>JAJHUQ010000058.1:2292500-2442500 GCA_035773235.1 Eospalax fontanierii | reverse complement strand
CCCTAACTCAAACCCTAAACCTAACCCTAACCCTAACATTAACCCTAACCGAAACCAAACCCTAACCTTAACCCTAACCCAAACCCAAACCCTTACACTAATCCTCACCCTAACCCTAACCCAAACCCAAACCCAAACACTAAATCTAAACCTAACCCTAAACCTAACCCTAACCCAAAGCCTAAACCGAAACCTAACCCTAACCCAAATCTTCACACTAATCCTAAACCTAACACACACCCTAACCCTAACCTTAACCCTAAACCAAATCCAAACCCTAACCCTAACACTAACCCAAACCCAAACCCTAACCCTAACCATAACCCTAACCCTAACCCTAACCCTAACCCAAACCCTAACCCTAAAACTAATCCAAACCCTAACCCTAACCCAAACCTTAACCCTAACCAAACCAAAACCTAACCCTTACACTAACCCTAACCCCAAGCCTAATCCTAAACCAAACCCAAACAATAACCCTAATTCTCAACCTAACCCTAAGCGAAAACCTAACACTAACCCTAACCCAAACCATAACTCTATCCCAAAACCTAACCTTAAACCTAAACCAAACCCAAATCTTAACCCTAACACTAACCCTAACACTAAACCTAACCCTGACCCTAACCCTAACCCTAACCCAAACCCTAACCCTAAACCTAACACAAAACCTAACCCTAAAACAAACCCTAACCCTATCCCTAACCCTAACCTTAACCTAAAAGTAACCCTAACCCAAACGTAAAACCTAACCCTAACCCTAACCCTAACCCTAACCCTAAACCAAAACCTAACCCTAACCCTAACGCTAACACAAACCCTAACACTAAAACTAACCCAAACCCAAAGCATAACCGTAAGCCTCACCCAAACCATAACCCTAATTCTAACCTTAACACTAACCCAAACCCTAACCGTAACCGTAACCCTAACCCTAACGCTAACAAAAACCCTAATCCTAACACTAACCCTAACCCTAACCCTAACCCTAACCCTAACCCTAACCCTGACCCAAACCCAAACCCTAACCCTAACACAAAACCTAACCCTAAATCAAACCCTAACACTATCCCTAACCCTAACCCTAAACCTAAAAGTCACCCTAACACAAACACAAACCCTAACACTAACCCTAACCCTAAACCTAACCCAAACCCTAACCGTAACCCTAAACCTAACCCTAACGCTAACAAAAACCCTAACCATAAACCTAACCCAAACCCAAACCATAACCGTAACCCTCACCCAAACCATAACCCTAATCCTAACCCTAACGCTAACACAAACCCTAACCCTAACCCGAACCCTAACCCAAACCCTAACTCTATCCCTAAACCTAACCAAAACCCAAACCCAAACCCTAACCCTAACCCTAACCCTATCCCTAACCCTAAACCTAACCCAAACCCTAACCCTAACCCTAACTCAAAACCTAACCCTAACCCTAACCCAAACCCTAACCCGAAACCTAACCCTAACCCTAATCCTAACCCTAACCCTAACCCAAAAACTAACACTAACTGTAACCCAAACCCTAAACCTAAACCTAACACTAACCCTAACCCAAACCCTAACACTAACACTAACACTAACACTAACCCTAACACTAAAACAAACCCTAGCCCTAACCCTAAACCAAACCAATACCCTAACCCTAACTCTAATCCTAATCCTAACCCTAACCATAACCCTAACCCAAACCCAACCCTTAACCCTAACCCTAACCCTAACCCTAACCCAAACCCTAAACTTAACCCTAACCAGAACCCTAAACCTAACTCAAACCCTAAACCTAAACCCTAACCCTAACCAATACCCTAAACATAACCTTCACGCTAACCCTAACCCTAACCCAAACCCTAACCCTATCCCTAAACCTAACCAAAAACCTAAACCTAACTCTAATCCTAACCCTAACCCTAATCTAAACCCTAACATTAACCCTAACCCTAAACCTAACCCTAAACCTAACCGTAACCCTAATCCTAACCCTAACCCTAACCCTAACACAAACCCAATCCCTAACCCTAACCCTAACCCAAACCCTAACCCTAACCCTAACCCTAACTCAAAACCTAACCCTAACCCTAACCCAAACCCTAACCCGAAACCTAACCCTAACCCTAATCCTAACCCTAACCCTAACCCAAAAAATAACCCTAACTGTAACCCAAACCCTAACCCTAAACCTAACACTAACCCTAACCCAAACCCTAACACTAACACTAACACTAACCCTAACACTAAACCAAACCCTAACCCTAACCCTAAACCAAACCAATACCCTAACCCTAACTCTAATCCTAATCCTAACCCTAACCATAACCCTAACCCAAACCCAACCCTTAACCCTAACCCTAACCCTAACCCAAACCCTAAACTTAACCCTAACCAGAACCCTAAACCTAACTCAAACCCTAAACCTAAACCCTAACCCTAACCAATACCCTAAACATAACCTTCACGCTAACCCTAACCCTAACCCAAACCCTAACCCTAACCCTAAACCTAACCAAAAACCTAAACCTAACCCTAACCCTAACCCTAACCCTAACCCAAACCCTAACCCTAACACTAACCCTAACCCTAACACTAACCCAAATCCTAACCCTAACATTAACCCAAACCAAAACCCTAAACCTAACTATAATCCTAACCCTAACCCTAATCAAAACCCTAACATTAAACCTTTCCCTAACCCTAACCCAAAATCTAAACCTAACCCTAATCCTAACCCTAACCGTAACCCTAATCCTAACCCTAACCCTAACCCTAACACAAACCCAACCCCTAACCCTAACCCTAACCCTAACCTTAATCCAACCCTAACCCTAATCCTAATTCTAACCCTAACCCAAAAACTAACCCTAACAATAACCCAAAATCCTAACCCTAACCCTAACCCTAACCCTAACCCTAACCCAAACCCTAACACTAACCCAAACCCTAAACCTAAACCTAAACCAAACCAAAACCCTAACCCTAACTCTAATCCTAACCCTAACCCTAACCCTAACCCTAACCCTAATCCTAACACTAACCCAAACCATAACCCTAACCCTAAACCAAACCAAAACCCTAACCCTAACCCTAAACCTAACTCTAATCCTAACCCTAACCCTAATCAAAACCCTAACATTAAACCTAACCCTAACCCTAACGCAAACTCTAACCCTAACCCTAACCCTAACCCTAACACTAACCCAAACCCTAAACCTAAACCTAAACCAAACCAAAACCCTAACCCTAACCCTAAACCAAACCCTAACCCTAACCCTAACCCTAACCCAAACGCTAACCCTTACCCAAACCCTAAACCTAAAACTAACCCTAACCCGAATCCTAACCCTAACCCTAACCCAAAAACTAACCCTAACTCGAAACCTAACCCAAACCCTAATCCTAACCCTATTCCTAACCCTAACCCTAAACCTAACCTTAACCCAAAGCCTAACCCAAACCCTAACCCTAAACTTAACCCTAACTCAAACTCTAACCCTAATTCGAACCCTAACCCTAACCCAAACACTAACCAAACCCTAACAATAACCCTAACCCTAACCCTATTCCTAACACTAACCCTAACCCTAACCCTAACCCTAAACCTATTCCTAACCCTAACCCTAAACCCTAACCCTAACCAATACCCTAAACAAAACCTTCACGCTAACCCTAACCCTAACCCAAACCATAACCCTAACCGTAAACCGAACCAAAAACCTAAACCTAACCCTAAACCTAACCCTAACCCAAACCCTAACCCTAAAACTAACCCTAACCCTAACACTAACCCAAATCCTAACCCTAACATTAACCCAAACCACAACCCTAAATTTAACTCTAATCCTAACCCTAACCATAATCAAAACCCTAACATTAAACCTAACCCTAACCCTAACCCAAAACCTAAACCTAACCCTAATCCTAACGCTAACCCTAACCCTAATTCTAACCCTAACCCTAACCCTAACACAAACCCAACCCCTAACCCTAACCCTAACCCTAACCCTAACCCAAACCCTAACACTAAACCTAACCTTAACTCAAACCCTAATCCTAACCCTAAACCCTAACCCAAAAACTAACCCTAACAATAACCCAAACCCTAACCCTAACCCTAATCCTAACCCTAACCCAAACCCTAACACTAACCCAAACCCTAACCCTAACCCTAAACCAAACAAAACCCTAACCCTAAATCTAATCCTAATCCTAACCCTAACCCTAACCCTAACCCTAACCATAACTCAAACTCTAACCCTAACCCTAATTCAAACCCTAAACCTAAACCTAACCCTAACCCTAACCCTAACCCTAACCCTAACCCAAACCCTAACACTAACCCAAACCCTAACCCTAAGCCTAAACCAAAATAAAACCCTAACCCTAACTCTAATCCTAAACCTAAGCCTAACCCTAACCCTAACCTTAACCCAAACACTAACCCAAACCCAAACCCAAAACCTATCCCTAACCCTAACCCTAACCCTACCTCAAACTCTAACCCTAACTCAAAACCTAAACCAAAACCTAATCCAAACCCTAACACAAACCCTAACAATAACCCTAACCCTAACCCTATTCCTAACACTAACCCTAACCCTAACCCTAACCCTATTCCTAACCCTAACCCTAAACCCTTACCCTAACCAATACCCTAAACATAACCCTCACGCTAACCCTAACCCTAACCCAAACCCTAACACTAACCCTAACCCTAACCAAAACCCTAACCCTAACCCTAACCTTAACCCAAACCAAAACCCTAACCCTAAGTCTAATCCTAAATCTAACCCTAATCAAAACCCTAACATTAACCCTAACCCTCACCCTAACCCTATTCCTAACCTTAACACTAAACCTAACCTTAACCCAAAACCTAACCGTAAATCTAACCCAAACCCTAACTCTAACTCAAACCCTAACCCTAAGACAAACCCTAACCCTAACACTAACACTTACCTTAAGGATAACCCAAAACCTAACCATAAACCTAACCGAAACCAAAAGCCTAACCCTAACTCTAATCCTAACCCTAACCCTAATCCTAACCATAACCCTAACACTAACCCAAACCCTAAACCTAACTCTAATCCTAAATCTAACCCTAACCCTAATCGTAACCCTAAACCTAACCCTAACCCACACACAACCCCTAACTCTAACCCTAACCCTAACCGAAACCCTAACTCAAACCCTAACCCTAACCCTAACCCTAAACCTAACCCTAACCCTAACACAAACTCTAACACAAACCCTAACAATAACCCTAACCCTAACCCTATTCCTAACCCTAACCGTAACCCTAACTCTAACCCTAACCCTATTCCTAACCCTAACACTAACCCTAACCTTAACCCAAACCCTAAACCTAAACCTAACCCTGTCCCAAACCCTAATCAAACCCTAACCCTAACCCAAACCCTAACCCTAACACTAACCCTAACCGTAACCCTAAACCTAACCCTAACCTTAACCCAAAAAGTAAACCTAACCCTAAACCTAACCCTAACCCAAAACCTAACCCTAACCCAAATCCTAATCCTAACCCTAACCCTAACCCTAATCCTAACCCTAACCCTAACCCTAACACAAACCCAACCTCTAACACTAACACTAACCATAACCCAAACCCTAACCCTAACCCTAACCCTAACCCTAACTCAAACCCTAACCCTAACCCTTACCCTAACTCAAACCCTAACCCTAACCCTAAAACTAACCCTAACCCAAACCCTAACCCAAATCCTAACCCTAACCCTAACCATTACCGTAACCCTAACCCTAACTCAAACACTAACCCTAACCCTAAACCAAACCCTAACCCTAAACCTAACCCTAACCCTTATCCTAACGCTAAACCTAACCCAAAAAATAACACTAACCCTAAACCAAACCCTAACCCTAACCCTAACCCTAACCCTAACCCTAACCCTAACCCTAACCCAAAACATAACCCTTAACCAAACCCTAAACCTAAACCTAACCCTAACCCGAATCCTAACCCTAATCCTAACCCAAAAACTAACCCTAACTCGAAACCTAACACAAACACTAATCCTAACCCTAACCCTAAACCTAACACAAACCCAACCCCTAACCATAACCCTAACCCTAACCCAAAACCTAACACTAAAACTAATCCTAACTCTAACACTAACCCTAATCCTAATCATAACCCTAACCCAAACCAAAACCCTAATCCTAACTCTGACTCTAATCCTAAACCTAACCCTAATCCTAACCCTAACCCTAACCCTAATACTAACCCTAACCCTAACCCTAACTCTAACTCTAACCCGTACCCTAACCCTAATCCTAACCCTAACCCTAACTCTAACCCAAACCAAAACCCTAACGCTAACTCTAACTCTAACCCTAACCCTAACCCTAACCCTAACCCTAACCCTAACCCTAATCCTAACCCTAACCCTAAACCTAACACAAACCCAACCTCTAACACTAACCCTAACCCTAACCCAAACCCTAACCCTAAACCTAAACATAACCCTAACCCTAACTCAAACCCTAACCCTAACCCTTACCCTAACTCAAACCCTAAATCTAACCCTAACCCTAACCCTAACCCAAACCCTAACCCAAATCCTAACCCTAACCCTAACCCTAACCATAACCCTAACCCTAACCCTAACCCTAATCCTAACCCTAACCCTAACCCTAACCCTAACACAAACCCAACCTCTAACACTAACCATAACCCTAACCCTAAACCTAACCCTAACCCTTATCCTAACACTAAACCTAACCCAAAAAAGAACACTAAGTCTAAACCAAACCCTAACCCTAACCCTAACCCTAACCCAAACGCTAACCCTTACCCAAACCCTAAACCTAAACCTAACCCTAACCCGAATCCTAACCCTAATCCTAACCCAAAAACTAACCCTAACTCGAAACCTAACACAAACACTAATCCTAACCCTAACCCTAAACCTAACACAAACCCAACCCCTAACCATAACCCTAACCCTTACCCAAAACCTAACAGTAAAACTAATCCTAACTCTAACACAAACCCTAATCCTAATCATAACACTAACCCAAACCAACACCCTAATCCTAACTCTGACTCTAATCCTAAACCTAACCCTAATCCTAACCCTAACCCTAACCCTAATACTAACCCTAACCCTAACCCTAACTCTAACTCTAACCCGTACCCTAACCCTAATCCTAACCCTAACCCTAACTCTAACCCAAACCAAAACCCTAACGCTAACTCTAACTCTAACCCTAACCCTAACCCTAACCCTAATCCTAACCCTAACCCTAACCCTAAACCAAACCAATACCCTAACCCTAACTCTAATCCTAATCCTAACCCTAACCATAACCCTAACCCAAACCCAACCCTTAACCCTAACCCTAACCCTAACCCAAACCCTAAACTTAACCCTAACCAGAACCCTAAACCTAACTCAAACCCTAAACCTAAACCCTAACCCTAACCAATACCCTAAACATAACCTTCACGCTAACCCTAACCCTAACCCAAACCCTAACCCTAACCCTAAACCTAACCAAAAACCTAAACCTAACCCTAACCCTAACCCTAACCCTAACCCAAACCCTAACCCTAACACTAACCCTAACCCTAACACTAACCCAAATCCTAACCCTAACATTAACCCAAACCAAAACCCTAAACCTAACTATAATCCTAACCCTAACCCTAATCAAAACCCTAACATTAAACCTTTCCCTAACCCTAACCCAAAATCTAAACCTAACCCTAATCCTAACCCTAACCGTAACCCTAATCCTAACCCTAACCCTAACCCTAACACAAACCCAACCCCTAACCCTAACCCTAACCCTAACCTTAATCCAACCCTAACCCTAATCCTAATTCTAACCCTAACCCAAAAACTAACCCTAACAATAACCCAAAATCCTAACCCTAACCCTAACCCTAACCCTAACCCTAACCCAAACCCTAACACTAACCCAAACCCTAAACCTAAACCTAAACCAAACCAAAACCCTAACCCTAACTCTAATCCTAACCCTAACCCTAACCCTAACCCTAACCCTAATCCTAACACTAACCCAAACCATAACCCTAACCCTAAACCAAACCAAAACCCTAACCCTAACCCTAAACCTAACTCTAATCCTAACCCTAACCCTAATCAAAACCCTAACATTAAACCTAACCCTAACCCTAACGCAAACTCTAACCCTAACCCTAACCCTAACCCTAACACTAACCCAAACCCTAAACCTAAACCTAAACCAAACCAAAACCCTAACCCTAACCCTAAACCAAACCCTAACCCTAACCCTAACCCTAACCCAAACGCTAACCCTTACCCAAACCCTAAACCTAAAACTAACCCTAACCCGAATCCTAACCCTAACCCTAACCCAAAAACTAACCCTAACTCGAAACCTAACCCAAACCCTAATCCTAACCCTATTCCTAACCCTAACCCTAAACCTAACCTTAACCCAAAGCCTAACCCAAACCCTAACCCTAAACTTAACCCTAACTCAAACTCTAACCCTAATTCGAACCCTACCCCTAACCCAAACACTAACCAAACCCTAACAATAACCCTAACCCTAACCCTATTCCTAACACTAACCCTAACCCTATCCCTAACCCTAAACCTATTCCTAACCCTAACCCTAAACCCTAACCCTAACCAATACCCTAAACAAAACCTTCACGCTAACCCTAACCCTAACCCAAACCATAACCCTAACCGTAAACCGAACCAAAAACCTAAACCTAACCCTAAACCTAACCCTAACCCAAACCCTAACCATAAAACTAACCCTAACCCTAACACTAACCCAAATCCTAACCCTAACATTAACCCAAACCACAACCCTAAATTTAACTCTAATCCTAACCCTAACCATAATCAAAACCCTAACATTAAACCTAACCCTAACCCTAACCCAAAACCTAAACCTAACCCTAATCCTAACGCTAACCCTAACCCTAATTCTAACCCTAACCCTAACCCTAACACAAACCCAACCCCTAACCCTAACCCTAACCCTAACCCTAACCCAAACCCTAACACTAAACCTAACCTTAACTCAAACCCTAATCCTAACCCTAAACCCTAACCCAAAAACTAACCCTAACAATAACCCAAACCCTAACCCTAACCCTAATCCTAACCCTAACCCAAACCCCAACACTAACCCAAACCCTAACCCTAACCCTAAACCAAACAAAACCCTAACCCTAAATCTAATCCTAATCCTAACCCTAACCCTAACCCTAACCCTAACCATAACTCAAACTCTAACCCTAACCCTAATTCAAACCCTAAACCTAAACCTAACCCTAACCCTAACCCTAACCCTAACCCTAACCCAAACCCTAACACTAACCCAAACCCTAACCCTAAGCCTAAACCAAAATAAAACCCTAACCCTAACTCTAATCCTAAACCTAACCCTAACCCTAACCCTAACCTTAACCCAAACACTAACCCAAACCCAAACCCAAAACCTATCCCTAACCCTAACCCTAACCCTACCTCAAACTCTAACCCTAACTCAAAACCTAAACCAAAACCTAATCCAAACCCTAACACAAACCCTAACAATAACCCTAACCCTAACCCTATTCCTAACACTAACCCTAACCCTAACCCTAACCCTATTCCTAACCCTAACCCTAAACCCTTACCCTAACCAATACCCTAAACATAACCCTCACGCTAACCCTAACCCTAACCCAAACCCTAACACTAACCCTAACCCTAACCAAAACCCTAACCCTAACCCTAACCTTAACCCAAACCAAAACCCTAACCCTAAGTCTAATCCTAAATCTAACCCTAATCAAAACCCTAACATTAACCCTAACCCTCACCCTAACCCTATTCCTAACCTTAACACTAAACCTAACCTTAACCCAAAACCTAACCGTAAATCTAACCCAAACCCTAACTCTAACTCAAACCCTAACCCTAAGACAAACCCTAACCCTAACACTAACACTTACCTTAAGGATAACTCAAAACCTAACCATAAACCTAACCGAAACCAAAAGCCTAACCCTAACTCTAATCCTAACCCTAACCCTAATCCTAACCATAACCCTAACACTAACCCAAACCCTAAACCTAACTCTAATCCTAAATCTAACCCTAACCCTAATCGTAACCCTAAACCTAACCCTAACCCACACACAACCCCTAACTCTAACCCTAACCCTAACCGAAACCCTAACTCAAACCCTAACCCTAACCCTAACCCTAAACCTAACCCTAACCCTAACACAAACTCTAACACAAACCCTAACAATAACCCTAACCCTAACCCTATTCCTAACCCTAACCGTAACCCTAACTCTAACCCTAACCCTATTCCTAACCCTAACACTAACCCTAACCTTAACCCAAACCCTAAACCTAAACCTAACCCTGTCCCAAACCCTAATCAAACCCTAACCCTAACCCAAACCCTAACCCTAACACTAACCCTAACCGTAACCCTAAACCTAACCCTAACCTTAACCCAAAAAGTAAACCTAACCCTAAACCTAACCCTAACCCAAAACCTAACCCTAACCCAAATCCTAATCCTAACCCTAACCCTAACCCTAATCCTAACCCTAACCCTAACCCTAACACAAACCCAACCTCTAACACTAACACTAACCATAACCCAAACCCTAACCCTAACCCTAACCCTAACCCTAACTCAAACCCTAACCCTAACCCTTACCCTAACTCAAACCCTAACCCTAACCCTAAAACTAACCCTAACCCAAACCCTAACCCAAATCCTAACCCTAACCCTAACCATTACCGTAACCCTAACCCTAACTCAAACACTAACCCTAACCCTAAACCAAACCCTAACCCTAAACCTAACCCTAACCCTTATCCTAACGCTAAACCTAACCCAAAAAATAACACTAACCCTAAACCAAACCCTAACCCTAACCCTAACCCTAACCCTAACCCTAACCCTAACCCTAACCCAAAACATAACCCTTACCCGAACCCTAAACCTAAACCTAACCCTAACCCGAATCCTAACCCTAATCCTAACCCAAAAACTAACCCTAACTCGAAACCTAACACAAACACTAATCCTAACCCTAACCCTAAACCTAACACAAACCCAACCCCTAACCATAACCCTAACCCTAACCCAAAACCTAACACTAAAACTAATCCTAACTCTAACACTAACCCTAATCCTAATCATAACCCTAACCCAAACCAAAACCCTAATCCTAACTCTGACTCTAATCCTAAACCTAACCCTAATCCTAACCCTAACCCTAACCCTAATACTAACCCTAACCCTAACCCTAACTCTAACTCTAACCCGTACCCTAACCCTAATCCTAACCCTAACCCTAACTCTAACCCAAACCAAAACCCTAACGCTAACTCTAACTCTAACCCTAACCCTAACCCTAACCCTAACCCTAACCCTAATCCTAACCCTAACCCTAAACCTAACACAAACCCAACCTCTAACACTAACCCTAACCCTAACCCAAACCCTAACCCTAAACCTAAACATAACCCTAACCCTAACTCAAACCCTAACCCTAACCCTTACCCTAACTCAAACCCTAAATCTAACCCTAACCCTAACCCTAACCCAAACCCTAACCCAAATCCTAACCCTAACCCTAACCCTAACCATAACCCTAACCCTAACCCTAACCCTAATCCTAACCCTAACCCTAACCCTAACCCTAACACAAACCCAACCTCTAACACTAACCATAACCCTAACCCTAAACCTAACCCTAACCCTTATCCTAACACTAAACCTAACCCAAAAAAGAACACTAAGTCTAAACCAAACCCTAACCCTAACCCTAACCCTAACCCAAACGCTAACCCTTACCCAAACCCTAAACCTAAAACTAACCCTAACCCGAATCCTAACCCTAACCCTAACCCAAAAACTAACCCTAACTCGAAACCTAACCCAAACCCTAATCCTAACCCTATTCCTAACCCTAACCCTAAACCTAACCTTAATCCAAAGCCTAACCCAAACCCTAACCCTAAACTTAACCCTAACTCAAACTCTAACCCTAATTCGAACCCTAACCCTAACCCAAACACTAACCAAACCCTAACAATAACCCTAACCCTAACCCTATTCCTAACACTAACCCTAACCCTAACACTAAGCCTAAACCTATTCCTAACGCTAAGCCTAAAACCTAAACCTAACCCATAACCTAAACAAAACCTTCACGTTAACCCTAACCCTAACCCAAACCATAACCCTAACCGTAAACCGAACCAAAAACCTAAACCTAACCCTAAACCTAACCCTAACTCAAACCCTAACCCTAAAACTAACCCTAACCCTAACACTAACCCAAATCCTAACCCTAACATTAACCCAAACCACAACCCTAAATTTAACTCTAATCCTAACCCTAACCATAATCAAAACCCTAACATTAAATCTAACCCTAACCCTAACCCAAAACCTAAACCTAACCCTAATCCTAACCCTAACCCTAACCCTAATCCTAAGCCTAACCCTAACCCTAACACAAACCCAACCCCTAACCCTAACCCTAACCCTAACCCAAACCCTAACCCTAAACCTAACCTTAACTCAAACCCTAATCCTAACCCTAAACCCTAACCCAAAAACTAACCCTAACAATAACCCAAACCCTAACCCTAACCCTAATCCTAACCCTAACCCTAACCCTAATCCTAACCCTAACCCTAACCCTAACCCTAACTCTAACTCTAACCCTTACCCTAACCCTAATCCTAACCCTAACCCTAACTCTAACCCAAACCAAAACCCTAACCCTACCTCTAACTCTAACCCTAACCCTAACCCTAACCCTAACCCTAACCCTAATCCTAACCCTAACCCTAAACCTAACACAAACCCAACCTCTAACACTAACCCTAACCCTAACCCAAACCCTAACCCTAAACCTAAACCTAAGCCTAACCCTAACTCAAACCCTAACCCTAACCCTTACCCTAACTCAAACCCTAACTCTAACCCTAACCCTAACCCCAACCCAAAACCTAACCCAAATCCTAACCCTAACCCTAACCCTAACCATAACCCTAACCCTAACCCTAACCCTAATCCTAACCCTAACCCTAACCCTAACACAAACCCAACCTCTAACACTAACCATAACCCTAACCCTAAACCTAACCCTAACCCTTATCCTAACACTAAACCTAACCCAAAAAAGAACACTAACCCTAAACCAAACCCTAACCCTAACCCTAACCCTAACCCAAACGCTAACCCTTACCCAAACCCTAAACCTAAAACTAACCCTAATCCGAATCCTAACCCTAACCCTAACCCAAAAACTAACCCTAACTCGAAACCTAACCCAAACCCTAATCCTAACCCTATTCCTAACCCTAACCCTAAACCTAATCTTAACCCAAAGCCTAACCCAAACCCTAACCCTAAACTTAACCCTAACTCAAACTCTAACCCTAATTCGAACCCTAACCCTAACCCAAACACTAACCAAACCCTAACAATAACCCTAACCCTAACCCTATTCCTAACACTAACCCTAACCCTAACCCTAACCCTAAACCTATTCCTAACCCTAACCCTAAACCCTAACCCTAAGCAATACCCTAAACAAAACCTTCACGCTAACCCTAACCCTAACCCAAACCATAACCCTAACCGTAAACCGAACCAAAAACCTAAACCTAACCCTAAACCTAACCCTAACCCAAACCCTAACCCTAAAACTAACCCTAACCCTAACACTAACCCAAATCCTAACCCTAACATTAACCCAAACCACAACCCTAAATTTAACTCTAATCCTAACCCTAACCATAATCAAAACCCTAACATTAAACCTAACCCTAACCCTAACCCAAAACCTAAACCTAACCCTAATCCTAACCCTAACCCTAACCAATACCCTAAACATACCCCTCACACTAACCCTAACCCTAACCCAAATCCTAAACCTAACCCTAAACCTAACCCAAACCCTAATCCTAACACTACCCTAACCCAAACCATAACACTAACCCTAACCTTAACACTAATGCTAAGCCTAAACCTAACTCAAACTCAAACCCTAACCCTAAACCTAACCCTAACCCAAACCCTAACCCTAACACTAACCTAAATCTAACTCAAACCCTAATCATAACCCTAACTCTAACCCTAACCCAAACCCTAACCCTAACACTAACACTTACCCTAAGACTAACCCAAAACCTAACCCTAACCCTAACCGAAACCAAAAGCCAAACTCTATCCCTAAACCTAACCCTAACCCAAACCCTAACCCTAACCCAAACACTAACCCTAAACCTAATCCTAAAACAAACCTTAACCCTAAAGCAAAAATAAACCTAACCCTAAGGCTAACACTAACCCAAACACTAACCCTAACCCAAACCGTAACCATATGCCTAACGCTAACCCTAACTCAAACCCTAACCCTAACCCTATGCCTAACCCTAACCCAAACCCAAACCCTAACCCAAATCTTAACCCTAACCCTAACCCTAACCCTAACCCTAACATTAACTAAAACTCTAACCCTAACCCCAACCCAAAACCTAACCCTAAACCTAACCCTAACCCTTATCGTAACCCTAAACCTAACAGAAAAAATAACACTAACCCTAAACCAAACCCTAACTCTAACCCTAACCCTAATCCTAACCCAAACCCTAACCCTTACCGAAACCCTAAAACTAAACCTAACCCTAACCGTAATCCTAACCCTAACCGTAACCCAAAAACTAACCCTAACACGAACCCTAACCCAAACCCTAATCCTAACCCTAACCCTAACCCAAAACCTAACCCTAACCCTATTCCTAACCCTAACCCTAAACCTAACCTTAACCCAAACCCTAACCAAAACCCTAAACATAAACCCTAAACCAAATACTATCCCTAACCCTAACCCTAACCCAAAACATAAACCTAACCCTAATCCAAACCCTAACCCAAACCCTAACAATAAACCTAACCCTAACCCTATTCCTAACACTAAACCTAACCCTAACCCTAACCCTAACCCTAACCCTAACCCTATTTCTAACCCTAACCCTAAACCCTAACCCTAACCAATACCCTAAACATAACCCTCACACTTACCCTAACCCTAACCCAAATCCTAAACCTAACCCTAAACCTAACCCCAACCCTAATCCTAACACTACCCTAACCCAAACCATAACACTAACCCTAACCTTAACCCTAATGCTAAGCCTAAACCTAACTCAAACTCAAACCCTAACCCTAACCCTAACCCTAACCCAAACCCTAACCCTAACACTAACCTAAATCTAACTCAAACCCTAATCATAACCCTAACTCTAACCCGAACCCAAACCCTAACCCTAAGCCTAAACCTAACCAAAAACCTAAAACTAACCCTAACCCTAAACCTAACCCAAGCCCTAACCCTAACACTAACCCTAAAACTAACCCAAACCTAACACTAACCCTAACCCAAACCAAAACCCTAAACCTAACTCTAATCCTAACTCTAACCCTAATCAAAACCCTAACATTAACCCTAACCCTAACCCTAAACAAAAACCTAAACCTAACACTAACCCTAAGCCTAACTCTAACCCTAATCCTAACCCTAACCCTAACCCTAACCCTAACCCTAAACCTAACCCTAACCCTAACCCTAACCCTAAAGCAAACCAAAACCCTAACCCTAACTTTAATCCTAATCCTAACCCTAATCAAATCCCTAACATTAACCCTAACCCTAACCCTAACACTATTCCTAACTTTAACTCGAAACCTACCCTAAACTCAAAGCCTAACCGTAAGTCTAGCCCAAACCCTAACCCTAACGCATACCGTAACCCTAAGACAAACCCTAACCCTAACACTAACCCTATCCCTAATCCTAAACCTAACACTAACCCTAACCCAAACCCTAACCCTAACACTAACACTTACCCTAAGACTAACACAAAACCTAACCCTAAACCTAACCCAAACCAAAAGCCTAACCCTAACGCTAATCCTAAACCTAACCCTAATCCTAACCCTAACCCTAACACTAACCCAAACCCTAAACCTAACCCTAATCCTAACTCTAACCCTAACCCTAATCGTAACACTAAACCTAACCCTAAAGCATACCCAACCCCTAACCCTAACCCTAACCCTAACCGAAACCCTAACTCTAACCCAAACACTAACCCTAACCCTAACCCAGACCCTAAACCTAACACTAACCCTAACCCAAACCCTAACCCTAACCCTATTCCTAACCCTAACCCTAACCCAAACCTTAACCCAAAACCTCACCCAAACCCTAACCCTAAAACCCAACCCAAACCCTAAACCTAACCTTAATCCTAACCCAAACTCAAACACTAACCCTAACTCTAACCCTAACCCAAAACCTAAACCTAACCTTAACACAAACCCTAACAATAATCCTAACACTAACCCTATTCCTAAACCTAACCCTAACGCTAATCCTAACCCTAATCCTAACCCAAAAACTAACCCTAACCCTAATCCAAACCTTAACCCTAACACTAAACCTTATTCTAACCCTAACCCTAACCCTAACCCTAACTCAAACCCTAATCCTAACCCTAAACCTAACCCAAACCCTAAGCCTAAATCTAACCCTAACCCTAATCCTAACCCTAACCCTAACCCAAAAACTAACCCTAACAATAACCTAAACCCTAACCCTAACCCTAAGCCTAACCCTAACCCTAACCCTACCACAACCCCAACCTCCAACACTAACCCTAACCCTAACCCTCACCCTAACCCTAACCCAAATCCTAACATTAACCCAAACCCTACCCCTAACCCTAAACCAAACCAAAACCCTAACCCTAACTCTAATCCTAACCCTAACCCTAACCCTAACCCTAACCCTAACCCTAACTCAAACCCTAACCCTAACCCTAACACAAACCCTAACCCTAAACCTAACCCTAACCCTTATCCTAACCCTAAACCTAACCCAAAAAATAACACTAACCCTAAACCAAACCCTAACCCTAAGCCTAACCCTAACCCAAACCCTAACCCTTACCCAAACCTAAACCTAAACCTAACCCTAACCCTAACCCTAACCCTAAAGCAAACCAAAACCCTAACCCTAACTCTAATCCTAACCCTAACCCTAATAAAACCCTAACATTAACCCTAACCCTAACCCTAACCCTATTCCTAACCTTAACCCTAAACCTAACCTTAACCCAAAACCTAACCGTAAATCTAACCCAAACCCTAACCCTAACTCAAACCCTAACCCTAAGACAAACCCTAACCCTAACACTAACCCTAACCCAAATCCTAAACCTAACACTAACCCTAACCCAAACCCTAACACTAACACTAACACTTACCCTAAGACTAACCCAAAACCTAACCCTAAACCTAACCGAATCCAAAAGTTTAACCCTAAGTCTAATCCTAACCCTAACCCTAATCCTAACCCTAACCTTAACACTAACCCAAACCCTAAACCTAACCCTAATCCTAACTCTAAACATAACCCTAATCGTAACCCTAAACCTAACCCTAACCCACACCAAACCCCTAACTCTAACCCTAATCCTAAACCTAACACTAACCCTAACGCTAACCCTAACCCTAACCCAAACCCTAACCCTTACCCAAACCCGAAACCTAAACCTAACCCTAACAATAATCCTAACCCTAACCCTAACCCAAAAACTAACCCTAACTCGAACCCTAAGCCAAACCCTAATCCTAACCCTAACGCCAACCCAAACCCTAAACCTAAGCCTTTTCCTAACCCTAACCCTAAACCTAACCTTAACCCAAACCCTAACCCAAAACCTAACCCTAACCCTAACCCTAACTCAAATTCTAACCCTAACTCGAACCCTAAACCTAACCCAAACACTAACCCAAACCCTAACAATAACCCTAACCCTATTCCTAACACTAACACTAACCCTAAACCTAACCCTATTCCTAACCCTTACCCTAAAACCTAACCCTAACCAATACCCTAAACATAACATTCACTATAACCCTAACCCTAACCCAAACCCTAACCCTAACCCTAAACCTAACGAAACACCTAAACCTAACCATAACCCAAACCCTAACCCAAACCCAAACCCTAACACTAACCCTAAACCTAACACTAACCCAAATCCTAACCCTAACATTAACCCAAACCAAAACCCTAAAACTAACTCTAATCCTAACCCTAACCCTAATCAAAACCCTAACATTAAACCTAACCCTAAACCTAACCCAAAACCTAAACCTAACCCTATTCCTAACACTAACCCTAACCCTAACCCTAACCCTAACCCTAACCCTATTCCTAACCCTAACCCTAAACCCTTACCCTAACCAATACCCAAAACCTAAACCTAACCCTAATCCTAACCCTAACCCAAACCCTAATCCTAAACCTAACCCTAACCCAAACCCTAACCCTAACCCTATTTCTAACCATAACCCTAAACCTAACCTTAACCCAAACACTAACCAAAACCCTAACCCAAACCCTATCCCTAACCCTAACCCTAACACTAACTCAAACTCTAACCCTAACTCTAACCCTAACTCAAAACCTAAACCTAACCCTAATCCAAACGCTAACCCAAACCCTAACAATAACCCTAACCCTAACCCTATTCCTAACACTAACCCTAACCCTAACCCTAACCCTAACCCTAACCCTATTCCTAACCCTAACCCTAAACCCTTACCCTAACCAATACCCTAAACATAACCCTCACGCTAACCCTAACCCTAACCCAAACCCTAACACTAACCCTAACCCTAACCCAAGCCCTAACCCTAACCCTAACCCTAACCCTAACCCTAACCCAAACCAAAACCCTAACCCTAACTCTAATCCTAACCCTAACCCTAATCAAAACCCTAACATTAACCCTAACCCTAACCCTAACCCTATTCCTAAGCTTAACACTAAACATAGCCTTAACCCAAAACCTAACCGTAAATCTAACCCAAACCTAACCCTAACTCAAACCCTAACCCTAAGACAAACCCTAACCCTAACACTAACCCTAACCCAAACCCTAACCCTAACACTAACACTTACCCTAAGACTAACCCAAAACCTAACCCTAACCCTAACCGAAACCAAAAGCCAAACCCTATCCCTACACCTAACCCTAACCCAAACCCTAACCCTAACCCAAACACTAACCCTAAACCTAATCCTAAAACAAACCTTAACCCTAAAGCAAAAATAAACCTAACCCTAAGGCTAACACTAACCCAAACCCTAACCCTAACCCAAACCGTAACCATATCCCTAACGCTAACCCTAACTCAAACCCTAACCCTAACCCTATGCCTAACCCTAACCCAAACCCAAACCCTAACCCAAATCTTAACCCTAACCCTAACCCTAACCCTAACATTAACTAAAACTCTAACCCTAACCCTAACCCAAAACCTAACCCTAAACCTAACCCTAACCCTTATCCTAACCCTAAACCTAACCCAAAAAATAACACTAACCCTAAACCAAACCCTAACTCTAACCCTAACCCTAATCCTAACCCAAACCCTAACCCTTACCGAAACCCTAAAACTAAACCTAACCCTAACCCTAATCCTAACCCTAACCGTAACCCAAAAACTAACCCTAACACGAACCCTAACCCAAACCCTAATCCTAACCCTAACCCTAACCCAAAACCTAACCCTAACCCTATTCCTAACCCTAACCCTAAACCTAACCTTAACCCAAACCCTAACCAAAACCCTAAACATAAACCCTAACCCAAATACTATCCCTAACCCTAACCCTAACCCAAAACATAAACCTAACCCTAATCCAAACCCTAACCCAAACCCTAACAATAACCCTAACCCTAACCCTATTCCTAACACTAAACCTAACCCTAACCCTAACCCTAACCCTAACCCTATTTCTAACCCTAACCCTAAACCCTAACCCTAACCAATACCCTAAACATAACCCTCACACTAACCCTAACCCTAACCCAAATCCTAAACCTAACCCTAAACCTAACCCAAACCCTAATCCTAACACTACCCTAACCCAAACCATAACACTAACCCTAACCTTAACACTAATGCTAAGCCTAAACCTAACTCAAACTCAAACCCTAACCCTAAACCTAACCCTAACCCAAACCCTAACCCTAACACTAACCTAAATCTAACTCAAACCCTAATCATAACCCTAACTCTAACCCGAACCCAAACCCTAACCCTAAGCCTAAACCTAACCAAAAACCTAAAACTAACCCTAACCCTAAACCTAACCCAAGCCCTACCCCCACCCCTACCCCTAAAACTAACCCAAACCCAACACTAACCCTCACCCAAACCAAAACCCTAAACCTAACTCTAAACCTAACTCTAACCCTAATCCAAACCCTAACATTAACCCTAACCCTAACCCTAAACAAAACCCTAAACCTAACCCTAACCCTAACCCTAACTCTAACCCTAATCCTAACCCTAACCCTAACCCTAACCCTAACCCTAAACCTAACCCCAACCCTAACCCTAACCCTAAAGCAAACCAAAACCCTAACCCTAACTTTAATCCTAATCCTAACCCTAATCAAAACCCTAACATTAACCCTAACCCTAACCCTAACACTATTCCTAACTTTAACTCGAAACCTAACCTAAACCCAAAACCTAACCGTAAATCTAACCCAAACCCTAACCCTAACTCATACCGTAACCCTAAGACAAACCCTAACCCTAACACTAACCCTATCCCTAATCCTAAACCTAACACTAACCCTAACCCAAACCCTAACCCTAACACTAACACTTACCCTAAGACTAACACAAAACCTAACCCTAAACCTAACCCAAACCAAAAGCCTAACCCTAACGCTAATCCTAAACCTAACCCTAATCCTAACCCTAACCCTAACACTAACCCAAACCCTAAACCTAACCCTAATCCTAACTCTAACCCTAACCCTAATCGTAACACTAAACCTAACCCTAAAGCATACCCAACCCCTAACCCTAACCCTAACCCTAACCGAAACCCTAACTCTAACCCAAACACTAACCCTAACCCTAACCCAAACCCTAAACCTAACACTAACCCTAACCCAAACCCTAACCCTAACCCTATTCCTAACCCTAACCCTAACCCAAACCTTAACCCAAAACCTCACCCAAACCCTAACCCTAAAACCCAACCCAAACCCTAAACCTAACCTTAATCCTAACCCAAACTCAAACACTAACCCTAACTCTAACCCTAACCCAAAACCTAAACCTAACCTTAACACAAACCCTAACAATAATCCTAACACTAACCCTATTCCTAAACCTAACCCTAACGCTAATCCTAACCCTAATCCTAACCCAAAAACTAACCCTAACCCTAATCCAAACCTTAACCCTAACACTAAACCTAATTCTAACCCTAACCCTAACCCTAACTCAAACCCTAATCCTAACCCTAAACCTAACCCAAACCCTAAGCCTAAATCTAACCCTAACCCTAATCCTAACCCTAACCCTAACCCAAAAACTAACCCTAACAATAACCTAAACCCTAACCCTAACCCTAATCCTAACCCTAACCCTAACCCTAACACAAACCCAACCTCTAACACTAACCCTAACCCTAACTCTAACCCTAACCCTAACCCAAATCCTAACATTAACCCAAACCCTAACCCTAACCCTAAACCAAACCAAAACCCTAACCCTAACTCTAATCCTAACCCTAACCCTAACCCTAACCCTAACCCTAACCCTAACTCAAACCCTAACCCTAACCCTACCACAAACCCTAACCCTAAACCTAACCCTAACCCTTATCCTAACCCTAAACCTAACCCAAAAAATAACACTAACCCTAAACCAAACCCTAACCCTAAGCCTAACCCTAACCCTAACCCAAACCCTAACCCTTACCCAAACCCTAAACCTAAACCTAACCCTAACCCTAACCCTAACCCTAAAGCAAACCAAAACCCTAACCCTAACTCTAATCCTAACCCTAACCCTAATAAAACCCTAACATTAACCCTAACCCTAACCCTAACCCTATTCCTAACCTTAACCCTAAACCTAACCTTAACCCAAAACCTAACCGTAAATCTAACCCAAACCCTAACCCTAACTCAAACCCTAACCCTAAGACAAACCCTAACCCTAACACTAACCCTAACCCAAATCCTAAACCTAACACTAACCCTAACCCAAACCCTAACACTAACACTAACACTTACCCTAAGACTAACCCAAAACCTAACCCTAAACCTAACCGAATCCAAAAGTTTAACCCTAAGTCTAATCCTAACCCTACCCCTACTCCTAACCCTACCCTTAACACTAACCCAAACCCTCAACCTAACCCTAATCCTAACTCTAAACATAACCCTAATGGTAACCCTAAACCTAACCCTAACCCACACCAAACCCCTAACTCTAACCCTAATCCTAAACCTAACACTAACCCTAACGCTAACCCTAACCCTAACCCAAACCCTAACCCTTACCCAAACCCGAAACCTAAACCTAACCCTAACAATAATCCTAACCCTAACCCTAACCCAAAAACTAACCCTAACTCGAACCCTAAGCCAAACCCTAATCCTAACCCTAACGCTAACCCAAACCCTAAACCTAAGCCTGTTCCTAACCCTAACCCTAAACCTAACCTTAACCCAAACCCTAACCCAAAACCTAACCCTAACCCTAACCCTAACTCAAATTCTAACCCTAACTCGAACCCTAAACCTAACCCAAACACTAACCCAAACCCTAACAATAACCCTAACCCTATTCCTAACACTAACACTAACCCTAAACCTAACCCTATTCCTAACCCTTACCCTAAAACCTAACCCTAACCAATACCCTAAACATAACCTTCACTATAACCCTAACCCTAACCCAAACCCTAACCCTAACCCTAAACCTAACGAAACACCTAAACCTAACCATAACCCAAACCCTAACCCAAACCCAAACCCTAACACTAACCCTAAAGCAAACCAAAACCCTAACCCTACCTTTACTCCTAATCCTACCACTAATCAAAACCCTAACATTAACCCTAACCCTAACCCTAACACTATTCCTATCTTTAACTCGAAACCTAACCTAAACCCAAAACCTAACCGTAAATCTAACCCAAACCCTAACCCTAACTCATACCGTAACCCTAAGACAAACCCTAACCCTAACACTAACCCTATCCCTAATCCTAAACCTAACACTAACCCTAACCCAAACCCTAACCCTAACACTAACACTTACCCTAAGACTAACACAAAACCTAACCCTAAACCTAACCCAAACCAAAAGCCTAACCCTAACGCAAATCCTAAACCTAACCCTAATCCTAACCCTAACCCTAACACTAACCCAAACCCTAAACCTAACCCTAATCCTAACTCTAACCCTAACCCTAATCGTAACACTAAACCTAACCCTAAAGCATACCCAACCCCTAACCCTAACCCTAACCCTAACCGAAACCCTAACTCTAACCCAAACACTAACCCTAACCCTAACCCAAACCCTAAACCTAACACTAACCCTAACCCAAACCCTAACCCTAACCCTATTCCTAACCCTAACCCTAACCCAAACCTTAACCCAAAACCTCACCCAAACCCTAACCCTAAAACCCAACCCAAACCCTAAACCTAACCTTAATCCTAACCCAAACTCAAACACTAACCCTAACTCTAACCCTAACCCAAAACCTAAACCTAACCTTAACACAAACCCTAACAATAATCCTAACACTAACCCTATTCCTAAACCTAACCCTAACGCTAATCCTAACCCTAATCCTAACCCAAAAACTAACCCTAACCCTAATCCAAACCTTAACCCTAACACTAAACCTTATTCTAACCCTAACCCTAACCCTAACCCTAACTCAAACCCTAATCCTAACCCTAAACCTAACCCAAACCCTAAGCCTAAATCTAACCCTAACCCTAATCCTAACCCTAACCCTAACCCAAAAACTAACCCTAACAATAACCTAAACCCTAACCCTAACCCTAACACAAACCCAACCTCTAACACTAACCCTAACCCTAACCCTAACCCTAACCCTAACCCAAATCCTAACATTAACCCAAACCCTAACCCTAACCCTAAACCAAACCAAAACCCTAACCCTAACTCTAATCCTAACCCTAACCCTAACCCTAACCCTAACCCTAACCCTAACTCAAACCCTAACCCTAACCCTAACACAAACCCTAACCCTAAACCTAACCCTAACCCTTATCCTAACCCTAAACCTAACCCAAAAAATAACACTAACCCTAAACCAAACCCTAACCCTAAGCCTAACCCTAACCCAAACCCTAACCCTTACCCAAACCTAAACCTAAACCTAACCCTAACCCTAACCCTAACCCTAAAGCAAACCAAAACCCTAACCCTAACTCTAATCCTAACCCTAACCCTAATAAAACCCTAACATTAACCCTAACCCTAACCCTAACCCTATTCCTAACCTTAACCCTAAACCTAACCTTAACCCAAAACCTAACCGTAAATCTAACCCAAACCCTAACCCTAACTCAAACCCTAACCCTAAGACAAACCCTAACCCTAACACTAACCCTAACCCAAATCCTAAACCTAACACTAACCCTAACCCAAACCCTAACACTAACACTAACACTTACCCTAAGACTAACCCAAAACCTAACCCTAAACCTAACCGAATCCAAAAGTTTAACCCTAAGTCTAATCCTAACCCTAACCCTAATCCTAACCCTAACCTTAACACTAACCCAAACCCTAAACCTAACCCTAATCCTAACTCTAAACATAACCCTAATCGTAACCCTAAACCTAACCCTAACCCACCCCAAACCCCTAACTCTAACCCTAATCCTAAACCTAACACTAACCCTAACGCTAACCCTAACCCTAACCCAAACCCTAACCCTTACCCAAACCCGAAACCTAAACCTAACCCTAACAATAATCCTAACCCTAACCCTAACCCAAAAACTAACCCTAACTCGAACCCTAAGCCAAACCCTAATCCTAACCCTAACGCTAACCCAAACCCTAAACCTAAGCCTTTTCCTAACCCTAACCCTAAACCTAACCTTAACCCAAACCCTAACCCAAAACCTAACCCTAACCCTAACCCTAACTCAAATTCTAACCCTAACTCGAACCCTAAACCTAACCCAAACACTAACCCAAACCCTAACAATAACCCTAACCCTATTCCTAACACTAACACTAACCCTAAACCTAACCCTATTCCTAACCCTTACCCTAAAACCTAACCCTAACCAATACCCTAAACATAACCTTCACTATAACCCTAACCCTAACCCAAACCCTAACCCTAACCCTAAACCTAACGAAACACCTAAACCTAACCATAACCCAAACCCTAACCCAAACCCAAACCCTAACACTAACCCTAAACCTAACACTAACCCAAATCCTAACCCTAACATTAACCCAAACCAAAACCCTAAAACTAACTCTAATCCTAACCCTAACCCTAATCAAAACCCTAACATTAAACCTAACCCTAAACCTAACCCAAAACCTAAACCTAACCCTATTCCTAACACTAACCCTAACCCTAACCCTAACCCTAACCCTAACCCTATTCCTAACCCTAACCCTAAACCCTTACCCTAACCAATACCCAAAACCTAAACCTAACCCTAATCCTAACCCTAACCCAAACCCTAATCCTAAACCTAACCCTAACCCAAACCCTAACCCTAACCCTATTTCTAACCATAACCCTAAACCTAACCTTAACCCAAACACTAACCAAAACCCTAACCCAAACCCTATCCCTAACCCTAACCCTAACACTAACTCAAACTCTAACCCTAACTCTAACCGTAACTCAAAACCTAAACCTAACCCTAATCCAAACGCTAACCCAAACCCTAACAATAACCCTAACCCTAACCCTATTCCTAACACTAACCCTAACCCTAACCCTAACCCTAACCCTAACCCTATTCCTAACCCTAACCCTAAACCCTTACCCTAACCAATACCCTAAACATAACCCTCACGCTAACCCTAACCCTAACCCAAACCCTAACACTAACCCTAACCCTAACCCAAACCCTAACCCTAACCCTAACCCTAACCCTAACCCTAACCCAAACCAAAACCCTAACCCTAACTCTAATCCTAACCCTAACCCTAATCAAAACCCTAACATTAACCCTAACCCTAACCCTAACCCTATTCCTAAACTTAACACTAAACATAGCCTTAACCCAAAACCTAACCGTAAATCTAACCCAAACCTAACCCTAACTCAAACCCTAACCCTAAGACAAACCCTAACCCTAACACTAACCCTAACCCAAACCCTAACCCTAACACTAACACTTACCCTAAGACTAACCCAAAACCTAACCCTAACCCTAACCGAAACCAAAAGCCAAACCCTATCCCTACACCTAACCCTAACCCAAACCCTAACCCTAACCCAAACACTAACCCTAAACCTAATCCTAAAACAAACCTTAACCCTAAAGCAAAAATAAACCTAACCCTAAGGCTAACACTAACCCAAACCCTAACCCTAACCCAAACCGTAACCATATCCCTAACGCTAACCCTAACTCAATCCCTAACCCTAACCCTATGCCTAACCCTAACCCAAACCCAAACCCTAACCCAAATCTTAACCCTAACCCTAACCCTAACCCTAACATTAACTAAAACTCTAACCCTAACCCTAACCCAAAACCTAACCCTAAACCTAACCCTAACCCTTATCCTAACCCTAAACCTAACCCAAAAAATAACACTAACCCTAAACCAAACCCTAACTCTAACCCTAACCCTAATCCTAACCCAAACCCTAACCCTTACCGAAACCCTAAAACTAAACCTAACCCTAACCCTAATCCTAACCCTAACCGTAACCCAAAAACTAACCCTAACACGAACCCTAACCCAAACCCTAATCCTAACCCTAACCCTAACCCAAAACCTAACCCTAACCCTATTCCTAACCCTAACCCTAAACCTAACCTTAACCCAAACCCTAACCAAAACCCTAAACATAAACCCTAACCCAAATACTATCCCTAACCCTAACCCTAACCCAAAACATAAACCTAACCCTAATCCAAACCCTAACCCAAACCCTAACAATAACCCTAACCCTAACCCTATTCCTAACACTAAACCTAACCCTAACCCTAACCCTAACCCTAACCCTATTTCTAACCCTAACCCTAAACCCTAACCCTAACCAATACCCTAAACATAACCCTCACACTAACCCTAACCCTAACCCAAATCCTAAACCTAACCCTAAACCTAACCCAAACCCTAATCCTAACACTACCCTAACCCAAACCATAACACTAACCCTAACCTTAACACTAATGCTAAGCCTAAACCTAACTCAAACTCAAACCCTAACCCTAAACCTAACCCTAACCCAAACCCTAACCCTAACACTAACCTAAATCTAACTCAAACCCTAATCATAACCCTAACTCTAACCCGAACCCAAACCCTAACCCTAAGCCTAAACCTAACCAAAAACCTAAAACTAACCCTAACCCTAAACCTAACCCAAGCCCTAACCCTAACACTAACCCTAAAACTAACCCAAACCTAACACTAACCCTAACCCAAACCAAAACCCTAAACCTAACTCTAATCCTAACTCTAACCCTAATCAAAACCCTAACATTAACCCTAACCCTAACCCTAAACAAAAACCTAAACCTAACCCTAACCCTAACCCTAACTCTAACCCTAATCCTAACCCTAACCGTAACCCTAACCCTAACCCTAAACCTAACCCTAACCCTAACCCTAACCCTAAAGCAAACCAAAACCCTAACCCTAACTTTAATCCTAATCCTAACCCTAATCAAAACCCTAACATTAACCCTAACCCTAACCCTAACACTATTCCTAACTTTAACTCGAAACCTAACCTAAACCCAAAACCTAACCGTAAATCTAACCCAAACCCTAACCCTAACTCATACCGTAACCCTAAGACAAACCCTAACCCTAACACTAACCCTATCCCTAATCCTAAACCTAACACTAACCCTAACCCAAACCCTAACCCTAACACTAACACTTACCCTAAGACTAACACAAAACCTAACCCTAAACCTAACCCAAACCAAAAGCCTAACCCTAACGCTAATCCTAAACCTAACCCTAATCCTAACCCTAACCCTAACACTAACCCAAACCCTAAACCTAACCCTAATCCTAACTCTAACCCTAACCCTAATCGTAACACTAAACCTAACCCTAAAGCATACCCAACCCCTAACCCTAACCCTAACCCTAACCGAAACCCTAACTCTAACCCAAACTCTAACCCTAACCCTAACCCAAACCCTAAACCTAACACTAACCCTAACCCAAACCCTAACCCTAACCCTATTCCTAACCCTAACCCTAACCCAAACCTTAACCCAAAACCTCACCCAAACCCTAACCCTAAAACCCAACCCAAACCCTAAACCTAACCTTAATCCTAACCCAAACTCAAACACTAACCCTAACTCTAACCCTAACCCAAAACCTAAACCTAACCTTAACACAAACCCTAACAATAATCCTAACACTAACCCTATTCCTAAACCTAACCCTAACGCTAATCCTAACCCTAATCCTAACCCAAAAACTAACCCTAACCCTAATCCAAACCTTAACCCTAACACTAAACCTAATTCTAACCCTAACCCTAACCCTAACTCAAACCCTAATCCTAACCCTAAACCTAACCCAAACCCTAAGCCTAAATCTAACCCTAACCCTAATCCTAACCCTAACCCTAACCCAAAAACTAACCCTAACAATAACCTAAACCCTAACCCTAACCCTAATCCTAACCCTAACCCTAACCCTAACACAAACCCAACCTCTAACACTAACCCTAACCCTAACTCTAACCCTAACCCTAACCCAAATCCTAACATTAACCCAAACCCTAACCCTAACCCTAAACCAAACCAAAACCCTAACCCTAACTCTAATCCTAACCCTAACCCTAACCCTAACCCTAACCCTAACCCTAACTCAAACCCTAACCCTAACCCTAACACAAACCCTAACCCTAAACCTAACCCTAACCCTTATCCTAACCCTAAACCTAACCCAAAAAATAACACTAACCCTAAACCAAACCCTAACCCTAAGCCTAACCCTAACCCTAACCCAAACCCTAACCCTTACCCAAACCCTAAACCTAAACCTAACCCTAACCCTAACCCTAACCCTAAAGCAAACCAAAACCCTAACCCTAACTCTAATCCTAACCCTAACCCTAATAAAACCCTAACATTAACCCTAACCCTAACCCTAACCCTATTCCTAACCTTAACCCTAAACCTAACCTTAACCCAAAACCTAACCGTAAATCTAACCCAAACCCTAACCCTAACTCAAACCCTAACCCTAAGACAAACCCTAACCCTAACACTAACCCTAACCCAAATCCTAAACCTAACACTAACCCTAACTCACACTCTAACACTAACACTAACACTTACCCTAAGACTAACACAAAACCTAACCCTAAACCTAACCGAATCCAAAAGTTTAACCCTAAGTCTAATCCTAACCCTAACCCTAATCCTAACCCTAACCTTAACACTAACCCAAACCCTAAACCTAACCCTAATCCTAACTCTAAACATAACCCTAATCGTAACCCTAAACCTAACCCTAACCCACACCAAACCCCTAACTCTAACCCTAATCCTAAACCTAACACTAACCCTAACGCTAACCCTAACCCTAACCCAAACCCTAACCCTTACCCAAACCGAAACCTAAACCTAACCCTAACAATAATCCTAACCCTAACCCTAACCCAAAAACTAACCCTAACTCGAACCCTAAGCCAAACCCTAATCCTAACCCTAACGCTAACCCAGACCCTAAACCTAAGCCTTTTCCTAACCCTAACCCTAAACCTAACCTTAACCCAAACCCTAACCCAAAGCCTAACCCTAACCCTAACCCTAACTCAAATTCTAACCCTAACTCGAACCCTAAACCTAACCCAAACACTAACCCAAACCCTAACAATAACCCTAACCCTATTCCTAACACTAACACTAACCCTAAACCTAACCCTATTCCTAACCCTTACCCTAAAACCTAACCCTAACCAATACCCTAAACATAACCTTCACTATAACCCTAACCCTAACCCAAACCCTAACCCTAACACTAAACCTAACGAAACAACTAAACCTAACCATAACCCAAACCCTAACCCAAACCCAAACCCTAACACTAACCCTAAACCTAACACTAACCCAAATCCTAACCCTAACATTAACCCAAACCAAAACCCTAAAACTAACTCTAATCCTAACCCTAACCCTAATCAAAACCCTAACATTAAACCTAACCCTAAACCTAACCCAAAACCTAAACCTAACCCTATTCCTAACACTAACCCTAACCCTAACCCTAACCCTAACCCTAACCCTATTCCTAACCCTAACCCTAAACCCTTACCCTAACCAATACCCAAAACCTAAACCTAACCCTAATCCTAACCCTAACCCAAACCCTAATCCTAAACCTAACCCTAACCCAAACCCTAACCCTAACCCTATTTCTAACCATAACCCTAAACCTAACCTTAACCCAAACACTAACCAAAACCCTAACCCAAACCCTATCCCTAACCCTAACCCTAACACTAACTCAAACTCTAACCCTAACTCTAACCCTAACTCAAAACCTAAACCTAACCCTAATCCAAACGCTAACCCAAACCCTAACAATAACCCTAACCCTAACCCTATTCCTAACACTAACCCTAACCCTAACCCTAACCCTAACCCTATTCCTAACCCTAACCCTAAACCCTTACCCTAACCAATACCCTAAACATAACCCTCACGCTAACCCTAACCCTAACCCAAACCCTAACACTAACCCTAACCCTAACCCAAACCCTAACCCTAACCCTAACCCTAACCCTAACCCAAACCAAAACCCTAACCCTAACCCTAATCAAAACCCTAACATTAACCCTAACCCTAACCCTATTCCTAAACTTAACACTAAACATAGCCTTAACCCAAAACCTAACCGTAAATCTAACCCAAACCTAACCCTAACTCAAACCCTAACCCTAAGACAAACCCTAACCCTAACACTAACCCTAACCCAAACCCTAACCCTAACACTAACACTTACCCTAAGACTAACCCAAAACCTAACCCTAACCCTAACCGAAACCAAAAGCCAAACCCTATCCCTACACCTAACCCTAACCCAAACCCTAACCCTAACCCAAACACTAACCCTAAACCTAATCCTAAAACAAACCTTAACCCTAAAGCAAAAATAAACCTAACCCTAAGGCTAACACTAATCCAAACCCTAACCCTAACCCAAACCGTAACCATATCCCTAACGCTAACCCTAACTCAAACCCTAACCCTAACCCTATGCCTAACCCTAACCCAAACCCAAACCCTAAACAAAATCTTAACCCTAACCCTAACCCTAACCCTAACCCTAACATTAACTAAAACTCTAACCCTAACCCTAACCCAAAACCTAACCCTAAACCTAACCCTAACCCTTATCCTAACCCTAAACCTAACCCAAAAAATAACACTAACCCTAAACCAAACCCTAACTCTAACCCTAACCCTAATCCTAACCCAAACCCTAACCCTTACCGAAACCCTAAAACTAAACCTAACCCTAACCCTAATCCTAACCCTAACCGTAACCCAAAAACTAACCCTAACACGAACCCTAACCCAAACCCTAATCCTAACCCTAACCCTAACCCAAAACCTAACCCTAACCCTATTCCTAACCCTAACCCTAAACCTAACCTTAACCCAAACCCTAACCAAAACCCTAAACATAAACCCTAACCCAAATACTATCCCTAACCCTAACCCTAACCCAAAACATAAACCTAACCCTAATCCAAACCCTAACCCAAACCCTAACAATAACCCTAACCCTAACCCTAAACAAAAACCTAACCCTAACCCTAACCCTAACCCTAACCCTAACCCTAACCCTAACCCTATTCCTAACACTAAACCTAACCCTAACCCTAACCCTAACCCTAACCCTATTTCTAACCCTAACCCTAAACCCTAACCCTAACCAATACCCTAAACATAACCCTCACACTAACCCTAACCCTAACCCAAATCCTAAACCTAACCCTAAACCTAACCCAAACCCTAATCCTAACACTACCCTAACCCAAACCATAACACTAACCCTAACCTTAACACTAATGCTAAGCCTAAACCTAACTCAAACTCAAACCCTAACCCTAAACCTAACCCTAACCCAAACCCTAACCCTAACACGAACCTAAATCTAACTCAAACCCTAATCATAACCCTAACTCTAACCCGAACCCAAACCCTAACCCTAAGCCTAAACCTAACCAAAAACCTAAAACTAACCCTAACCCTAAACCTAACCCAAGCCCTAACCCTAACACTAACCCTAAAACTAACCCAAACCTAACACTAACCCTAACCCAAACCAAAACCCTAAACCTAACTCTAATCCTAACTCTAACCCTAATCAAAACCCTAACATTAACCCTAACCCTAACCCTAAACAAAAACCTAAACCTAACCCTAACCCTAACCCTAACTCTAACCCTAATCCTAACCCTAACCCTAACCCTAACCCTAACCCTAAACCTAACCCTAACCCTAACCCTAACCCTAAAGCAAACCAAAACCCTAACCCTAACTTTAATCCTAATCCTAACCCTAATCAAAACCCTAACATTAACCCTAACCCTAACCCTAACACTATTCCTAACTTTAACTCGAAACCTAACCTAAACCCAAAACCTAACCGTAAATCTAACCCAAACCCTAACCCTAACTCATACCGTAACCCTAAGACAAACCCTAACCCTAACACTAACCCTATCCCTAATCCTAAACCTAACACTAACCCTAACCCAAACCCTAACCCTAACACTAACACTTACCCTAAGACTAACACAAAACCTAACCCTAAACCTAACCCAAACCAAAAGCCTAACCCTAACGCTAATCCTAAACCTAACCCTAATCCTAACCCTAACCCTAACACTAACCCAAACCCTAAACCTAACCCTAATCCTAACTCTAACCCTAACCCTAATCGTAACACTAAACCTAACCCTAAAGCATACCCAACCCCTAACCCTAACCCTAACCCTAACCGAAACCCTAACTCTAACCCAAACACTAACCCTAACCCTAACCCAAACCCTAAACCTAACACTAACCCTAACCCAAACCCTAACCCTAACCCTATTCCTAACCCTAACCCTAACCCAAACCTTAACCCAAAACCTCACCCAAACCCTAACCCTAAAACCCAACCCAAACCCTAAACCTAACCTTAATCCTAACCCAAACTCAAACACTAACCCTAACTCTAACCCTAACCCAAAACCTAAACCTAACCTTAACACAAACCCTAACAATAATCCTAACACTAACCCTATTCCTAAACCTAACCCTAACGCTAATCCTAACCCTAATCCTAACCCAAAAACTAACCCTAACCCTAATCCAAACCTTAACCCTAACACTAAACCTAATTCTAACCCTAACCCTAACCCTAACCCTAACTCAAACCCTAATCCTAACCCTAAACCTAACCCAAACCCTAAGCCTAAATCTAACCCTAACCCTAATCCTAACCCTAACCCTAACCCAAAAACTAACCCTAACAATAACCTAAACCCTAACCCTAACCCTAATCCTAACCCTAACCCTAACCCTAACACAAACCCAACCTCTAACACTAACCCTAACCCTAACCCTAACCCTAACCCTAACCCAAATCCTAACATTAACCCAAACCCTAACCCTAACCCTAAACCAAACCAAAACCCTAACCCTAACTCTAATCCTAACCCTAACCCTAACCCTAACCCTAACCCTAACCCTAACTCAAACCCTAACCCTAACCCTAACACAAACCCTAACCCTAAACCTAACCCTAACCCTTATCCTAACCCTAAACCTAACCCAAAAAATAACACTAACCCTAAACCAAACCCTAACCCTAAGCCTAACCCTAACCCTAACCCAAACCCTAACCCTTACCCAAACCCTAAACCTAAACCTAACCCTAACCCTAACCCTAACCCTAAAGCAAACCAAAACCCTAACCCTAACTCTAATCCTAACCCTAACCCTAATAAAACCCTAACATTAACCCTAACCCAAACCCTAACCCTATTCCTAACCTTAACCCTAAACCTAACCTTAACCCAAAACCTAACCGTAAATCTAACCCAAACCCTAACCCTAACTCAAACCCTAACCCTAAGACAAACCCTAACCCTAACACTAACCCTAACCCAAATCCTAAACCTAACACTAACCCTAACCCAAACCCTAACACTAACACTAACACTTACCCTAAGACTAACCCAAAACCTAACCCTAAACCTAACCGAATCCAAAAGTTTAACCCTAAGTCTAATCCTAACCCTAACCCTAATCCTAACCCTAACCTTAACACTAACCCAAACCCTAAACCTAACCCTAATCCTAACTCTAAACATAACCCTAATCGTAACCCTAAACCTAACCCTAACCCACACCAAACCCCTAACTCTAACCCTAATCCTAAACCTAACACTAACCCTAACGCTAACCCTAACCCTAACCCAAACCCTAACCCTTACCCAAACCCGAAACCTAAACCTAACCCTAACAATAATCCTAACCCTAACCCTAACCCAAAAACTAACCCTAACTCGAACCCTAAGCCAAACCCTAATCCTAACCCTAACGCTAACCCAAACCCTAAACCTAAGCCTTTTCCTAACCCTAACCCTAAACCTAACCTTAACCCAAACCCTAACCCAAAACCTAACCCTAACCCTAACCCTAACTCAAATTCTAACCCTAACTCGAACCCTAAACCTAACCCAAACACTAACCCAAACCCTAACAATAACCCTAACCCTATTCCTAACACTAACACTAACCCTAAACCTAACCCTATTCCTAACCCTTACCCTAAAACCTAACCCTAACCAATACCCTAAACATAACCTTCACTATAACCCTAACCCTAACCCAAACCCTAACCCTAACCCTAAACCTAACGAAACACCTAAACCTAACCATAACCCAAACCCTAACCCAAACCCAAACCCTAACACTAACCCTAAACCTAACACTAACCCAAATCCTAACCCTAACATTAACCCAAACCAAAACCCTAAAACTAACTCTAATCCTAACCCTAACCCTAATCAAAACCCTAACATTAAACCTAACCCTAAACCTAACCCAAGACCTAAACCTAACCCTATTCCTAACACTAACCCTAACCCTAACCCTAACCCTAACCCTAACCCTAACCCTATTCCTAACCCTAACCCTAAACCCTTACCCTAACCAATACCCAAAACCTAAACCTAACCCTAATCCTAACCCTAACCCAAACCCTAATCCTAAACCTAACCCTAACCCAAACCCTAACCCTAACCCTATTTCTAACCATAACCCTAAACCTAACCTTAACCCAAACACTAACCAAAACCCTAACCCAAACCCTATCCCTAACCCTAACCCTAACACTAACTCAAACTCTAACCCTAACTCTAACCCTAACTCAAAACCTAAACCTAACCCTAATCCAAACGCTAACCCAAACCCTAACAATAACCCTAACCCTAACCCTATTCCTAACACTAACCCTAACCCTAACCCTAACCCTAACCCTAACCCTATTCCTAACCCTAACCCTAAACCCTTACCCTAACCAATACCCTAAACATAACCCTCACGCTAACCCTAACCCTAACCCAAACCCTAACACTAACCCTAACCCTAACCCAAACCCTAACCCTAACCCTAACCCTAACCCTAACCCAAACCAAAACCCTAACCCTAACTCTAATCCTAACCCTAACCCTAATCAAAACCCTAACATTAACCCTAACCCTAACCCTAACCCTATTCCTAAACTTAACACTAAACATAGCCTTAACCCAAAACCTAACCGTAAATCTAACCCAAACCTAACCCTAACTCAAACCCTAACCCTAAGACAAACCCTAACCCTAACACTAACCCTAACCCAAACCCTAACCCTAACACTAACACTTACCCTAAGACTAACCCAAAACCTAACCCTAACCCTAACCGAAACCAAAAGCCAAACCCTATCCCTACACCTAACCCTAACCCAAACCCTAACCCTAACCCAAACACTAACCCTAAACCTAATCCTAAAACAAACCTTAACCCTAAAGCAAAAATAAACCTAACCCTAAGGCTAACACTAACCCAAACCCTAACCCTAACCCAAACCGTAACCATATCCCTAACGCTAACCCTAACTCAAACCCTAACCCTAACCCTATGCCTAACCCTAACCCAAACCCAAACCCTAACCCAAATCTTAACCCTAACCCTAACCCTAACCCTAACCCTAACATTAACTAAAACTCTAACCCTAACCCTAACCCAAAACCTAACCCTAAACCTAACCCTAACCCTTATCCTAACCCTAAACCTAACCCAAAAAATAACACTAACCCTAAACCAAACCCTAACTCTAACCCTAACCCTAATCCTAACCCAAACCCTAACCCTTACCGAAACCCTAAAACTAAACCTAACCCTAACCCTAATCCTAACCCTAACCGTAACCCAAAAACTAACCCTAACACGAACCCTAACCCAAACCCTAATCCTAACCCTAACCCTAACCCAAAACCTAACCCTAACCCTATTCCTAACCCTAACCCTAAACCTAACCTTAACCCAAACCCTAACCAAAACCCTAAACATAAACCCTAACCCAAATACTATCCCTAACCCTAACCCTAACCCAAAACATAAACCTAACCCTAATCCAAACCCTAACCCAAACCCTAACAATAACCCTAACCCTAACCCTATTCCTAACACTAAACCTAACCCTAACCCTAACCCTAACCCTAACCCTATTTCTAACCCTAACCCTAAACCCTAACCCTAACCAATACCCTAAACATAACCCTCACACTAACCCTAACCCTAACCCAAATCCTAAACCTAACCCTAAACCTAACCCAAACCCTAACCCTAACACTACCCTAACCCAAACCATAACACTAACCCTAACCTTAACACTAATGCTAAGCCTAAACCTAACTCAAACTCAAACCCTAACCCTAAACCTAACCCTAACCCAAACCCTAACCCTAACACTAACCTAAATCTAACTCAAACCCTAATCATAACCCTAACTCTAACCCGAACCCAAACCCTAACCCTAAGCCTAAACCTAACCAAAAACCTAAAACTAACCCTAACCCTAAACCTAACCCAAGCCCTAACCCTAACACTAACCCTAAAACTAACCCAAACCTAACACTAACCCTAACCCAAACCAAAACCCTAAACCTAACTCTAATCCTAACTCTAACCCTAATCAAAACCCTAACATTAACCCTAACCCTAACCCTAAACAAAAACCTAAACCTAACCCTAACCCTAACCCTAACTCTAACCCTAATCCTAACCCTAACCCTAACCCTAACCCTAACCCTAAACCTAACCCTAACCCTAACCCTAACCCTAAAGCAAACCAAAACCCTAACCCTAACTTTAATCCTAATCCTAACCCTAATCAAAACCCTAACATTAACCCTAACCCTAACCCTAACACTATTCCTAACTTTAACTCGAAACCTAACCTAAACCCAAAACCTAACCGTAAATCTAACCCAAACCCTAACCCTAACTCATACCGTAACCCTAAGACAAACCCTAACCCTAACACTAACCCTATCCCTAATCCTAAACCTAACACTAACCCTAACCAAACCCTAACCCTAACACTAACACTTACCCTAAGACTAACACAAAACCTAACCCTAAACCTAACCCAAACCAAAAGCCTAACCCTAACGCTAATCCTAAACCTAACCCTAATCCTAACCCTAACCCTAACACTAACCCAAACCCTAAACCTAACCCTAATCCTAACTCTAACCCTAACCCTAATCGTAACACTAAACCTAACCCTAAAGCATACCCAACCCCTAACCCTAACCCTAACCCTAACCGAAACCCTAACTCTAACCCAAACACTAACCCTAACCCTAACCCAGACCCTAAACCTAACACTAACCCTAACCCAAACCCTAACCCTAACCCTATTCCTAACCCTAACCCTTACCCAAACCTTAACCCAAAACCTCACCCAAGCCCTAACCCTAAAACCCAACCCAAACCCTAAACCTAACCTTAATCCTAACCCAAACTCAAACACTAACCCTAACTCTAACCCTAACCCAAAACCTAAACCTAACCTTAACACAAACCCTAACAATAATCCTAACACTAACCCTATTCCTAAACCTAACCCTAACGCTAATCCTAACCCTAATCCTAACCCAAAAACTAACCCTAACCCTAATCCAAACCTTAACCCTAACACTAAACCTAATTCTAACCCTAACCCTAACCCTAACCCTAACTCAAACCCTAATCCTAACCCTAAACCTAACCCAAACCCTAAGCCTAAATCTAACCCTAACCCTAATCCTAACCCTAACCCTAACCCAAAAACTAACCCTAACAATAACCTAAACCCTAACCCTAACCCTAATCCTAACCCTAACCCTAACCCTAACACAAACCCAACCTCTTACACTAACCCTAACCCTAACCCTAACCCTAACCCTAACCCAAATCCTAACATTAACCCAAACCCAAACCCTAACCCTAACCCTAACCCTAACCCTAACCCTAACCCTAACTCAAACCCTAACCCTAACCCTAACACAAACCCTAACCCTAAACCTAACCCTAACCCTTATCCTAACCCTAAACCTAACCCAAAAAATAACACTAACCCTAAACCAAACCCTAACCCTAAGCCTAACCCTAACCCTAACCCAAACCCTAACCCTTACCCAAACCCTAAACCTAAACCTAACCCTAACCCTAACCCTAACCCTAAAGCAAACCAAAACCCTAACCCTAACTCTAATCCTAACCCTAACCCTAATAAAACCCTAACATTAACCCTAACCCTAACCCTAACCCTATTCCTAACCTTAACCCTAAACCTAACCTTAACCCAAAACCTAACCGTAAATCTAACCCAAACCCTAACCCTAACTCAAACCCTAACCCTAAGACAAACCCTAACCCTAACACTAACCCTAACCCAAATCCTAAACCTAACACTAACCCTAACCCAAACCCTAACACTAACACTAACACTTACCCTAAGACTAACCCAAAACCTAACCCTAAACCTAACCGAATCCAAAAGTTTAACCCTAAGTCTAATCCTAACCCTAACCCTAATCCTAACCCTAACCTTAACACTAACCCAAACCCTAAACCTAACCCTAATCCTAACTCTAAACATAACCCTAATCGTAACCCTAAACCTAACCCTAACCCACACCAAACCCCTAACTCTAACCCTAATCCTAAACCTAACACTAACCCTAACGCTAACCCTAACCCTAACCCAAACCCTAACCCTTACCCAAACCCGAAACCTAAACCTAACCCTAACAATAATCCTAACCCTAACCCTAACCCAAAAACTAACCCTAACTCGAACCCTAAGCCAAACCCTAATCCTAACCCTAACGCTAACCCAAACCCTAAACCTAAGGCTTTTCCTAACCCTAACCCTAAACCTAACCTTAACCCAAACCCTAACCCAAAACCTAACCCTAACCCTAACCCTAACTCAAATTCTAACCCTAACTCGAACCCTAAACCTAACCCAAACACTAACCCAAACCCTAACAATAACCCTAACCCTATTCCTAACACTAACACTAACCCCTAACCCAACCCTATTCCTAACCCTTACCCTAAAACCTAACCCTAACCAATACCCTAAACATAACCTTCACTATAACCCTAACCCTAACCCAAACCCTAACCCTAACCCTAAACCTAACGAAACACCTAAAGCTAACCATAACCCAAACCCTAACCCAAACCCAAACCCTAACACTAACCCTAAACCTAACACTAACCCAAATCCTAACCCTAACATTAACCCAAACCAAAACCCTAAAACTAACTCTAATCCTAACCCTAACCCTAATCAAAACCCTAACATTAAACCTAACCCTAAACCTAACCCAAAACCTAAACCTAACCCTATTCCTAACACTAACCCTAACCCTAACCCTAACCCTAACCCTAACCCTATTCCTAACCCTAACCCTAAACCCTTACCCTAACCAATACCCAAAACCTAAACCTAACCCTAATCCTAACCCTAACCCAAACCCTAATCCTAAACCTAACCCTAACCCAAACCCTAACCCTAACCCTATTTCTGACCATAACCCTAAACCTAACCTAAACCCAAACACTAACCAAAACCCTAACCCAAACCCTGTCCCTAACCCTAACCCTAACACTAACTCAAACTCTAACCCTAACTCTGACCCTAACTCAAAACCTAAACCTAACCCTAGTCCAAACGCTAGCCCAAACCCTAACAATAACGCTAACCCTAACCCTATTCCTAACACTAACCCTAACCCTAACCCTAACCCTAACCCTAACCCTATTCCTAACCCTAACCCTAAACCCTTACCCTAACCAATACCCTAAACATAACCCTCACGCTAACCCTAACCCTAACCCAAACCCTAACACTAACCCTAACCCTAACCCAAACCCTAACCCTAACCCTAACCCTAACCCTAACCCAAACCAAAACCCTAACCCTAACTCTAATCCTAACCCTAACCCTAATCAAAACCCTAACATTAACCCTAACCCTAACCCTAACCCTATTCCTAAACTTAACACTAAACATAGCCTTAACCCAAAACCTAACCGTAAATCTAACCCAAACCTAACCCTAACTCAAACCCTAACCCTAAGACAAACCCTAACCCTAACACTAACCCTAACCCAAACCCTAACCCTAACACTAACACTTACCCTAAGACTAACCCAAAACCTAACCCTAACCCTAACCGAAACCAAAAGCCAAACCCTATCCCTACACCTAACCCTAACCCAAACCCTAACCCTAACCCAAACACTAACCCTAAACCTAATCCTAAAACAAACCTTAACCCTAAAGCAAAAATAAACCTAACCCTAAGGCTAACACTAACCCAAACCCTAACCCTAACCCAAACCGTAACCATATCCCTAACGCTAACCCTAACTCAAACCCTAACCCTAACCCTATGCCTAACCCTAACCCAAACCCAAACCCTAACCCAAATCTTAACCCTAACCCTAACCCTAACCCTAACCCTAACATTAACTAAAACTCTAACCCTAACCCTAACCCAAAACCTAACCCTAAACCTAACCCTAACCCTTATCCTAACCCTAAACCTAACCCAAAAAATAACACTAACCCTAAACCAAACCCTAACTCTAACCCTAACCCTAATCCTAACCCAAACCCTAACCCTTACCGAAACCCTAAAACTAAACCTAACCCTAACCCTAATCCTAACCCTAACCGTAACCCAAAAACTAACCCTAACACGAACCCTAACCCAAACCCTAATCCTAACCCTAACCCTAACCCAAAACCTAACCCTAACCCTATTCCTAACCCTAACCCTAAACCTAACCTTAACCCAAACCCTAACCAAAACCCTAAACATAAACCCTAACCCAAATACTATCCCTAACCCTAACCCTAACCCAAAACATAAACCTAACCCTAATCCAAACCCTAACCCAAACCCTAACAATAACCCTAACCCTAACCCTATTCCTAACACTAAACCTAACCCTAACCCTAACCCTAACCCTAACCCTATTTCTAACCCTAACCCTAAACCCTAACCCTAACCAATACCCTAAACATAACCCTCACACTAACCCTAACCCTAACCCAAATCCTAAACCTAACCCTAAACCTAACCCAAACCCTAATCCTAACACTACCCTAACCCAAACCATAACACTAACCCTAACCTTAACACTAATGCTAAGCCTAAACCTAACTCAAACTCAAACCCTAACCCTAAACCTAACCCTAACCCAAACCCTAACCCTAACACTAACCTAAATCTAACTCAAACCCTAATCATAACCCTAACTCTAACCCGAACCCAAACCCTAACCCTAAGCCTAAACCTAACCAAAAACCTAAAACTAACCCTAACCCTAAACCTAACGCAAGCCCTAACCCTAACACTAACCCTAAAACTAACCCAAACCTAACACTAACCCTAACCCAAACCAAAACCCTAAACCTAACTCTAATCCTAACTCTAACCCTAATCAAAACCCTAACATTAACCCTAACCCTAACCCTAAACAAAAACCTAAACCTAACCCTAACCCTAACCCTAACTCTAACCCTAATCCTAACCCTAACCCTAACCCTAAACCTAACCCTAACCCTAACCCTAACCCTAAAGCAAACCAAAACCCTAACCCTAACTTTAATCCTAATCCTAACCCTAATCAAAACCCTAACATTAACCCTAACCCTAACCCTAACACTATTCCTAACTTTAACTCGAAACCTAACCTAAACCCAAAACCTAACCGTAAATCTAACCCAAACCCTAACCCTAACTCATACCGTAACCCTAAGACAAACCCTAACCCTAACACTAACCCTATCCCTAATCCTAAACCTAACACTAACCCTAACCCAAACCCTAACCCTAACACTAACACTTACCCTAAGACTAACACAAAACCTAACCCTAAACCTAACCCAAACCAAAAGCCTAACCCTAACGCTAATCCTAAACCTAACCCTAATCCTAACCCTAACCCTAACACTAACCCAAACCCTAAACCTAACCCTAATCCTAACTCTAACCCTAACCCTAATCGTAACACTAAACCTAACCCTAAAGCATACCCAACCCCTAACCCTAACCCTAACCCTAACCGAAACCCTAACTCTAACCCAAACACTAACCCTAACCCTAACCCAAACCCTAAACCTAACACTAACCCTAACCCAAACCCTAACCCTAACCCTATTCCTAACCCTAACCCTAACCCAAACCTTAACCCAAAACCTCACCCAAACCCTAACCCTAAAACCCAACCCAAACCCTAAACCTAACCTTAATCCTAACCCAAACTCAAACACTAACCCTAACTCTAACCCTAACCCAAAACCTAAACCTAACCTTAACACAAACCCTAACAATAATCCTAACACTAACCCTATTCCTAAACCTAACCCTAACGCTAATCCTAACCCTAATCCTAACCCAAAAACTAACCCTAACCCTAATCCAAACCTTAACCCTAACACTAAACCTAATTCTAACCCTAACCCTAACCCTAACCCTAACTCAAACCCTAATCCTAACCCTAAACCTAACCCAAACCCTAAGCCTAAATCTAACCCTAACCCTAATCCTAACCCTAACCCTAACCCAAAAACTAACCCTAACAATAACCTAAACCCTAACCCTAACCCTAATCCTAACCCTAACCCTAACCCTAACACAAACCCAACCTCTAACACTAACCCTAACCCTAACCCTAACCCTAACCCTAACCCAAATCCTAACATTAACCCAAACCCTAACCCTAACCCTAAACCAAACCAAAACCCTAACCCTAACTCTAATCCTAACCCTAACCCTAACCTTAACCCTAACCCTAACCCTACCTCAAACCCTAACCCTAACCCTAACACAAACCCTAACGCTAAACCTAACCCTAACCCTTATCCTAACCCTAAACCTAACCCAAAAAATAACACTAACTCTAAACCAAACCCTAACCCTAAGCCTAACCCTAACCCTAACCCAAACCCTAACCCTTACCCAAACCCTAAACCTAAACCTAACCCTAACCCTAACCCTAACCCTAAAGCAAACCAAAACCCTAACCCTAACTCTAATCCTAACCCTAACCCTAATAAAACCCTAACATTAACCCTAACCCTAACCCTAACCCTATTCCTAACCTTAACCCTAAACCTAACCTTAACCCAAAACCTAACCGTAAATCTAACCCAAACCCTAACCCTAACTCAAACCCTAACCCTAAGACAAACCCTAACCCTAACACTAACCCTAACCCAAATCCTAAACCTAACACTAACCCTAACCCAAACCCTAACACTAACACTAACACTTACCCTAAGACTAACCCAAAACCTAACCCTAAACCTAACCGAATCCAAAAGTTTAACCCTAAGTCTAATCCTAACCCTAACCCTAATCCTAACCCTAACCTTAACACTAACCCAAACCCTAAACCTAACCCTAATCCTAACTCTAAACATAACCCTAATCGTAACCCTAAACCTAACCCTAACCCACACCAAACCCCTAACTCTAACCCTAATCCTAAACCTAACACTAACCCTAACGCTAACCCTAACCCTAACCCAAACCCTAACCCTTACCCAAACCCGAAACCTAAACCTAACCCTAACAATAATCCTAACCCTAACCCTAACCCAAAAACTAACCCTAACTCGAACCCTAAGCCAAACCCTAATCCTAACCCTAACGCTAACCCAAACCCTAAACCTAAGCCTTTTCCTAACCCTAACCCTAAACCTAACCTTAACCCAAACCCTAACCCAAAACCTAACCCTAACCCTAACCCTAACTCAAATTCTAACCCTAACTCGAACCCTAAACCTAACCCAAACACTAACCCAAACCCTAACAATAACCCTAACCCTATTCCTAACACTAACACTAACCCTAAACCTAACCCTATTCCTAACCCTTACCCTAAAACCTAACCCTAACCAATACCCTAAACATAACCTTCACTATAACCCTAACCCTAACCCAAACCCTAACCCTAACCCTAAACCTAACGAAACACCTAAACCTAACCATAACCCAAACCCTAACCCAAACCCAAACCCTAACACTAACCCTAAACCTAACACTAACCCAAATCCTAACCCTAACATTAACCCAAACCAAAACCCTAAAACTAACTCTAATCCTAACCCTAACCCTAATCAAAACCCTAACATTAAACCTAACCCTAAACCTAACCCAAAACCTAAACCTAACCCTATTCCTAACACTAACCCTAACCCTAACCCTAACCCTAACCCTAACCCTATTCCTAACCCTAACCCTAAACCCTTACCCTAACCAATACCCAAAACCTAAACCTAACCCTAATCCTAACCCTAACCCAAACCCTAATCCTAAACCTAACCCTAACCCAAACCCTAACCCTAACCCTATTTCTAACCATAACCCTAAACCTAACCTTAACCCAAACACTAACCAAAACCCTAACCCAAACCCTATCCCTAACCCTAACCCTAACACTAACTCAAACTCTAACCCTAACTCTAACCCTAACTCAAAACCTAAACCTAACCCTAATCCAAACGCTAACCCAAACCCTAACAATAACCCTAACCCTAACCCTATTCCTAACACTAACCCTAACCCTAACCCTAACCCTAACCCTAACCCTATTCCTAACCCTAACCCTAAACCCTTACCCTAACCAATACCCTAAACATAACCCTCACGCTAACCCTAACCCTAACCCAAACCCTAACACTAACCCTAACCCTAACCCAAACCCTAACCCTAACCCTAACCCTAACCCTAACCCAAACCAAAACCCTAACCCTAACTCTAATCCTAACCCTAACCCTAATCAAAACCCTAACATTAACCCTAACCCTAACCCTAACCCTATTCCTAAACTTAACACTAAACATAGCCTTAACCCAAAACCTAACCGTAAATCTAACCCAAACCTAACCCTAACTCAAACCCTAACCCTAAGACAAACCCTAACCCTAACACTAACCCTAACCCAAACCCTAACCCTAACACTAACACTTACCCTAAGACTAACCCAAAACCTAACCCTAACCCTAACCGAAACCAAAAGCCAAACCCTATCCCTACACCTAACCCTAACCCAAACCCTAACCCTAACCCAAACACTAACCCTAAACCTAATCCTAAAACAAACCTTAACCCTAAAGCAAAAATAAACCTAACCCTAAGGCTAACACTAACCCAAACCCTAACCCTAACCCAAACCGTAACCATATCCCTAACGCTAACCCTAACTCAAACCCTAACCCTAACCCTATGCCTAACCCTAACCCAAACCCAAACCCTAACCCAAATCTTAACCCTAACCCTAACCCTAACCCTAACCCTAACATTAACTAAAACTCTAACCCTAACCCTAACCCAAAACCTAACCCTAAACCTAACCCTAACCCTTATCCTAACCCTAAACCTAACCCAAAAAATAACACTAACCCTAAACCAAACCCTAACTCTAACCCTAACCCTAATCCTAACCCAAACCCTAACCCTTACCGAAACCCTAAAACTAAACCTAACCCTAACCCTAATCCTAACCCTAACCGTAACCCAAAAACTAACCCTAACACGAACCCTAACCCAAACCCTAATCCTAACCCTAACCCTAACCCAAAACCTAACCCTAACCCTATTCCTAACCCTAACACTAAACCTAACCTTAACCCAAACCCTAACCAAAACCCTAAACATAAACCCTAACCCAAATACTATCCCTAACCCTAACCCTAACCCAAAACATAAACCTAACCCTAATCCAAACCCTAACCCAAACCCTAACAATAACCCTAACCCTAACCCTATTCCTAACACTAAACCTAACCCTAACCCTAACCCTAACCCTAACCCTATTTCTAACCCTAACCCTAAACCCTAACCCTAACCAATACCCTAAACATAACCCTCACACTAACCCTAACCCTAACCCAAATCCTAAACCTAACCCTAAACCTAACCCAAACCCTAATCCTAACACTACCCTAACCCAAACCATAACACTAACCCTAACCTTAACACTAATGCTAAGCCTAAACCTAACTCAAACTCAAACCCTAACCCTAAACCTAACCCTAACCCAAACCCTAACCCTAACCCTAACCTAAATCTAACTCAAACCCTAATCATAACCCTAACTCTAACCCGAACCCAAACCCTAACCCTAAGCCTAAACCTAACCAAAAACCTAAAACTAACCCTAACCCTAAACCTAACCCAAGCCCTAACCCTAACACTAACCCTAAAACTAACCCAAACCTAACACTAACCCTAACCCAAACCAAAACCCTAAACCTAACTCTAATCCTAACTCTAACCCTAATCAAAACCCTAACATTAACCCTAACCCTAACCCTAAACAAAAACCTAAACCTAACCCTAACCCTAACCCTAACTCTAACCCTAATCCTAACCCTAACCCTAACCCTAACCCTAACCCTAAACCTAACCCTAACCCTAACCCTAACCCTAAAGCAAACCAAAACCCTAACCCTAACTTTAATCCTAATCCTAACCCTAATCAAAACCCTAACATTAACCCTAACCCTAACCCTAACACTATTCCTAACTTTAACTCGAAACCTAACCTAAACCCAAAACCTAACCGTAAATCTAACCCAAACCCTAACCCTAACTCATACCGTAACCCTAAGACAAACCCTAACCCTAACACTAACCCTATCCCTAATCCTAAACCTAACACTAACCCTAACCCAAACCCTAACCCTAACACTAACACTTACCCTAAGACTAACACAAAACCTAACCCTAAACCTAACCCAAACCAAAAGCCTAACCCTAACGCTAATCCTAAACCTAACCCTAATCCTAACCCTAACCCTAACACTAACCCAAACCCTAAACCTAACCCTAATCCTAACTCTAACCCTAACCCTAATCGTAACACTAAACCTAACCCTAAAGCATACCCAACCCCTAACCCTAACCCTAACCCTAACCGAAACCCTAACTCTAACCCAAACACTAACCCTAACCCTAACCCAAACCCTAAACCTAACACTAACCCTAACCCAAACCCTAACCCTAACCCTATTCCTAACCCTAACCCTAACCCAAACCTTAACCCAAAACCTCACCCAAACCCTAACCCTAAAACCCAACCCAAACCCTAAACCTAACCTTAATCCTAACCCAAACTCAAACACTAACCCTAACTCTAACCCTAACCCAAAACCTAAACCTAACCTTAACACAAACCCTAACAATAATCCTAACACTAACCCTATTCCTAAACCTAACCCTAACGCTAATCCTAACCCTAATCCTAACCCAAAAACTAACCCTAACCCTAATCCAAACCTTAACCCTAACACTAAACCTAATTCTAACCCTAACCCTAACCGTAACCCTAACTCAAACCCTAATCCTAACCCTAAACCTAACCCAAACCCTAAGCCTAAATCTAACCCTAACCCTAATCCTAACCCTAACCCTAACCCAAAAACTAACCCTAACAATAACCTAAACCCTAACCCTAACCCTAATCCTAACCCTAACCCTAACCCTAACACAAACCCAACCTCTAACACTAACCCTAACCCTAACCCTAACCCTAACCCTAACCCAAATCCTAACATTAACCCAAACCCAAACCCTAACCCTAACCCTAACCCTAACCCTAACCCTAACCCTAACTCAAACCCTAACCCTAACCCTAACACAAACCCTAACCCTAAACCTAACCCTAACCCTTATCCTAACCCTAAACCTAACCCAAAAAATAACACTAACCCTAAACCAAACCCTAACCCTAAGCCTAACCCTAACCCTAACCCAAACCCTAACCCTTACCCAAACCCTAAACCTAAACCTAACCCTAACCCTAACCCTAACCCTAAAGCAAACCAAAACCCTAACCCTAACTCTAATCCTAACCCTAACCCTAATAAAACCCTAACATTAACCCTAACCCTAACCCTAACCCTATTCCTAACCTTAACCCTAAACCTAACCTTAACCCAAAACCTAACCGTAAATCTAACCCAAACCCTAACCCTAACTCAAACCCTAACCCTAAGACAAACCCTAACCCTAACACTAACCCTAACCCAAATCCTAAACCTAACACTAACCCTAACCCAAACCCTAACACTAACACTAACACTTACCCTAAGACTAACCCAAAACCTAACCCTAAACCTAACCGAATCCAAAAGTTTAACCCTAAGTCTAATCCTAACCCTAACCCTAATCCTAACCCTAACCTTAACACTAACCCAAACCCTAAACCTAACCCTAATCCTAACTCTAAACATAACCCTAATCGTAACCCTAAACCTAACCCTAACCCACACCAAACCCCTAACTCTAACCCTAATCCTAAACCTAACACTAACCCTAACGCTAACCCTAACCCTAACCCAAACCCTAACCCTTACCCAAACCCGAAACCTAAACCTAACCCTAACAATAATCCTAACCCTAACCCTAACCCAAAAACTAACCCTAACTCGAACCCTAAGCCAAACCCTAATCCTAACCCTAACGCTAACCCAAACCCTAAACCTAAGCCTTTTCCTAACCCTAACCCTAAACCTAACCTTAACCCAAACCCTAACCCAAAACCTAACCCTAACCCTAACCCTAACTCAAATTCTAACCCTAACTCGAACCCTAAACCTAACCCAAACACTAACCCAAACCCTAACAATAACCCTAACCCTATTCCTAACACTAACACTAACCCTAAACCTAACCCTATTCCTAACCCTTACCCTAAAACCTAACCCTAACCAATACCCTAAACATAACCTTCACTATAACCCTAACCCTAACCCAAACCCTAACCCTAACCCTAAACCTAACGAAACACCTAAACCTAACCATAACCCAAACCCTAACCCAAACCCAAACCCTAACACTAACCCTAAACCTAACACTAACCCAAATCCTAACCCTAACATTAACCCAAACCAAAACCCTAAAACTAACTCTAATGCTAACCCTAACCCTAATCAAAACCCTAACATTAAACCTAACCCTAAACCTAACCCAAAACCTAAACCTAACCCTATTCCTAACACTAACCCTAACCCTAACCCTAACCCTAACCCTAACCCTATTCCTAACCCTAACCCTAAACCCTTACCCTAACCAATACCCAAAACCTAAACCTAACCCTAATCCTAACCCTAACCCAAACCCTAATCCTAAACCTAACCCTAACCCAAACCCTAACCCTAACCCTATTTCTAACCATAACCCTAAACCTAACCTTAACCCAAACACTAACCAAAACCCTAACCCAAACCCTATCCCTAACCCTAACCCTAACACTAACTCAAACTCTAACCCTAACTCTAACCCTAACTCAAAACCTAAACCTAACCCTAATCCAAACGCTAACCCAAACCCTAACAATAACCCTAACCCTAACCCTATTCCTAACACTAACCCTAACCCTAACCCTAACCCTAACCCTAACCCTATTCCTAACCCTAACCCTAAACCCTTACCCTAACCAATACCCTAAACATAACCCTCACGCTAACCCTAACCCTAACCCAAACCCTAACACTAACCCTAACCCTAACCCAAACCCTAACCCTAACCCTAACCCTAACCCTAACCCAAACCAAAACCCTCACCCTAACTCTAATCCTAACCCTAACCCTAATCAAAACCCTAACATTAACCCTAACCCTAACCCTAACCCTATTCCTAAACTTAACACTAAACATAGCCTTAACCCAAAACCTAACCGTAAATCTAACCCAAACCTAACCCTAACTCAAACCCTAACCCTAAGACAAACCCTAACCCTAACACTAACCCTAACCCAAACCCTAACCCTAACACTAACACTTACCCTAAGACTAACCCAAAACCTAACCCTAACCCTAACCGAAACCAAAAGCCAAACCCTATCCCTACACCTAACCCTAACCCAAACCCTAACCCTAACCCAAACACTAACCCTAAACCTAATCCTAAAACAAACCTTAACCCTAAAGCAAAAATAAACCTAACCCTAAGGCTAACACTAACCCAAACCCTAACCCTAACCCAAACCGTAACCATATCCCTAACGCTAACCCTAACTCAAACCCTAACCCTAACCCTATGCCTAACCCTAACCCAAACCCAAACCCTAAACCAAATCTTAACCCTAACCCTAACCCTAACCCTAACCCTAACATTAACTAAAACTCTAACCCTAACCCTAACCCAAAACCTAACCCTAAACCTAACCCTAACCCTTATCCTAACCCTAAACCTAACCCAAAAAATAACACTAACCCTAAACCAAACCCTAACTCTAACCCTAACCCTAATCCTAACCCAAACCCTAACCCTTACCGAAACCCTAAAACTAAACCTAACCCTAACCCTAATCCTAACCCTAACCGTAACCCAAAAACTAACCCTAACACGAACCCTAACCCAAACCCTAATCCTAACCCTAACCCTAACCCAAAACCTAACCCTAACCCTATTCCTAACCCTAACCCTAAACCTAACCTTAACCCAAACCCTAACCAAAACCCTAAACATAAACCCTAACCCAAATACTATCCCTAACCCTAACCCTAACCCAAAACATAAACCTAACCCTAATCCAAACCCTAACCCAAACCCTAACAATAACCCTAACCCTAACCCTATTCCTAACACTAAACCTAACCCTAACCCTAACCCTAACCCTAACCCTATTTCTAACCCTAACCCTAAACCCTAACCCTAACCAATACCCTAAACATAACCCTCACACTAACCCTAACCCTAACCCAAATCCTAAACCTAACCCTAAACCTAACCCAAACCCTAATCCTAACACTACCCTAACCCAAACCATAACACTAACCCTAACCTTAACACTAATGCTAAGCCTAAACCTAACTCAAACTCAAACCCTAACCCTAAACCTAACCCTAACCCAAACCCTAACCCTAACACTAACCTAAATCTAACTCAAACCCTAATCATAACCCTAACTCTAACCCGAACCCAAACCCTAACCCTAAGCCTAAACCTAACCAAAAACCTAAAACTAACCCTAACCCTAAACCTAACCCAAGCCCTAACCCTAACACTAACCCTAAAACTAACCCAAACCTAACACTAACCCTAACCCAAACCAAAACCCTAAACCTAACTCTAATCCTAACTCTAACCCTAATCAAAACCCTAACATTAACCCTAACCCTAACCCTAAACAAAAACCTAAACCTAACCCTAACCCTAACCCTAACTCTAACCCTAATCCTAACCCTAACCCTAACCCTAACCCTAACCCTAAACCTAACCCTAACCCTAACCCTAACCCTAAAGCAAACCAAAACCCTAACCCTAACTTTAATCCTAATCCTAACCCTAATCAAAACCCTAACATTAACCCTAACCCTAACCCTAACACTATTCCTAACTTTAACTCGAAACCTAACCTAAACCCAAAACCTAACCGTAAATCTAACCCAAACCCTAACCCTAACTCATACCGTAACCCTAAGACAAACCCTAACCCTAACACTAACCCTATCCCTAATCCTAAACCTAACACTAACCCTAACCCAAACCCTAACCCTAACACTAACACTTACCCTTAGACTTAAACAAAACCTAACCCTAAACCTAACCCAACACAATAGCCTTAACCTTAAGCTAAACCTAAACCTAACCCTAATCCTAACCCTAACCCTAACACTAACCCAAACCCTAACCCTAAACCTAATCCAAACTCTAACCCTAACCCTAATCGTAACACTAAACATAACCCTAAAGCATACCCAACCCCTAACCCTAACCCTAACCCTAACCGAAACCCTAATTCTAACCCAAACACTAACCCTAACCCTAACCCAAACCCTAAACCTAACACTAACCCTAACCCAAACCCTAACCCTAACCCTATTCCTAACCCTAACCCTAACCCAAACCTTAACCCAAAACCTCACCCAAACCCTAACCCTAAAACCCAACCCAAACCCTAAACCTAACCTTAATCCTAACCCAAACTCAAACACTAACCCTAACTCTAACCCTAACCCAAAACCTAAACCTAACCTTAACACAAACCCTAACAATAATCCTAACACTAACCCTATTCCTAAACCTAACCCTAACGCTAATCCTAACCCTAATCCTAACCCAAAAACTAACCCTAACCCTAATCCAAACCTTAACCCTAACACTAAACCTTATTCTAACCCTAACCCTAACCCTAACCCTAACTCAAACCCTAATCCTAACCCTAAACCTAACCCAAACCCTAAGCCTAAATCTAACCCTAACCCTAATCCTAACCCTAACCCTAACCCAAAAACTAACCCTAACAATAACCTAAACCCTAACCCTAACCTTAACCCTAACCCTAACCCTAACCCTAACCCTAACCCTAACCCTAACCCTAACCCTAACCCTAACTCAAACCCTAACCCTAACCCTAACACAAACCCTAACCCTAAACCTAACCCTAACCCTTATCCTAACCCTAAACCTAACCCAAAAAATAACACTAACCCTAAACCAAACCCTAACCCTAAGCCTAACCCTAACCCTAACCCAAACCCTAACCCTTACCCAAACCCTAAACCTAAACCTAACCCTAACCCTAACCCTAACCCTAAAGCAAACCAAAACCCTAACCCTAACTCTAATCCTAACCCTAACCCTAATAAAACCCTAACATTAACCCTAACCCTAACCCTAACCCTATTCCTAACCTTAACCCTAAACCTAACCTTAACCCAAAACCTAACCGTAAATCTAACCCAAACCCTAACCCTAACTCAAACCCTAACCCTAAGACAAACCCTAACCCTAACACTAACCCTAACCCAAATCCTAGACCTAACACTAACCCTAACCCAAACCCTAACACTAACTCTAACACTTTCCCTAAGACTAACCCAAAACCTAACCCTAAACCTAACCGAATCCAAAAGTTTAACCCTAAGTCTAATCCTAACCCTAACCCTAATCCTAACCCTAACCTTAACACTAACCCAAACCCTAAACCTAACCCTAATCCTAACTCTAAACATAACCCTAATCGTAACCCTAAACCTAACCCTAACCCACACCAAACCCCTAACTCTAACCCTAATCCTAAACCTAACACTAACCCTAACGCTAACCCTAACCCTAACCCAAACCCTAACCCTTACCCAAACCCGAAACCTAAACCTAACCCTAACAATAATCCTAACCCTAACCCTAACCCAAAAACTAACCCTAACTCGAACCCTAAGCCAAACCCTAATCCTAACCCTAACGCTAACCCAAACCCTAAACCTAAGCCTTTTCCTAACCCTAACCCTAAACCTAACCTTAACCCAAACCCTAACCCAAAACCTAACCCTAACCCTAACCCTAACTCAAATTCTAACCCTAACTCGAACCCTAAACCTAACCCAAACACTAACCCAAACCCTAACAATAACCCTAACCCTATTCCTAACACTAACACTAACCCTAAACCTAACCCTATTCCTAACCCTTACCCTAAAACCTAACCCTAACCAATACCCTAAACATAACCTTCACTATAACCCTAACCCTAACCCAAACCCTAACCCTAACCCTAAACCTAACGAAACACCTAAACCTAACCATAACCCAAACCCTAACCCAAACCCAAACCCTAACACTAACCCTAAACCTAACACTAACCCAAATCCTAACCCTAACATTAACCCAAACCAAAACCCTAAAACTAACTCTAATCCTAACCCTAACCCTAATCAAAACCCTAACATTAAACCTAACCCTAAACCTAACCCAAAACCTAAACCTAACCCTATTCCTAACACTAACCCTAACCCTAACCCTAACCCTAACCCTAACCCTAACCCTATTCCTAACCCTAACCCTAAACCCTTACCGTAAGCAATACCCAAAACCTAAACCTAACCCTAATCCTAACCCTAACCCAAACCCTAATCCTAAACCTAACCCTAACCCAAACCCTAACCCTAACCTTAACCCAAACACTAACCAAAACCCTAACCCAAACCCTATCCCTAACCCTAACCCTAACACTAACTCAAACTCTAACCCTAACTCTAACCCTAACTCAAAACCTAAACCTAACCCTAATCCAAACGCTAAACCAAACCCTAACAATAACCCTAACCCTAACCCTATTCCTAACACTAACCCTAACCCTAACCCTAACCCTAACCCTAACCCTATTCCTAACCCTAACCCTAAACCCTTACCCTAACCAATACCCTAAACATAACCCTCACGCTAACCCTAACCCTAACCCAAACCCTAACACTAACCCTAACCCTAACCCAAACCCTAACCCTAACCCTAACCCTAACCCTAACCCAAACCAAAACCCTAACCCTAACTCTAATCCTAACCCTAAACTAATCAAAACCCTAACATTAACCCTAACCCTAACCCTAACCCTATTCCTAAACTTAACACTAAACATAGCCTTAACCCAAAACCTAACCGTAAATCTAACCCAAACCTAACCCTAACTCAAACCCTAACCCTAAGACAAACCCTAACCCTAACACTAACCCTAACCCAAACCCTAACCCTAACACTAACACTTACCCTAAGACTAACCCAAAACCTAACCCTAACCCTAACCGAAACCAAAAGCCAATCCCTATCCCTACACCTAACCCTAACCCAAACCCTAACCCTAACCCAAACACTAACCCTAAACCTAATCCTAAAACAAACCTTAACCCTAAAGCAAAAATAAACCTAACCCTAAGGCTAACACTAACCCAAACCCTAACCCTAACCCAAACCGTAACCATATCCCTAACGCTAACCCTAACTCAAACCCTAACCCTAACCCTATGCCTAACCCTAACCCAAACCCAAACCCTAAACCAAATCTTAACCCTAACCCTAACCCTAACCCTAACCCTAACATTAACTAAAACTCTAACCCTAACCCTAACCCAAAACCTAACCCTAAACCTAACCCTAACCCTTATCCTAACCCTAAACCTAACCCAAAAAATAACACTAACCCTAAACCAAACCCTAACTCTAACCCTAACCCTAATCCTAACCCAAACCCTAACCCTTACCGAAACCCTAAAACTAAACCTAACCCTAACCCTAATCCTAACCCTAACCGTAACCCAAAAACTAACCCTAACACGAACCCTAACCCAAACCCTAATCCTAACCCTAACCCTAACCCAAAACCTAACCCTAACCCTATTCCTAACCCTAACCCTAAACCTAACCTTAACCCAAACCCTAACCAAAACCCTAAACATAAACCCTAACCCAAATACTATCCCTAACCCTAACCCTAACCCAAAACATAAACCTAACCCTAATCCAAACCCTAACCCAAACCCTAACAATAACCCTAACCCTAACCCTATTCCTAACACTAAACCTAACCCTAACCCTAACCCTAACCCTAACCCTATTTCTAACCCTAACCCTAAACCCTAACCCTAACCAATACCCTAAACATAACCCTCACACTAACCCTAACCCTAACCCAAATCCTAAACCTAACCCTAAACCTAACCCAAACCCTAATCCTAACACTACCCTAACCCAAACCATAACACTAACCCTAACCTTAACACTAATGCTAAGCCTAAACCTAACTCAAACTCAAACCCTAACCCTAAACCTAACCCTAACCCAAACCCTAACCCTAACTCTAACCTAAATCTAACTCAAACCCTAATCATAACCCTAACTCTAACCCGAACCCAAACCCTAACCCTAAGCCTAAACCTAACCAAAAACCTAAAACTAACCCTAACCCTAAACCTAACCCAAGCCCTAACCCTAACACTAACCCTAAAACTAACCCAAACCTAACACTAACCCTAACCCAAACCAAAACCCTAAACCTAACTCTAATCCTAACTCTAACCCTAATCAAAACCCTAACATTAACCCTAACCCTAACCCTAAACAAAAACCTAAACCTAACCCTAACCCTAACCCTAACTCTAACCCTAATCCTAACCCTAACCCTAACCCTAACCCTAACCCTAAACCTAACCCTAACCCTAACCCTAACCCTAAAGCAAACCAAAACCCTAACCCTAACTTTAATCCTAATCCTAACCCTAATCAAAACCCTAACATTAACCCTAACCCTAACCCTAACACTATTCCTAACTTTAACTCGAAACCTAACCTAAACCCAAAACCTAACCGTAAATCTAACCCAAACCCTAACCCTAATTCATACCGTAACCCTAAGACAAACCCTAACCCTAACACTAACCCTATCCCTAATCCTAAACCTAACACTAACCCTAACCCAAACCCTAACCCTAACACTAACACTTACCCTAAGACTAACACAAAACCTAACCCTAAACCTAACCCAAACCAAAAGCCTAACCCTAACGCTAATCCTAAACCTAACCCTAATCCTAACCCTAACCCTAACACTAACCCAAACCCTAAACCTAACCCTAATCCTAACTCTAACCCTAACCCTAATCGTAACACTAAACCTAACCCTAAAGCATACCCAACCCCTAACCCTAACCCTAACCCTAACCGAAACCCTAACTCTAACCCAAACACTAACCCTAACCCTAACCCAAACCCTAAACCTAACACTAACCCTTACCCAAACCCTAACCCTAACCCTATTCCTAACCCTAACCCTAACCCAAACCTTAACCCAAAACCTCACCCAAACCCTACCCCTAAAACCCAACCCAAACCCTAAACCTAACCTTAATCCTAACCCAAACTCAAACACTAACCCTAACTCTAACCCTAACCCAAAACCTAAACCTAACCTTAACACAAACCCTAACAATAATCCTAACACTAACCCTATTCCTAAACCTAACCCTAACGCTAATCCTAACCCTAATCCTAACCCAAAAACTAACCCTAACCCTAATCCAAACCTTAACCCTAACACTAAACCTAATTCTAACCCTAACCCTAACCCTAACCCTAACTCAAACCCTAATCCTAAACCTAAACCTAACCCAAACCCTAAGCCTAAATCTAAACCTAACCCTAATCCTAACCCTAACCCTAACCCAAAAACTAACCCTAACAATAACCTAAACCCTAACCCTAACCCTAATCCTAACCCTAACCCTAACCCTAAAACAAACCCAACCTCTAACACTAACCCTAACCCTAACCCTAACCCTAACCCTAACCCAAATCCTAACATTAACCCAAACCCTAACCCTAACCCTAAACCAAACCAACACCCTATCCCTAACTCTAATCCTAACCCTAACCCTCACCCTCACCCTCACCCTAACTCAAAGGCTCACCCTAACCCTAACACAAACCCTAACCCTAAACCTAACCCTAACCCTTATCCTAACCCTAAACCTAACCCAAAAAATAACACTAACCCTAAACCAAACCCTAACCCTAAGCCTAACCCTAACCCTAACCCAAACCCTAACCCTTACCCAAACCCTAAACCTAAACCTAACCCTAACCCTAACCCTAACCCTAAAGCAAACCAAAACCCTAACCCTAACTCTAATCCTAACCCTAACCCTAGTAAAACCCTAACATTAACCCTAACCCTAACCCTAACCCTATTCCTAACCTTAACCCTAAACCTAACCTTAACCCAAAACCTAACCGTAAATCTAACCCAAACCCTAACCCTAACTCAAACCCTAACCCTAAGACAAACCCTAACCCTAACACTAACCCTAACCCAAATCCTAAACCTAACACTAACCCTAACCCAAACCCTAACACTAACACTAACACTTACCCTAAGACTAACCCAAAACCTAACCCTAAACCTAACCGAATCCAAAAGTTTAACCCTAAGTCTAATCCTAACCCTAACCCTAATCCTAACCCTAACCTTAACACTAACCCAAACCCTAAACCTAACCCTAATCCTAACTCTAAACATAACCCTAATCGTAACCCTAAACCTAACCCTAACCCACACCAAACCCCTAACTCTAACCCTAATCCTAAACCTAACACTAACCCTAACGCTAACCCTAACCCTAACCCAAACCCTAACCCTTACCCAAACCCGAAACCTAAACCTAACCCTAACAATAATCCTAACCCTAACCCTAACCCAAAAACTAACCCTAACTCGAACCCTAAGCCAAACCCTAATCCTAACCCTAACGCTAACCCAAACCCTAAACCTAAGCCTTTTCCTAACCCTAACCCTAAACCTAACCTTAACCCAAACCCTAACCCAAAACCTAACCCTAACCCTAACCCTAACTCAAATTCTAACCCTAACTCGAACCCTAAACCTAACCCAAACACTAACCCAAACCCTAACAATAACCCTAACCCTATTCCTAACACTAACACTAACCCTAAACCTAACCCTATTCCTAACCCTTACCCTAAAACCTAACCCTAACCAATACCCTAAACATAACCTTCACTATAACCCTAACCCTAACCCAAACCCTAACCCTAACCCTAAACCTAACGAAACACCTAAACCTAACCATAACCCAAACCCTAACCCAAACCCAAACCCTAACACTAACCCTAAACCTAACACTAACCCAAATCCTAACCCTAACATTAACCCAAACCAAAACCCTAAAACTAACTCTAATCCTAACCCTAACCCTAATCAAAACCCTAACATTAAACCTAACCCTGAACCTAACCCAAAACCTAAACCTAACCCTATTCCTAACACTAACCCTAACCCTAACCCTAACCCTAACCCTAACCCTATTCCTAACCCTAACCCTAAACCCTTACCCTAACCAATACCCAAAACCTAAACCTAACCCTAATCCTAACCCTAACCCAAACCCTAATCCTAAACCTAACCCTAACCCAAACCCTAACCCTAACCCTATTTCTAACCATAACCCTAAACCTAACCTTAACCCAAACACTAACCAAAACCCTAACCCAAACCCTATCCCTAACCCTAACCCTAACACTAACTCAAACTCTAACCCTAACTCTAACCCTAACTCAAAACCTAAACCTAACCCTAATCCAAACGCTAACCCAAACCCTAACAATAACCCTAACCCTAACCCTATTCCTAACACTAACCCTAACCCTAACCCTAACCCTAACCCTAACCCTATTCCTAACCCTAACCCTAAACCCTTACCCTAACCAATACCCTAAACATAACCCTCACGCTAACCCTAACCCTAACCCAAACCCTAACACTAACCCTAACCCTAACCCAAACCCTAACCCTAACCCTAACCCTAACCCTAACCCTAACCCAAACCCTAACCCTAACTCTAATCCTAACCAAAACCCTAATCAAAACCCTAACATTAACCCTAACCCTAACCCTAACCCTATTCCTAAACTTAACACTAAACATAGCCTTAACCCAAAACCTAACCGTAAATCTAACCCAAACCTAACCCTAACTCAAACCCTAACCCTAAGACAAACCCTAACCCTAACACTAACCCTAACCCAAACCCTAACCCTAACACTAACACTTACCCTAAGACTAACCCAAACCTAACCCTAACCCTAACCGAAACCAAAAGCCAAACCCTATCCCTACACCTAACCCTAACCCAAACCCTAACCCTAACCCAAACACTAACCCTAAACCTAATCCTAAAACAAACCTTAACCCTAAAGCAAAAATAAACCTAACCCTAAGGCTAACACTAACCCAAACCCTAACCCTAACCCAAACCGTAACCATATCCCTAACGCTAACCCTAACTCAAACGCTAACCCTAACCCTATGCCTAACCCTAACCCAAACCCTAACCCTAACCCAAATCTTAACCCTAACCCTAACCCTAACCCTAACCCTAACATTAACTAAAACTCTAACCCTAACCCTAACCCAAAACCTAACCCTAAACCTAACCCTAACCCTTATCCTAACCCTAAACCTAACCCAAAAAATAACACTAACCCTAAACCAAACCCTAACTCTAACCCTAACCCTAATCCTAACCCAAACCCTGACCCTTACCGAAACCCTAAAACTAAACCTAACCCTAACCCTAATCCTAACCCTAACCGTAACCCAAAAACTAACCCTAACACGAACCCTAACCCAAACCCTAATCCTAACCCTAACCCTAACCCTAACTGAAACTCTAACCCTAACTCTAACCCTAACTCAAAACCTAAACCTAACCCTAATCCAAATGCTAACCCAAACCCTAACAATAACCCTAACCCTAACCCTATTCCTAACACTAACCCTAACCCTAACCCTAACCCTAACCCTATTCCTAAACCTAACCCTAAACCCTTACCGTAACCAATAGCCTAAACATAACCCTCACGCTAAACCTAACCCTAACCCAAACCCTAACACTAACCCTAACCCTAACCCAAACCCTAACCCTAACCCTAACCCTAACCCAAACCAAAACCCTAACCCTAACTCTAATCCTAACCCTAACCCTAATCAAAACCCTAACATTAAGCCTAACCCTAACCCTAACCCTATTCCTAAACTTAACCCTAAACCTAACCTTAACCCAAAACCTAACCGTAAATCTAACCCAAACCTAACCCTAACTCAAACCCTAACCCTAAGACAAACCCTAACCCTAACACTAACCCTAACCCTAACACTAACACTTACCCTAAGACTAACCCAAAACCTAACCCTAACCCTAACCGAAACCAAAAGCCAAACCCTATCCCTACACCTAACCCTAACCCAAACCCTAACCCTAACCCAAACACTAATCCTAACCCTAATCCTAAAACAAACCTTAACCCTAAAGCAAAAATAAACCTAACCCTAAGGCGAACACTAACCCAAACCCTAACCCTAACCCAAACCGTAACCCTAACCCTAACGATAAACCTAACTCAAACCCTAACCCTAACCCTATGCCTAACCCTAACCCAAACCGAAACCCTAACCCAAATCTTAACCCTAACCCTAACCCTAACCCTAACCTAACATTAACTCAAACCCTAACCCTAACCCTAACCCAAAACCTAACCCTAAACCTTACCCTAACAGTTATTCTTACCCTTAACCTAACCCAAAAAATAACACAAACCCTAAACCAAACCCTAACCCTAACCCTAACCCTAACCCTAACCCAAACCCTAACACTTACCCAAACCCTAAACCTAAATCTAACCCTAACCCTAATCCTAACTCTAACCCTTACCCAAAAACTAACCCTAATTCGAACCCTAACCCAAACCCTAATCCTAACCCAAACGTTAACCCAAACACTAACCCTAACCCTATTCCTTACCTTAAACCTAAACCTAACCTTAACCCAAACCCTAACCCAAACCCTAATCCTAAACCCTAACCCAACCACTATTCTTAACCCTAACCCTAACCCTAACTCAAACTCTAACCCTAACTCTAACCCTAACCCAAAACCTAAACCTAACCCTAACCCAAACACTAACCCAAACCCTAACAATAACCCTAACCCTAACCCTATTCCTAACACTAACCCTAAACCTAACCCTAACCCCAACCCTAACCCTGTTGCTAACTCTAACCCTAAACTCTAATCCTAACCAATACCGTAAACATAACCCTCACGCTAACCCTAACCCTAAACCTAACCCTAAACCTAACCAAAAACCTAAACCTAACCCTAACCCTAACGCTAACCCAAACCCTAACCCTAACACTAACCCTAACCCTAACACTAACCCAAACCCTAACCCAAACCCTAACCCAAACCAAAACCCTAACCCTAACTCTAACCCTAACCCTAACCCTAATCTAAACCCTAACATTAACCCTAACCCTAACCCTAACCCAGAACCTAAATGTAACCCTAATCCTAACCCTAACCGGAACCCTAATCCTAACCCTAACGTTAACAATAAACCAAACCCAACCCCTAACTCTAACACTAACCCTAACCCAAAACCTACCCTAACCCTAACCCTAACTCAAACCCTAAACCTAAGCCTAACCGTAACCCAAACGGTAAACTTAAACCTAACGCAACCCTAATCCTAACCCTAACCCTAACCCAAAAACTAGCCCTAACGGTAACCCAAAACCTAACCCTAACACTAACCATAACACTAACCCAAATCCTAACCCTAAACTTAAACCAAACCAATACCCTAACCCTAACTCTAATCCTAACCCTAAACCTAACCCTAACCCTAACCCTAACCGTATCCCTATTGCTAACCCTAACCCCAAACCCTAACCCTAACCAATACCCTAAATATATCCCTCACGCTAACACTAACCCTTACCCACACCCTAACCCTAGCACTGAACCTAACCAAAAACTCAAACCTAACCCTAACCCTCACCCTAACCCCTACCCACAAACTATCCCTACCCCCAAACCTAACCAAAAACTTAAACCTAACCCTAACCCTAACGCTAACCCTAACCCAAAAACTAACCCTAAGCCGAACCCTAAAACTAAACCTAACCCTAACCCTTATCCTAACCCTAAACCTAACCCAAAAAATAACACTAACCCTAAACCAAACCCTAACTCTAACCCTAACCCTAATCCTAACCCAAACCCTAACCCTTACCGAAACCCTAAAACTAAACCTAACCCTAACCCTAATCCTGACCCTAACCGTAACCCAAAAACTAACCCTAACACGAACCCTAACCCAAACCCTAATCCTAACCCTAACCCTAACCCAAAACCTAACCCTAACCCTATTCCTAACCCTAACCCTAAACCTAACCTTAACCCAAACCCTAACCAAAACCCTAAACATAAACCCTAACCCAAATCCTATCCCTAACCCTAACCCTAACCCAAAACATAAACGTAACCCTAATCCAAACCCTAACCCAAACCCTAACAATAACCCTAACCCTAAACCTATTCCTAACACTAAACCTAACCCTAACCCTAACCCTAACCCTATTTCTAACCTTAACCCTAAACCCTAACCCTAACCAATACCCTAAACATAACCCTCACACTAACCCTAACCCTAACCCAAATCCTAAACCTAACCCTAAACCTAACCCAAACCCTAATCCTAACCCTACCCTAACCCAAACCATAACACTAACCCTAACCTTAACACTAATGCTAAGCCTAAACCTAACTCAAACTCAAACCCTAACCCTAAACCCAGCCCTAACCCAAACCCTAACATTAACCCTAACCTAAATCTAACTCAAACCCTAATCATAACCCTAACTCGAACCCGAACCCAAACCCTAACCCTAACCCTAAACCAAACCAAAACCCTAACCCTAATTCTAATCCTAACCCTAACCCTAACCCTAACCCTAACCCTAACCCTAACCCTAACTCAAACCCTAACCCTAACCCTAACACAAACCCTAACCCTAAACCTAACCCTAACCCAAACCCTAATCAAACCCTAACCCTAACTCAAACCCTAACCCTTACCCAAACCCTAAACCTAAACCTAACCCTAACCCTAATCCTAACCCTAACCCTAAGCCAAAAACTAACCCTAACCCGAACCCTAACCCAAACCCTATTCCTAACCCTAACCCTAACCCAAACCCTAACCCTAACCCTATTCCTAACCCTAACCCTAAACCTAACCTTAACCCAAACCCTAACCCAAACCCTAACCCAAATCCTATCCCTAACCCTAACCCTAACCCAAAACATAAACCTAACCCTAATCCAAACCCTAACAATAACCCTAACCCTAAACCTATTCCTAACACTAAACCTAACCCTAACCCTAACTCTAACCCTAACCCTAACCCTATTTCTAACCTTAACCCTAAACCCTAACCCTAACCAATACCCTAAACATAACCCTCACACTAACTCTAACCCTAACCCAAATCCTAAACCTAACCCTAAACCTAACCCAAACCCTAATCCTAACCCTACCCTAACCCAAACCATAACACTAACCCTAACCTTAACACTAATGCTAAGCCTAAACCTAACTCAAACTCAAACCCTAACCCTAAACCTAACCCTAACCCAAACCCTAACATTAACACTAACCTAAATCTAACTCAAACCCTAATCATAACCCTAACTCTAACCCGAACCCAAACCCTAACCCTAACCCTAAACCAAACCAAAACCCTAACCCTAATTCTAATCCTAACCCTAACCCTAACCCTAACCCTAACCCTAACCCTAACTCAAACCCTAACCCTAACCCTAACACAAACCCTAACCCTAAACCTAACCCTAACCCAAACCCTAATCAAACCCTAACCCTAACCCAAACCCTAACCCTTACCCAAACCCTAAACCTAAACCTAACCCTAACCCTAATCCTAACCCTAACCCTAAGCCAAAAACTAACCCTAACCCGAACCCTAACCCAAACCCTATTCCTAACCCTAACCCTAACCCAAACCCTAACCCTAACCCTATTCCTAACCATAACCCTAAACCTAACCTTAACCCAAACACTAACCCAAACCCTAACCCAAACCCTATCCCTAACCCTACCCCTAACCCTAACTCAAACTCTAACCCTAACTCTAACCCTAACTCAAAACCTAAACCTAACCCTAATCCAAACCCTAACCCAAACCCTAACAATAACCCTAACCCTAACGCTATTCCTAACACTAACCCTAACCCTAACCCTAACCCAAACACTAACCGAAACCCTATTCCTAACCCTAACCCTAAACCCTTACCCTAACCAATACCCTAAACATAACCCTCACGCTAACCCTAACCCTAACCCAAACCCTAACACTAACCCTAACCGAAACCAAAAGCCAAACCCTATCCCTACACCTAACCCTAACCCAAACCCTAACCCTAACCCAAACACTAACCCTAAACCTAATCCTAAAACAAACCTTAACCCTAAAGCAAAAATAAACCTAACCCTAAGGCTAACACTAACCCAAACCCTAACCCTAACCCAAACCGTAACCATATCCCTAACGCTAACCCTAACTCAAACCCTAACCCTAACCCTATGCCTAACCCTAACCCAAACCCAAACCCTAACCCAAATCTTAACCCTAACCCTAACCCTAACCCTAACCCTAACATTAACTAAAACTCTAACCCTAACCCTAACCCAAAACCTAACCCTAAACCTAACCCTAACCCTTATCCTAACCCTAAACCTAACCCAAAAAATAACACTAACCCTAAACCAAACCCTAACTCTAACCCTAACCCTAATCCTAACCCAAACCCTAACCCTTACCGAAACCCTAAAACTAAACCTAACCCTAACGCTAAACCTAACCCTAACCGTAACCCAAAAACTAACCCTAACACGAACCCTAACCCAAACCCTAATCCTAACCCTAACCCTAACCCAAAACCTAACCCTAACCCTATTCCTAACCCTAACCCTAAACCTAACCTTAACCCAAACCCTAACCAAAACCCTAAACATAAACCCTAACCCAAATACTATCCCTAACCCTAACCCTAACCCAAAACATAAACCTAACCCTAATCCAAACCCTAACCCAAACCCTAACAATAACCCTAACCCTAACCCTATTCCTAACACTAAACCTAACCCTAACCCTAACCCTAACCCTAACCCTATTTCTAACCCTAACCCTAAACCCTAACCCTAACCAATACCCTAAACATAACCCTCACACTAACCCTAACCCTAACCCAAATCCTAAACCTAACCCTAAACCTAACCCAAACCCTAATCCTAACACTACCCTAACCCAAACCATAACACTAACCCTAACCTTAACACTAATGCTAAGCCTAAACCTAACTCAAACTCAAACCCTAACCCTAAACCTAACCCTAACCCAAACCCTAACCCTAACACTAACCTAAATCTAACTCAAACCCTAATCATAACCCTAACTCTAACCCGAACCCAAACCCTAACCCTAAGCCTAAACCTAACCAAAAACCTAAAACTAACCCTAACCCTAAACCTAACCCAAGCCCTAACCCTAACACTAACCCTAAAACTAACCCAAACCTAACACTAACCCTAACCCAAACCAAAACCCTAAACCTAACTCTAATCCTAACTCTAACCCTAATCAAAACCCTAACATTAACCCTAACCCTAACCCTAAACAAAAACCTAAACCTAACCCTAACCCTAACCCTAACTCTAACCCTAATCCTAACCCTAACCCTAACCCTAACCCTAACCCTAAACCTAACCCTAACCCTAACCCTAACCCTAAAGCAAACCAAAACCCTAACCCTAACTTTAATCCTAATCCTAACCCTAATCAAAACCCTAACATTAACCCTAACCCTAACCCTAACACTATTCCTAACTTTAACTCGAAACCTAACCTAAACCCAAAACCTAACCGTAAATCTAACCCAAACCCTAACCCTAACTCATACCGTAACCCTAAGACAAACCCTAACCCTAACACTAACCCTATCCCTAATCCTAAACCTAACACTAACCCTAACCCAAACCCTAACCCTAACACTAACACTTACCCTAAGACTAACACAAAACCTAACCCTAAACCTAACCCAAACCAAAAGCCTAACCCTAACGCTAATCCTAAACCTAACCCTAATCCTAACCCTAACCCTAACACTAACCCAAACCCTAAACCTAACCCTAATCCTAACTCTAACCCTAACCCTAATCGTAACACTAAACATAACCCTAAAGCATACCCAACCCCTAACCCTAACCCTAACCCTAACCGAAACCCTAATTCTAACCCAAACACTAACCCTAACCCTAACCCAAACCCTAAACCTAACACTAACCCTAACCCAAACCCTAACCCTAACCCTATTCCTAACCCTAACCCTAACCCAAACCTTAACCCAAAACCTCACCCAAACCCTAACCCTAAAACCCAACCCAAACCCTAAACCTAACCTTAATCCTAACCCAAACTCAAACACTAACCCTAACTCTAACCCTAACCCAAAACCTAAACCTAACCTTAACACAAACCCTAACAATAATCCTAACACTAACCCTATTCCTAAACCTAACCCTAACGCTAATCCTAACCCTAATCCTAACCCAAAAACTAACCCTAACCCTAATCCAAACCTTAACCCTAACACTAAACCTTATTCTAACCCTAACCCTAACCCTAACCCTAACTCAAACCCTAATCCTAACCCTAAACCTAACCCAAGCCCTAAGCCTAAATCTAACCCTAACCCTAATCCTAACCCTAACCCTAACCCAAAAACTAACCCTAACAATAACCTAAAGCCAAACCCTAACCTTAACCCTAACCCTAACCCTAACCCTAACCCTAACCCTAACCCTAACCCTAACCCTAACCCTAACTCAAACCCTAACCCTAACCCTAACACAAACCCTAACCCTAAACCTAACCCTAACCCTTATCCTAACCCTAAACCTAACCCAAAAAATAACACTAACCCTAAACCAAACCCTAACCCTAAGCCTAACCCTAACCCTAACCCAAACCCTAACCCTTACCCAAACCCTAAACCTAAACCTAACCCTAACCCTAACCCTAACCCTAAAGCAAACCAAAACCCTAACCCTAACTCTAATCCTAACCCTAACCCTAATAAAACCCTAACATTAACCCTAACCCTAACCCTAACCCTATTCCTAACCTTAACCCTAAACCTAACCTTAACCCAAAACCTAACCGTAAATCTAACCCAAACCCTAACCCTAACTCAAACCCTAACCCTAAGACAAACCCTAACCCTAACACTAACCCTAACCCAAATCCTAAACCTAACACTAACCCTAACCCAAACCCTAACACTAACACTAACACTTACCCTAAGACTAACCCAAAACCTAACCCTAAACCTAACCGAATCCAAAAGTTTAACCCTAAGTCTAATCCTAACCCTAACCCTAATCCTAACCCTAACCTTAACACTAACCCAAACCCTAAACCTAACCCTAATCCTAACTCTAAACATAACCCTAATCGTAACCCTAAACCTAACCCTAACCCACACCAAACCCCTAACTCTAACCCTAATCCTAAACCTAACACTAACCCTAACGCTAACCCTAACCCTAACCCAAACCCTAACCCTTACCCAAACCCGAAACCTAAACCTAACCCTAACAATAATCCTAACCCTAACCCTAACCCAAAAACTAACCCTAACTCGAACCCTAAGCCAAACCCTAATCCTAACGCTAACGCTAACCCAAACCCTAAACCTAAGCCTTTTCCTAACCCTAACCCTAAACCTAACCTTAACCCAAACCCTAACCCAAAACCTAACCCTAACCCTAACCCTAACTCAAATTCTAACCCTAACTCGAACCCTAAACCTAACCCAAACACTAACCCAAACCCTAACAATAACCCTAACCCTATTCCTAACACTAACACTAACCCTAAACCTAACCCTATTCCTAACCCTTACCCTAAAACCTAACCCTAACCAATACCCTAAACATAACCTTCACTATAACCCTAACCCTAACCCAAACCCTAACCCTAACACTAAACCTAACGAAACAACTAAACCTAACCATAACCCAAACCCTAACCCAAACCCAAACCCTAACACTAACCCTAAACCTAACACTAACCCAAATCCTAACCCTAACATTAACCCAAACCAAAACCCCAAAACTAACTCTAATCCTAACCCTAACCCTAATCAAAACCCTAACATTAAACCTAACCCTAAACCTAACCCAAAACCTAAACCTAACCCTATTCCTAACACTAACCCTAACCCTAACCCTAACCCTAACCCTAACCCTAACCCTATTCCTAACCCTAACCCTAAACCCTTACCCTAACCAATACCCAAAACCTAAACCTAACCCTAATCCTAACCCTAACCCAAACCCTAATCCTAAACCTAACCCTAACCCAAACCCTAACCCTAACCTTAACCCAAACACTAACCAAAACCCTAACCCAAACCCTATCCCTAACCCTAACCCTAACACTAACTCAAACTCTAACCCTAACTCTAACCCTAACTCAAAACCTAAACCTAACCCTAATCCAAACGCTAAACCAAACCCTAACAATAACCCTAACCCTAACCCTATTCCTAACACTAACCCTAACCCTAACCCTAACCCTAACCCTAACCCTATTCCTAACCCTAACCCTAAACCCTTACCCTAACCAATACCCTAAACATAACCCTCACGCTAACCCTAACCCTAACCCAAACCCTAACACTAACCCTAACCCTAACCCAAACCCTAACCCTAACCCTAACCCTAACCCTAACCCAAACCAAAACCCTAACCCTAACTCTAATCCTAACCCTAAACTAATCAAAACCCTAACATTAACCCTAACCCTAACCCTAACCCTATTCCTAAACTTAACACTAAACATAGCCTTAACCCAAAACCTAACCGTAAATCTAACCCAAACCTAACCCTAACTCAAACCCTAACCCTAAGACAAGCCCTAGCCCTAACACTAACCCTAACCCAAACCCTAACCCTAACACTAACACTTACCCTAAGACTAACCCAAAACCTAACCCTAACCCTAACCGAAACCAAAAGCCAATCCCTATCCCTACACCTAACCCTAACCCAAACCCTAACCCTAACCCAAACACTAACCCTAAACCTAATCCTAAAACAAACCTTAACCCTAAAGCAAAAATAAACCTAACCCTAAGGCTAACACTAACCCAAACCCTAACCCTAACCCAAACCGTAACCATATCCCTAACGCTAACCCTAACTCAAACCCTAACCCTAACCCTATGCCTAACCCTAACCCAAACCCAAACCCTAAACCAAATCTTAACCCTAACCCTAACCCTAACCCTAACCCTAACATTAACTAAAACTCTAACCCTAACCCTAAGCCAAAACCTAAGCCTAAACCTAACCCTAACCCTTATCCTAACCCTAAACCTAACCCAAAAAATAACACTAACCCTAAACCAAACCCTAACTCTAACCCTAACCCTAATCCTAACCCAAACCCTAACCCTTACCGAAACCCTAAAACTAAACCTAACCCTAACCCTAATCCTGACCCTAACCGTAACCCAAAAACTAACCCTAACACGAACCCTAACCCAAACCCTAATCCTAACCCTAACCCTAACCCAAAACCTAACCCTAACCCTATTCCTAACCCTAACCCTAAACCTAACCTTAACCGAAACCCTAACCAAAACCCTAAACATAAACCCTAACCCAAATACTATCCCTAACCCTAACCCTAACCCAAAACATAAACCTAACCCTAATCCAAACCCTAACCCAAACCCTAACAATAACCCTAACCCTAACCCTATTCCTAACACTAAACCTAACCCTAACCCTAACCCTAACCCTAACCCTATTTCTAACCCTAACCCTAAACCCTAACCCTAACCAATACCCTAAACATAACCCTCACACTAACCCTAACCCTAACCCAAATCCTAAACCTAACCCTAAACCTAACCCAAACCCTAATCCTAACACTACCCTAACCCAAACCATAACACTAACACTAACCTTAACACTAATGCTAAGCCTAAACCTAACTCAAACTCAAACCCTAACCCTAAACCTAACCCTAACCCAAACCCTAACCCTAACACTAACCTAAATCTAACTCAAACCCTAATCATAACCCTAACTCTAACCCGAACCCAAACCCTAACCCTAAGCCTAAACCTAACCAAAAACCTAAAACTAACCCTAACCCTAAACCTAACCCAAGCCCTAACCCTAACACTAACCCTAAAACTAACCCAAACCTAACACTAACCCTAACCCAAACCAAAACCCTAAACCTAACTCTAATCCTAACTCTAACCCTAATCAAAACCCTAACATTAACCCTAACCCTAACCCTAAACAAAAACCTAAACCTAACCCTAACCCTAACCCTAACTCTAACCCTAATCCTAACCCTAACCCTAACCCTAACCCTAACCCTAAACCTAACCCTAACCCTAACCCTAACCCTAAAGCAAACCAAAACCCTAACCCTAACTTTAATCCTAATCCTAACCCTAATCAAAACCCTAACATTAACCCTAACCCTAACACTATTCCTAACTTTAACTCGAAACCTAACCTAAACCCAAAACCTAACCGTAAATCTAACCCAAACCCTAACCCTAATTCATACCGTAACCCTAAGACAAACCCTAACCCTAACACTAACCCTATCCCTAATCCTAAACCTAACACTAACCCTAACCCAAACCCTAACCCTAACACTAACACTTACCCTAAGACTAACACAAAACCTAACCCTAAACCTAACCCAAACCAAAAGCCTAACCCTAACGCTAATCCTAAACCTAACCCTAATCCTAACCCTAACCCTAACACTAACCCAAACCCTAAACCTAACCCTAATCCTAACTCTAACCCTAACCCTAATCGTAACACTAAACCTAACCCTAAAGCATACCCAACCCCTAACCCTAACCCTAACCCTAACCGAAACCCTAACTCTAACCCAAACACTAACCCTAACCCTAACCCAAACCCTAAACCTAACACTAACCCTAACCCAAACCCTAACCCTAACCCTATTCCTAACCCTAACCCTAACCCAAACCTTAACCCAATACCTCACCCAAACCCTAACCCTAAAACCCAACCCAAACCCTAAACCTAACCTTAATCCTAACCCAAACTCAAACACTAACCCTAACTCTTACCCTAACCCAAAACCTAAACCTAACCTTAACACAAACCCTAACAATAATCCTAACACTAACCCTATTCCTAAACCTAACCCTAACGCTAATCCTAACCCTAATCCTAACCCAAAAACTAACCCTAACCCTAATCCAAACCTTAACCCTAACACTAAACCTAATTCTAACCCTAACCCTAACCCTAACCCTAACTCAAACCCTAATCCTAACCCTAAACCTAACCCAAACCCTAAGCCTAAATCTAAACCTAACCCTAATCCTAACCCTAACCCTAACCCAAAAACTAACCCTAACAATAACCTAAACCCTAACCCTAACCCTAATCCTAACCCTAACCCTAACCCTAAAACAAACCCAACCTCTAACACTAACCCTAACCCTAACCCTAACCCTAACCCTAACCCAAATCCTAACATTAACCCAAACCCTAACCCTAACCCTAAACCAAACCAAAACCCTATCCCTAACTCTAATCCTTACCCTAACCCTAACCCTATCCCTAACCCTAACTCAAACCCTAACCCTAACCCTAACACAAACCCTAACCCTAAACCTAACCCTAACCCTTATCCTAACCCTAAACCTAACCCAAAAAATAACACTAACCCTAAACCAAACCCTAACCCTAAGCCTAACCCTAACCCTAACCCAAACCCTAACCCTTACCCAAACCCTAAACCTAAACCTAACCCTAACCCTAACCCTAACCCTAAAGCAAACCAAAACCCTAACCCTAACTCTAATCCTAACCCTAACCCTAGTAAAACCCTAACATTAACCCTAACCCTAACCCTAACCCTATTCCTAACCTTAACCCTAAACCTAACCTTAACCCAAAACCTAACCGTAAATCTAACCCAAACCCTAACCCTAACTCAAACCCTAACCCTAAGACAAACCCTAACCCTAACACTAACCCTAACCCAAATCCTAAACCTAACACTAACCCTAACCCAAACCCTAACACTAACACTAACACTTACCCTAAGACTAACCCAAAACCTAACCCTAAACCTAACCGAATCCAAAAGTTTAACCCTAAGTCTAATCCTAACCCTAACCCTAATCCTAACCCTAACCTTAACACTAACCCAAACCCTAAACCTAACCCTAATCCTAACTCTAAACATAACCCTAATCGTAACCCTAAACCTAACCCTAACCCACACCAAACCACTAACTCTAACCCTAATCCTAAACCTAACACTAACCCTAACGCTAACCCTAACCCTAACCCAAACCCTAACCCTTACCCAAACCCGAAACCTAAACCTAACCCTAACAATAATCCTAACCCTAACCCTAACCCAAAAACTAACCCTAACTCGAACCCTAAGCCAAACCCTAATCCTAACCCTAACGCTAACCCAAACCCTAAACCTAAGCCTTTTCCTAACCCTAACCCTAAACCTAACCTTAACCCAAACCCTAACCCAAAACCTAACCCTAACCCTAACCCTAACTCAAATTCTAACCCTAACTCGAACCCTAAACCTAACCCAAACACTAACCCAAACCCTAACAATAACCCTAACCCTATTCCTAACACTAACACTAACCCTAAACCTAACCCTATTCCTAACCCTTACCCTAAAACCTAACCCTAACCAATACCCTAAACATAACCTTCACTATAACCCTAACCCTAACCCAAACCCTAACCCTAACCCTAAACCTAACGAAACACCTAAACCTAACCATAACCCAAACCCTAACCCAAACCCAAACCCTAACACTAACCCTAAACCTAACACTAACCCAAATCCTAACCCTAACATTAACCCAAACCAAAACCCTAAAACTAACTCTAATCCTAACCCTAACCCTAATCAAAACCCTAACATTAAACCTAACCCTAAACCTAACCCAAAACCTAAACCTAACCCTATTCCTAACACTAACCCTAACCCTAACCCTAACCCTAACCCTAACCCTATTCCTAACCCTAACCCTAAACCCTTACCCTAACCAATACAAAAAACCTAAACCTAACCCTAATCCTAACCCTAACCCAAACCCTAATCCTAAACCTAACCCTAACCCAAACCCTAACCCTAACCCTATTTCTAACCATAACCCTAAACCTAACCTTAACCCAAACACTAACCAAAACCCTAACCCAAACCCTATCCCTAACCCTAACCCTAACACTAACTCAAACTCTAACCCTAACTCTAACCCTAACTCAAAACCTAAACCTAACCCTAATCCAAACGCTAACCCAAACCCTAACAATAACCCTAACCCTAACCCTATTCCTAACACTAACCCTAACCCTAACCCTAACCCTAACCCTAACCATATTCCTAACCCTAACCCTAAACCCTTACCCTAACCAATACCCTAAACATAACCCTCACGCTAACCCTAACCCTAACCCAAACCCTAACACTAACCCTAACCCTAACCCAAACCCTAACCCTAACCCTAACCCTAACCCTAACCCAAACCAAAACCCTAACCCTAACTCTAATCCTAACCCTAACCCTAATCAAAACCCTAACATTAACCCTAACCCTAACCCTAACCCTATTCCTAAACTTAACACTAAACATAGCCTTAACCCAAAACCTAACCGTAAATCTAACCCAAACCTAACCCTAACTCAAACCCTAACCCTAAGACAAACCCTAACCCTAACACTAACCCTAACCCAAACCCTAACCCTAACACTAACACTTACCCTAAGACTAACCCAAAACCTAACCCTAACCCTAACCGAAACCAAAAGCCAAACCCTATCCCTACACCTAACCCTAACCCAAACCCTAACCCTAACCCAAACACTAACCCTAAACCTAATCCTAAAACAAACCTTAACCCTAAAGCAAAAATAAACCTAACCCTAAGGCTAACACTAACCCAAACCCTAACCCTAACCCAAACCGTAACCATATCCCTAACGCTAACCCTAACTCAAACGCTAACCCTAACCCTATGCCTAACCCTAACCCAAACCCTAACCCTAACCCAAATCTTAACCCTAACCCTAACCCTAACCCTAACCCTAACATTAACTAAAACTCTAACCCTAACCCTAACCCAAAACCTAACCCTAAACCTAACCCTAACCCTTATCCTAACCCTAAACCTAACCCAAAAAATAACACTAACCCTAAACCAAACCCTAACTCTAACCCTAACCCTAATCCTAACCCAAACCCTGACCCTTACCGAAACCCTAAAACTAAACCTAACCCTAACCCTAATCCTAACCCTAACCGTAACCCAAAAACTAACCCTAACACGAACCCTAACCCAAACCCTAATCCTAACCCTAACCCTAACCCTAACTGAAACTCTAACCCTAACTCTAACCCTAACTCAAAACCTAAACCTAACCCTAATCCAAATGCTAACCCAAACCCTAACAATAACCCTAACCCTAACCCTATTCCTAACACTAACCCTAACCCTAACCCTAACCCTAACCCTATTCCTAAACCTAACCCTAAACCCTTACCGTAACCAATAGCCTAAACATAACCCTCACGCTAAACCTAACCCTAACCCAAACCCTAACACTAACCCTAACCCTAACCCAAACCCTAACCCTAACCCTAACCCTAACCCAAACCAAAACCCTAACCCTAACTCTAATCCTAACCCTAACCCTAATCAAAACCCTAACATTAAGCCTAACCCTAACCCTAACCCTATTCCTAAACTTAACCCTAAACCTAACCTTAACCCAAAACCTAACCGTAAATCTAACCCAAACCTAACCCTAACTCAAACCCTAACCCTAAGACAAACCCTAACCCTAACACTAACCCTAACCCTAACACTAACACTTACCCTAAGACTAACCCAAAACCTAACCCTAACCCTAACCGAAACCAAAAGCCAAACCCTATCCCTACACCTAACCCTAACCCAAACCCTAACCCTAACCCAAACACTAATCCTAACCCTAATCCTAAAACAAACCTTAACCCTAAAGCAAAAATAAACCTAACCCTAAGGCGAACACTAACCCAAACCCTAACCCTAACCCAAACCGTAACCCTAACCCTAACGATAAACCTAACTCAAACCCTAACCCTAACCCTATGCCTAACCCTAACCCAAACCGAAACCATAACCCAAATCTTAACCCTAACCCTAACCCTAACCCTAACCTAACATTAACTCAAACCCTAACCCTAACCCTAACCCAAAACCTAACCCTAAACCTAACCCTAACAGTTATTCTAACCCTAAACCTAACCCAAAAAATAACACTAACCCTAAACCAAACCCTAACCCTAACCCTAACCCTAACCCTAACCCAAACCCTAACACTTACCCAAACCCTAAACCTAAATCTAACCCTAACCCTAATCCTAACTCTAACCCTTACCCAAAAACTAACCCTAATTCGAACCCTAACCCAAACCCTAATCCTAACCCAAACGTTAACCCAAACACTAACCCTAACCCTATTCCTTACCTTAAACCTAAACCTAACCTTAACCCAAACCCTAACCCAAACCCTAATCCTAAACCCTAACCCAACCACTATTCTTAACCCTAACCCTAACCCTAACTCAAACTCTAACCCTAACTCTAACCCTAACCCAAAACCTAAACCTAACCCTAACCCTAACCCAAACCCTAACCCTAACCCTATTCCTAACCCTAACCCTAACCCAAACCTTAACCCAAAACCTCACCCAAACCCTAACCCTAAAACCCAACCCAAACCCTAAACCTAACCTTAATCCTAACCCAAACTCAAACACTAACCCTAACTCTAACCCTAACCCAAAACCTAAACCTAACCTTAACACAAACCCTAACAATAATCCTAACACTAACCCTATTCCTAAACCTAACCCTAACGCTAATCCTAACCCTAATCCTAACCCAAAAACTAACCCTAACCCTAATCCAAACCTTAACCCTAACACTAAACCTAATTCTAACCCTAACCCTAACCCTAACCCTAACTCAAACCCTAATCCTAACCCTAAACCTAACCCAAACCCTAAGTCTAAATCTAAACCTAACCCTAATCCTAACCCTAACCCTAACCCAAAAACTAACCCTAACAATAACCTAAACCCTAACCCTAACCCTAATCCTAACCCTAACCCTAACCCTAAAACAAACCCAACCTCTAACACTAACCCTAACCCTAACCCTAACCCTAACCCTAACCCAAATCCTAACATTAACCCAAACCCTAACCCTAACCCTAAACCAAACCAAAACCCTATCCCTAACTCTAATCCTAACCCTAACCCTAACCCTAACCCTAACCCTAACTCAAACCCTAACCCTAACCCTAACACAAACCCTAACCCTAAACCTAACCCTAACCCTTATCCTAACCCTAAACCTAACCCAAAAAATAACACTAACCCTAAACCAAACCCTAACCCTAAGCCTAACCCTAACCCTAACCCAAACCCTAACCCTTACCCAAACCCTAAACCTAAACCTAACCCTACCCCTAACCCTAACCCTAAAGCACACCAAAACCCTAACCCTAACTCTAATCCTAACCCTAACCCTAGTAAAACCCTAACATTAACCCTAACCCTAACCCTAACCCTATTCCTAACCTTAACCCTAAACCTAACCTTAACCCAAAACCTAACCGTAAATCTAACCCAAACCCTAACCCTAACTCAAACCCTAACCCTAAGACAAACCCTAACCCTAACACTAACCCTAACCCAAATCCTAAACCTAACACTAACCCTAACCCAAACCCTAACACTAACACTAACACTTACCCTAAGACTAACCCAAAACCTAACCCTAAACCTAACCGAATCCAAAAGTTTAACCCTAAGTCTAATCCTAACCCTAACCCTAATCCTAACCCTAACCTTAACACTAACCCAAACCCTAAACCTAACCCTAATCCTAACTCTAAACATAACCCTAATCGTAACCCTAAACCTAACCCTAACCCACACCAAACCCCTAACTCTAACCCTAATCCTAAACCTAACACTAACCCTAACGCTAACCCTAACCCTAACCCAAACCCTAACCCTTACCCAAAACCGAAACCTAAACCTAACCCTAACAATAATCCTAACCCTAACCCTAACCCAAAAACTAACCCTAACTCGAACCCTAAGCCAAACCCTAATCCTAACCCTAACGCTAACCCAAACCCTAAACCTAAGCCTTTTCCTAACCCTAACCCTAAACCTAACCTTAACCCAAACCCTAACCCAAAACCTAACCCTAACCCTAACCCTAACTCAAATTCTAACCCTAACTCGAACCCTAAACCTAACCCAAACACTAACCCAAACCCTAACAATAACCCTAACCCTATTCCTAACACTAACACTAACCCTAAACCTAACCCTATTCCTAACCCTTACCCTAAAACCTAACCCTAACCAATACCCTAAACATAACCTTCACTATAACCCTAACCCTAACCCAAACCCTAACCCTAACCCTAAACCTAACGAAACACCTAAACCTAACCATAACCCAAACCCTAACCCAAACCCAAACCCTAACACTAACCCTAAACCTAACACTAACCCAAATCCTAACCCTAACATTAACCCAAACCAAAACCCTAAAACTAACTCTAATCCTAACCCTAACCCTAATCAAAACCCTAACATTAAACCTAACCCTAAACCTAACCCAAAACCTAAACCTAACCCTATTCCTAACACTAACCCTAACCCTAACCCTAACCCTAACCCTAACCCTATTCCTAACCCTAACCCTAAACCCTTACCCTAACCAATACAAAAAACCTAAACCTAACCCTAATCCTAACCCTAACCCAAACCCTAATCCTAAACCTAACCCTAACCCAAACCCTAACCCTAACCCTATTTCTAACCATAACCCTAAACCTAACCTTAACCCAAACACTAACCAAAACCCTAACCCAAACCCTATCCCTAACCCTAACCCTAACACTAACTCAAACTCTAACCCTAACTCTAACCCTAACTCAAAACCTAAACCTAACCCTAATCCAAACGCTAACCCAAACCCTAACAATAACCCTAACCCTAACCCTATTCCTAACACTAACCCTAACCCTAACCCTAACCCTAACCCTAACCCTAACCCTATTCCTAACCCTAACCCTAAACCCTTACCCTAACCAATACCCTAAACATAACCCTCACGCTAACCCTAACCCTAACCCAAACCCTAACACTAACCCTAACCCTAACCCAAACCCTAACCCTAACCCTAACCCTAACCCTAACCCAAACCAAAACCCTCACCCTAACTCTAATCCTAACCCTAACCCTAATCAAAACCCTAACATTAACCCTAACCCTAACCCTAACCCTATTCCTAAACTTAACACTAAACATAGCCTTAACCCAAAACCTAACCGTAAATCTAACCCAAACCTAACCCTAACTCAAACCCTAACCCTAAGACAAACCCTAACCCTAACACTAACCCTAACCCAAACCCTAACCCTAACACTAACACTTACCCTAAGACTAACCCAAAACCTAACCCTAACCCTAACCGAAACCAAAAGCCAAACCCTATCCCTACACCTAACCCTAACCCAAACCCTAACCCTAACCCAAACACTAACCCTAAACCTAATCCTAAAACAAACCTTAACCCTAAAGCAAAAATAAACCTAACCCTAAGGCTAACACTAACCCAAACCCTAACCCTAACCCAAACCGTAACCATATCCCTAACGCTAACCCTAACTCAAACGCTAACCCTAACCCTATGCCTAACCCTAACCCAAACCCTAACCCTAACCCAAATCTTAACCCTAACCCTAACCCTAACCCTAACATTAACTAAAACTCTAACCCTAACCCTAACCCAAAACCTAACCCTAAACCTAACCCTAACCCTTATCCTAACCCTAAACCTAACCCAAAAAATAACACTAACCCTAATCCAACACCTAACTCTAACCCTAACCCTAATCCTAACCCAAACCCTGACCCTTACCGAAACCCTAAAACTAAACCTAACCCTAACCCTAATCCTAACCCTAACCGTAACCCAAAAACTAACCCTAACACGAACCCTAACCCAAACCCTAATCCTAACCCTAACCCTAACCCTAACTGAAACTCTAACCCTAACTCTAACCCTAACTCAAAACCTAAACCTAACCCTAATCCAAATGCTAACCCAAACCCTAACAATAACCCTAACCCTAACCCTATTCCTAACACTAACCCTAACCCTAACCCTAACCCTAACCCTATTCCTAAACCTAACCCTAAACCCTTACCGTAACCAATAGCCTAAACATAACCCTCACGCTAAACCTAACCCTAACCCAAACCCTAACACTAACCCTAACCCTAACCCAAACCCTAACCCTAACCCTAACCCTAACCCAAACCAAAACCCTAACCCTAACTCTAATCCTAACCCTAACCCTAATCAAAACCCTAACATTAAGCCTAACCCTAACCCTAACCCTATTCCTAAACTTAACCCTAAACCTAACCTTAACCCAAAACCTAACCATAAAACTAACCCAAACCTAACCCTAACTCAAACCCTAACCCTAAGACAAACCCTAACCCTAACACTAACCCTAACCCTAACACTAACACTTACCCTAAGACTAACCCAAAACCTAACCCTAACCCTAACCGAAACCAAAAGCCAAACCCTATCCCTACACCTAACCCTAACCCAAACCCTAACCCTAACCCAAACACTAATCCTAACCCTAATCCTAAAACAAACCTTAACCCTAAAGCAAAAATAAACCTAACCCTAAGGCGAACACTAACCCAAACCCTAACCCTAACCCAAACCGTAACCCTAACCCTAACGATAAACCTAACTCAAACCCTAACCCTAACCCTATGCCTAACCCTAACCCAAACCGAAACCATAACCCAAATCTTAACCCTAACCCTAACCCTAACCCTAACCTAACATTAACTCAAACCCTAACCCTAACCCTAACCCAAAACCTAACCCTAAACCTAACCCTAACAGTTATTCTAACCCTAAACCTAACCCAAAAAATAACACTAACCCTAAACCAAACCCTAACCCTAACCCTAACCCTAACCCTAACCCAAACCCTAACACTTACCCAAACCCTAAACCTAAATCTAACCCTAACCCTAATCCTAACTCTAACCCTTACCCAAAAACTAACCCTAATTCGAACCCTAACCCAAACCCTAATCCTAACCCAAACGTTAACCCAAACACTAACCCTAACCCTATTCCTTACCTTAAACCTAAACCTAACCTTAACCCAAACCCTAACCCAAACCCTAATCCTAAACCCTAACCCAACCACTATTCTTAACCCTAACCCTAACCCTAACTCAAACTCTAACCCTAACTCTAACCCTAACCCAAAACCTAAACCTAACCCTAACCCAAACACTAACCCAAACCCTAACAATAACCCTAACCCTAACCCTATTCCTAACACTAACCCTAAACCTAACCCTAACCCCAACCCTAACCCTGTTGCTAACTCTAACCCTAAACTCTAATCCTAACCAATACCGTAAACATAACCCTCACGCTAACCCTAACCCTAAACCTAACCCTAAACCTAACCAAAAACCTAAACCTAACCCTAACCCTAACGCTAACCCAAACCCTAACCCTAACACTAACCCTAACCCTAACACTAACCCAAACCCTAACCCTAACCCTAACCCAAACCAAAACCCTAACCCTAACTCTAACCCTAACCCTAACCCTAATCTAAACCCTAACATTAACCCTAACCCTAACCCTAACCCAGAACCTAAATGTAACCCTAATCCTAACCCTAACCGTAACCCTAATCCTAACCCTAACCCTAACACTAAAACAAACCCAACCCCTAACTCTAACACTAACCCTAACCCAAAACCTACCCTAACCCTAACCCTAACTCAAACCCTAAACCTAACCCTAACCGTAACCCAAACCCTAAACTTAAACCTAACCCAACCCTAATCCTAACCCTAACCCTAACCCAAAAACTAGCCCTAACGGTAACCCAAAACCTAACCCTAACACTAACCATAACACTAACCCAAATCCTAACCCTAAACTTAAACCAAACCAATACCCTAACCCTAACTCTAATCCTAACCCTAAACCTAACCCTAACCCTAACCCTAACCCTAACCGTATCCCTATTGCTTACCCTAACCCCAAACCCTAACCCTAACCAATACCCTAAATATAACCCTCACGCTAACACTAACCCTAACCCAAACCCTAACCCTAACACTAAACCTAACCAAAAACTTAAACCTAACCCTAACCCTAACGCTAACCCTAACCCAAAAACTAACCCTAACACTAAACCTAACCAAAAACTTAAACCTAACCCTAACCCTAACGCTAACCCTAACCCAAAAACTAACCCTAAGCCGAACCCTAAAACTAAACCTAACCCTAACCCTTATCCTAACCCTAAACCTAACCCAAAAAATAACACTAACCCTAAACCAAACCCTAACTCTAACCCTAACCCTAATCCTAACCCAAACCCTAACCCTTACCGAAACCCTAAAACTAAGACTAACCCTAACCCTAATCCTAACCCTAACCGTAACCCAAAAACTAACCCTAACACGAACCCTAACCCAAACCCTAATCCTAACCCTAACCCTAACCCAAAACCTAACCCTAACCCTATTCCTAACCCTAACCCTAAACCTAACCTTAACCCAAACCCTAACCAAAACCCTAAACATAAACCCTAACCCAAATCCTATCCCTAACCCTAACCCTAACCCAAAACATAAACGTAACCCTAATCCAAACCCTAACCCAAACCCTAACAATAACCCTAACCCTAAACCTATTCCTAACACTAAACCTAACCCTAACCCTAACCCTAACCCTATTTCTAACCTTAACCCTAAACCCTAACCCTAACCAATACCCTAAACATAACCCTCACACTAACCCTAACCCTAACCCAAATCCTAAACCTAACCCTAAACCTAACCCAAACCCTAATCCTAACCCTACCCTAACCCAAACCATAACACTAACCCTAACCTTAACACTAATGCTAAGCCTAAACCTAACTCAAACTCAAACCCTAACCCTAAACCCAGCCCTAACCCAAACCCTAACATTAACCCTAACCTAAATCTAACTCAAACCCTAATCATAACCCTAACTCGAACCCGAACCCAAACCCTAACCCTAACCCTAAACCAAACCAAAACCCTAACCCTAATTCTAATCCTAACCCTAACCCTAACCCTAACCCTAACCCTAACCCTAACCCTAACTCAAACCCTAACCCTAACCCTAACACAAACCCTAACCCTAAACCTAACCCTAACCCAAACCCTAATCAAACCCTAACCCTAACTCAAACCCTAACCCTTACCCAAACCCTAAACCTAAACCTAACCCTAACCCTAATCCTAACCCTAACCCTAAGCCAAAAACTAACCCTAACCCGAACCCTAACCCAAACCCTATTCCTAACCCTAACCCTAACCCAAACCCTAACCCTAACCCTATTCCTAACCCTAACCCTAAACCTAACCTTAACCCAAACCCTAACCCAAACCCTAACCCAAACCCTAACCCAAATCCTATCCCTAACCCTAACCCTAACCCAAAACATAAACCTAACCCTAATCCAAACCCTAACAATAACCCTAACCCTAAACCTATTCCTAACACTAAACCTAACCCTAACCCTAACTCTAACCCTAACCCTAACCCTATTTCTAACCTTAACCCTAAACCCTAACCCTAACCAATACCCTAAACATAACCCTCACACTAACTCTAACCCTAACCCAAATCCTAAACCTAACCCTAAACCTAACCCAAACCCTAATCCTAACCCTACCCTAACCCAAACCATAACACTAACCCTAACCTTAACACTAATGCTAAGCCTAAACCTAACTCAAACTCAAACCCTAACCCTAAACCTAACCCTAACCCAAACCCTAACATTAACACTAACCTAAATCTAACTCAAACCCTAATCATAACCCTAACTCTAACCCGAACCCAAACCCTAACCCTAACCCTAAACCAAACCAAAACCCTAACCCTAATTCTAATCCTAACCCTAACCCTAACCCTAACCCTAACCCTAACCCTAACTCAAACCCTAACCCTAACCCTAACACAAACCCTAACCCTAAACCTAACCCTAACCCAAACCCTAATCAAACCCTAACCCTAACCCAAACCCTAACCCTTACCCAAACCCTAAACCTAAACCTAACCCTAACCCTAATCCTAACCCTAACCCTAAGCCAAAAACTAACCCTAACCCGAACCCTAACCCAAACCCTATTCCTAACCCTAACCCTAACCCAAACCCTAACCCTAACCCTATTCCTAACCATAACCCTAAACCTAACCTTAACCCAAACACTAACCCAAACCCTAACCCAAACCCTATCCCTAACCCTAACCCTAACCCTAACTCAAACTCTAACCCTAACTCTAACCCTAACTCAAAACCTAAACCTAACCCTAATCCAAACGCTAACTCAAACCCTAACAATAACCCTAACCCTAACGCTATTCCTAACACTCACCCTAACCCTAACCCTAACCCTAACACTACCCCTAACCCTATTCCTAACCCTAACCCTAAACCCTTACCCTAACCAATACCCTAAACATAACCCTCACGCTAACCCTAACCCTAACCCAAACCCTAACACTAACCCTAACCGAAACCAAAAGCCAAACCCTATCCCTACACCTAACCCTAACCCAAACCCTAACCCTAACCCAAACACTAACCCTAAACCTAATCCTAAAACAAACCTTAACCCTAAAGCAAAAATAAACCTAACCCTAAGGCTAACACTAACCCAAACCCTAACCCTAACCCAAACCGTAACCATATCCCTAACGCTAACCCTAACTCAAACCCTAACCCTAACCCTATGCCTAACCCTAACCCAAACCCAAACCCTAACCCAAATCTTAACCCTAACCCTAACCCTAACCCTAACCCTAACATTAACTAAAACTCTAACCCTAACCCTAACCCAAAACCTAACCCTAAACCTAACCCTAACCCTTATCCTAACCCTAAACCTAACCCAAAAAATAACACTAACCCTAAACCAAACTCTAACTCTAACCCTAACCCTAATCCTAACCCAAACCCTAACCCTTACCGAAACCCTAAAACTAAACCTAACCCTAACCCTAATCCTAACCCTAACCGTAACCCAAAAACTAACCCTAACACGAACCCTAACCCAAACCCTAATCCTAACCCTAACCCTAACCCAAAACCTAACCCTAACCCTATTCCTAACCCTAACCCTAAACCTAACCTTAACCCAAACCCTAACCAAAACCCTAAACATAAACCCTAACCCAAATACTATCCCTAACCCTAACCCTAACCCAAAACATAAACCTAACCCTAATCCAAACCCTAACCCAAACCCTAACAATACCCCTAACCCTAACCCTATTCCTAACACTAAACCTAACCCTAACCCTAACCCTAACCCTAACCCTATTTCTAACCCTAACCCTAAACCCTAACCCTAACCAATACCCTAAACATAACCCTCACACTAACCCTAACCCTAACCCAAATCCTAAACCTAACCCTAAACCTAACCCAAACCCTAATCCTAACACTACCCTAACCCAAACCATAACACTAACCCTAACCTTAACACTAATGCTAAGCCTAAACCTAACTCAAACTCAAACCCTAACCCTAAACCTAACCCTAACCCAAACCCTAACCCTAACACTAACCTAAATCTAACTCAAACCCTAATCATAACCCTAACTCTAACCCGAACCCAAACCCTAACCCTAAGCCTAAACCTAACCAAAAACCTAAAACTAACCCTAACCCTAAACCTAACCCAAGCCCTAACCCTAACACTAACCCTAAAACTAACCCAAACCTAACACTAACCCTAACCCAAACCAAAACCCTAAACCTAACTCTAATCCTAACTCTAACCCTAATCAAAACCCTAACATTAACCCTAACCCTAACCCTAAACAAAAACCTAAACCTAACCCTAACCCTAACCCTAACTCTAACCCTAATCCTAACCCTAACCCTAACCCTAACCCTAACCCTAAACCTAACCCTAACCCTAACCCTAACCCTAAAGCAAACCAAAACCCTAACCCTAACTTTAATCCTAATCCTAACCCTAATCAAAACCCTAACATTAACCCTAACCCTAACCCTAACACTATTCCTAACTTTAACTCGAAACCTAACCTAAACCCAAAACCTAACCGTAAATCTAACCCAAACCCTAACCCTAACTCATACCGTAACCCTAAGACAAACCCTAACCCTAACACTAACCCTATCCCTAATCCTAAACCTAACACTAACCCTAACCCAAACCCTAACCCTAACACTAACACTTACCCTAAGACTAACACAAAACCTAACCCTAAACCTAACCCAAACCAAAAGCCTAACCCTAACGCTAATCCTAAACCTAACCCTAATCCTAACCCTAACCCTAACACTAACCCAAACCCTAAACCTAACCCTAATCCTAACTCTAACCCTAACCCTAATCGTAACACTAAACATAACCCTAAAGCATACCCAACCCCTAACCCTAACCCTAACCCTAACCGAAACCCTAATTCTAACCCAAACACTAACCCTAACCCTAACCCAAACCCTAAACCTAACACTAACCCTAACCCAAACCCTAACCCTAACCCTATTCCTAACCCTAACCCTAACCCAAACCTTAACCCAAAACCTCACCCAAACCCTAACCCTAAAACCCAACCCAAACCCTAAACCTAACCTTAATCCTAACCCAAACTCAAACACTAACCCTAACTCTAACCCTAACCCAAAACCTAAACCTAACCTTAACACAAACCCTAACAATAATCCTAACACTAACCCTATTCCTAAACCTAACCCTAACGCTAATCCTAACCCTAATCCTAACCCAAAAACTAACCCTAACCCTAATCCAAACCTTAACCCTAACACTAAACCTAATTCTAACCCTAACCCTAACCCTAACCCTAACTCAAACCCTAATCCTAACCCTAAACCTAACCCAAACCCTAAGCCTAAATCTAACCCTAACCCTAATCCTAACCCTAACCCTAACCCAAAAACTAACCCTAACAATAACCTAAACCCTAACCCTAAGCTTAACCCTAACCCTAACCCTAACCCTAACCCTAACCCTAACCCTAACCCTAACCCTAACCCTAACCCTAACTCAAACCCTAACCCTAACCCTAACACAAACCCTAACCCTAAACCTAACCCTAACCCTTATCCTAACCCTAAACCTAACCCAAAAAATAACACTAACCCTAAACCAAACCCTAACCCTAAGCCTAACCCTAACCCTAACCCAAACCCTAACCCTTACCCAAACCCTAAACCTAAACCTAACCCTAACCCTAACCCTAACCCTAAAGCAAACCAAAACCCTAACCCTAACTCTAATCCTAACCCTAACCCTAATAAAACCCTAACATTAACCCTAACCCTAACCCTAACCCTATTCCTAACCTTAACCCTAAACCTAACCTTAACCCAAAACCTAACCGTAAATCTAACCCAAACCCTAACCCTAACTCAAACCCTAACCCTAAGACAAACCCTAACCCTAACACTAACCCTAACCCAAATCCTAAACCTAACACTAACCCTAACCCAAACCCTAACACTAACACTAACACTTACCCTAAGACTAACCCAAAACCTAACCCTAAACCTAACCGAATCCAAAAGTTTAACCCTAAGTCTAATCCTAACCCTAACCCTAATACTAACCCTAACCTTAACAGTAACCCAAATCCTAAACCTAACCCTAATCCTAACTCTAAACATAATCCTAATCGTAACCCTAAACCTAACCCTAACCCACACCAAACCCCTAACTCTAACCCTAATCCTAAACCTAACACTAACCCTAACGCTAACCCTAACCCTAACCCAAACCCTAACCCTTACCCAAACCCGAAACCTAAACCTAACCCTAACAATAATCCTAACCCTAACCCTAACCCAAAAACTAACCCTAACTCGAACCCTAAGCCAAACCCTAATCCTAACCCTAACGCTAACCCAAACCCTAAACCTAAGGCTTTTCCTAACCCTAACCCTAAACCTAACGTTAACCCAAACCCTAACCCAAAACCTAACCCTAACCCTAACCCTAACTCAAATTCTAACCCTAACTCGAACCCTAAACCTAACCCAAACACGAACCCAAACCCTAACAATAACCCTAACCCTATTCCTAACACTAACACTAACCCTAAACCTAACCCTATTCCTAACCCTTACCCTAAAACCTAACCCTAACCAATACCCTAAACATAACCTTCACTATAACCCTAACCCTAACCCAAACCCTAACCCTAACCCTAAACCTAACGAAACACCTAAACCTAACCATAACCCAAACCCTAACCCAAACCCAAACCCTAACACTAACCCTAAACCTAACACTAACCCAAATCCTAACCCTAACATTAACCCAAACCAAAACCCTAAAACTAACTCTAATCCTAACCCTAACCCTAATCAAAACCCTAACATTAAACCTAACCCTAAACCTAACCCAAAACCTAAACCTAACCCTATTCCTAACACTAACCCTAACCCTAACCCTAACCCTAACCCTAACCCTAACCCTATTCCTAACCCTAACCCTAAACCCTTACCCTAACCAATACCCAAAACCTAAACCTAACCCTAATCCTAACCCTAACCCAAACCCTAATCCTAAACCTAACCCTAACCCAAACCCTAACCCTAACCTTAACCCAAACACTAACCAAAACCCTAACCCAAACCCTATCCCTAACCCTAACCCTAACACTAACTCAAACTCTAACCCTAACTCTAACCCTAACTCAAAACCTAAACCTAACCCTAATCCAAACGCTAAACCAAACCCTAACAATAACCCTAACCCTAACCCTATTCCTAACACTAACCCTAACCCTAACCCTAACCCTAACCCTATTCCTAACCCTAACCCTAAACCCTTACCCTAACCAATACCCTAAACATAACCCTCACGCTAACCCTAACCCTAACCCAAACCCTAACACTAACCCTAACCCTAACCCAAACCCTAACCCTAACCCTAACCCTAACCCTAACCCAAACCAAAACCCTAACCCTAACTCTAATCCTAACCCTAAACTAATCAAAACCCTAACATTAACCCTAACCCTAACCCTAACCCTATTCCTAAACTTAACACTAAACATAGCCTTAACCCAAAACCTAACCGTAAATCTAACCCAAACCTAACCCTAACTCAAACCCTAACCCTAAGACAAACCCTAACCCTAACACTAACCCTAACCCAAACCCTAACCCTAACACTAACACTTACCCTAAGACTAACCCAAAACCTAACCCTAACCCTAACCGAAACCAAAAGCCAATCCCTATCCCTACACCTAACCCTAACCCAAACCCTAACCCTAACCCAAACACTAACCCTAAACCTAATCCTAAAACAAACCTTAACCCTAAAGCAAAAATAAACCTAACCCTAAGGCTAACACTAACCCAAACCCTAACCCTAACCCAAACCGTAACCATATCCCTAACGCTAACCCTAACTCAAACCCTAACCCTAACCCTATGCCTAACCCTAACCCAAACCCAAACCCTAAACCAAATCTTAACCCTAACCCTAACCCTAACCCTAACCCTAACATTAACTAAAACTCTAACCCTAACCCTAACCCAAAACCTAACCCTAAACCTAACCCTAACCCTTATCCTAACCCTAAACCTAACCCAAAAAATAACACTAACCCTAAACCAAACCCTAACTCTAACCCTAACCCTAATCCTAACCCAAACCCTAACCCTTACCGAAACCCTAAAACTAAACCTAACCCTAACCCTAATCCTAACCCTAACCGTAACCCAAAAACTAACCCTAACACGAACCCTAACCCAAACCCTAATCCTAAGCCTAACCCTAACCCAAAACCTAACCCTAACCCTATTCCTAACCCTAACCCTAAACCTAACCTTAACCCAAACCCTAACCAAAACCCTAAACATAAACCCTAACCCAAATACTATCCCTAACCCTAACCCTAACCCAAAACATAAACCTAACCCTAATCCAAACCCTAACCCAAACCCTAACAATAACCCTAACCCTAACCCTATTCCTAACACTAAACCTAACCCTAACCCTAACCCTAACCCTAACCCTATTTCTAACCCTAACCCTAAACCCTAACCCTAACCAATACCCTAAACATAACCCTCACACTAACCCTAACCCTAACCCAAATCCTAAACCTAACCCTAAACCTAACCCAAACCCTAATCCTAACACTACCCTAACCCAAACCATAACACTAACCCTAACCTTAACACTAATGCTAAGCCTAAACCTAACTCAAACTCAAACCCTAACCCTAAACCTAACCCTAACCCAAACCCTAACCCTAACACTAACCTAAATCTAACTCAAACCCTAATCATAACCCTAACTCTAACCCGAACCCAAACCCTAACCCTAAGCCTAAACCTAACCAAAAACCTAAAACTAACCCTAACCCTAAACCTAACCCAAGCCCTAACCCTAACACTAACCCTAAAACTAACCCAAACCTAACACTAACCCTAACCCAAACCAAAACCCTAAACCTAACTCTAATCCTAACTCTAACCCTAATCAAAACCCTAACATTAACCCTAACCCTAACCCTAAACAAAAACCTAAACCTAACCCTAACCCTAACCCTAACTCTAACCCTAATCCTAACCCTAACCCTAACCCTAACCCTAACCCTAAACCTAACCCTAACCCTAACCCTAACCCTAAAGCAAACCAAAACCCTAACCCTAACTTTAATCCTAATCCTAACCCTAATCAAAACCCTAACATTAACCCTAACCCTAACACTATTCCTAACTTTAACTCGAAACCTAACCTAAACCCAAAACCTAACCGTAAATCTAACCCAAACCCTAACCCTAATTCATACCGTAACCCTAAGACAAACCCTAACCCTAACACTAACCCTATCCCTAATCCTAAACCTAACACTAACCCTAACCCAAACCCTAACCCTAACACTAACACTTACCCTAATACTAACACAAAACCTAACCCTAAACCTAACCCAAATCAAAAACCTAACCCTAACGCTAATCCTAAACCTAACCCTAATCCTAACCCTAACCCTAACACTAACCCAAACCCTAAACCTAACCCTAATCCTAACTCTAACCCTAACCCTAATCGTAACACTAAACCTACCCCTAAAGCATACCCAACCCCTAACCCTAACTCTAACCCTAACCGAAACCCTAAGTCTAACCCAAACACTAACCCTAACCCTAACCCAAACCCTAAACCTAACACTAACCCTAACCCAAACCCTAACCCTAACCCTATTCCTAACCCTAACCCTAACCCAAACCTTAACCCAAAACCTCACCCAAACCCTAACCCTAAAACCCAACCCAAACCCTAAACCTAACCTTAATCCTAACCCAAACTCAAACACTAACCCTAACTCTAACCCTAACCCAAAACCTAAACCTAACCTTAACACAAACCCTAACAATAATCCTAACACTAACCCTATTCCTAAACCTAACCCTAACGCTAATCCTAACCCTAATCCTAACCCAAAAACTAACCCTAACCCTAATCCAAACCTTAACCCTAACACTAAACCTAATTCTAACCCTAACCCTAACCCTAACCCTAACTCAAACCCTAATCCTAACCCTAAACCTAACCCAAACCCTAAGCCTAAATCTAAACCTAACCCTAATCCTAACCCTAACCCTAACCCAAAAACTAACCCTAACAATAACCTAAACCCTAACCCTAACCCTAATCCTAACCCTAACCCTAACCCTAAAACAAACCCAACCTCTAACACTAACCCTAACCCTAACCCTAACCCTAACCCTAACCCAAATCCTAACATTAACCCAAACCCTAACCCTAACCCTAAACCAAACCAAAACCCTATCCCTAACTCTAATCCTAACCCTAACCCTAACCCTAACCCTAACCCTAACTCAAACCCTAACCCTAACCCTAACACAAACCCTAACCCTAAACCTAACCCTAACCCTTATCCTAACCCTAAACCTAACCCAAAAAATAACACTAACCCTAAACCAAACCCTAACCCTAAGCCTAACCCTAACCCTAACCCAAACCCTAACCCTTACCCAAACCCTAAACCTAAACCTAACCCTAACCCTAACCCTAACCCTAAAGCAAACCAAAACCCTAACCCTAACTCTAATCCTAACCCTAACCCTAGTAAAACCCTAACATTAACCCTAACCCTAACCCTAACCCTATTCCTAACCTTAACCCTAAACCTAACCTTAACCCAAAACCTAACCGTAAATCTAACCCAAACCCTAACCCTAACTCAAACCCTAACCCTAAGACAAACCCTAACCCTAACACTAACCCTAACCCAAATCCTAAACCTAACACTAACCCTAACCCAAACCCTAACACTAACACTAACACTTACCCTAAGACTAACCCAAAACCTAACCCTAAACCTAACCGAATCCAAAAGTTTAACCCTAAGTCTAATCCTAACCCTAACCCTAATCCTAACCCTAACCTTAACACTAACCCAAACCCTAAACCTAACCCTAATCCTAACTCTAAACATAACCCTAATCGTAACCCTAAACCTAACCCTAACCCACACCAAACCCCTAACTCTAACCCTAATCCTAAACCTAACACTAACCCTAACGCTAACCCTAACCCTAACCCAAACCCTAACCCTTACCCAAACCCGAAACCTAAACCTAACCCTAACAATAATCCTAACCCTAACCCTAACCCAAAAACTAACCCTAACTCGAACCCTAAGCCAAACCCTAATCCTAACCCTAACGCTAACCCAAACCCTAAACCTAAGCCTTTTCCTAACCCTAACCCTAAACCTAACCTTAACCCAAACCCTAACCCAAAACCTAACCCTAACCCTAACCCTAACTCAAATTCTAACCCTAACTCGAACCCTAAACCTAACCCAAACACTAACCCAAACCCTAACAATAACCCTAACCCTATTCCTAACACTAACACTAACCCTAAACCTAACCCTATTCCTAACCCTTACCCTAAAACCTAACCCTAACCAATACCCTCAACATAACCTTCACTATAACCCTAACCCTAACCCAAACCCTAACCCTAACCCTAAACCTAACGAAACACCTAAACCTAACCATAACCCAAACCCTAACCCAAACCCAAACCCTAACACTAACCCTAAACCTAACACTAACCCAAATCCTAACCCTAACATTAACCCAAACCAAAACCCTAAAACTAACTCTAATCCTAACCCTAACCCTAATCAAAACCCTAACATTAAACCTAACCCTAAACCTAACCCAAAACCTAAACCTAACCCTATTCCTAACACTAACCCTAACCCTAACCCTAACCCTAACCCTAACCCTATTCCTAACCCTAACCCTAAACCCTTACCCTAACCAATACAAAAAACCTAAACCTAACCCTAATCCTAACCCTAACCCAAACCCTAATCCTAAACCTAACCCTAACCCAAACCCTAACCCTAACCCTATTTCTAACCATAACCCTAAACCTAACCTTAACCCAAACACTAACCAAAACCCTAACCCAAACCCTATCCCTAACCCTAACCCTAACACTAACTCAAACTCTAACCCTAACTCTAACCCTAACTCAAAACCTAAACCTAACCCTAATCCAAACGCTAACCCAAACCCTAACAATAACCCTAACCCTAACCCTATTCCTAACACTAACCCTAACCCTAACCCTAACCCTAACCCTAACCCTATTCCTAACCCTAACCCTAAACCCTTACCCTAACCAATACCCTAAACATAACCCTCACGCTAACCCTAACCCTAACCCAAACCCTAACACTAACCCTAACCCTAACCCAAACCCTAACCCTAACCCTAACCCTAACCCTAACCCAAACCAAAACCCTAACCCTAACTCTAATCCTAACCCTAACCCTAATCAAAACCCTAACATTAACCCTAACCCTAACCCTAACCCTATTCCTAAACTTAACACTAAACATAGCCTTAACCCAAAACCTAACCGTAAATCTAACCCAAACCTAACCCTAACTCAAACCCTAACCCTAAGACAAACCCTAACCCTAACACTAACCCTAACCCAAACCCTAACCCTAACACTAACACTTACCCTAAGACTAACCCAAAACCTAACCCTAACCCTAACCGAAACCAAAAGCCAAACCCTATCCCTACACCTAACCCTAACCCAAACCCTAACCCTAACCCAAACACTAACCCTAAACCTAATCCTAAAACAAACCTTAACCCTAAAGCAAAAATAAACCTAACCCTAAGGCTAACACTAACCCAAACCCTAACCCTAACCCAAACCGTAACCATATCCCTAACGCTAACCCTAACTCAAACGCTAACCCTAACCCTATGCCTAACCCTAACCCAAACCCTAACCCTAACCCAAATCTTAACCCTAACCCTAACCCTAACCCTAACCCTAACATTAACTAAAACTCTAACCCTAACCCTAACCCAAAACCTAACCCTAAACCTAACCCTAACCCTTATCCTAACCCTAAACCTAACCCAAAAAATAACACTAACCCTAAACCAAACCCTAACTCTAACCCTAACCCTAATCCTAACCCAAACCCTGACCCTTACCGAAACCCTAAAACTAAACCTAACCCTAACCCTAATCCTAACCCTAACCGTAACCCAAAAACTAACCCTAACACGAACCCTAACCCAAACCCTAATCCTAACCCTAACCCTAACCCTAACTGAAACTCTAACCCTAACTCTAACCCTAACTCAAAACCTAAACCTAACCCTAATCCAAATGCTAGCCCAAACCCTAACAATAACCCTAACCCTAACCCTATTCCTAACACTAACCCTAACCCTAACCCTAACCCTAACCCTATTCCTAAACCTAACCCTAAACCCTTACCGTAACCAATAGCCTAAACATAACCCTCACGCTAAACCTAACCCTAACCCAAACCCTAACACTAACCCTAACCCTAACCCAAACCCTAACCCTAACCCTAACCCTAACCCAAACCAAAACCCTAACCCTAACTCTAATCCTAACCCTAACCCTAATCAAAACCCTAACATTAAGCCTAACCCTAACCCTAACCCTATTCCTAAACTTAACCCTAAACCTAACCTTAACCCAAAACCTAACCGTAAATCTAACCCAAACCTAACCCTAACTCAAACCCTAACCCTAAGACAAACCCTAACCCTAACACTAACCCTAACCCTAACACTAACACTTACCCTAAGACTAACCCAAAACCTAACCCTAACCCTAACCGAAACCAAAAGCCAAACCCTATCCCTACACCTAACCCTAACCCAAACCCTAACCCTAACCCAAACACTAATCCTAACCCTAATCCTAAAACAAACCTTAACCCTAAAGCAAAAATAAACCTAACCCTAAGGCGAACACTAACCCAAACCCTAACCCTAACCCAAACCGTAACCCTAACCCTAACGATAAACCTAACTCAAACCCTAACCCTAACCCTATGCCTAACCCTAACCCAAACCGAAACCATAACCCAAATCTTAACCCTAACCCTAACCCTAACCCTAACCTAACATTAACTCAAACCCTAACCCTAACCCTAACCCAAAACCTAACCCTAAACCTAACCCTAACAGTTATTCTAACCCTAAACCTAACCCAAAAAATAACACTAACCCTAAACCAAACCCTAACCCTAACCCTAACCCTAACCCTAACCCAAACCCTAACACTTACCCAAACCCTAAACCTAAATCTAACCCTAACCCTAATCCTAACTCTAACCCTTACCCAAAAACTAACCCTAATTCGAACCCTAACCCAAACCCTAATCCTAACCCAAACGTTAACCCAAACACTAACCCTAACCCTATTCCTTACCTTAAACCTAAACCTAACCTTAACCCAAACCCTAACCCAAACCCTAATCCTAAACCCTAACCCAACCACTATTCTTAACCCTAACCCTAACCCTAACTCAAACTCTAACCCTAACTCTAACCCTAACCCAAAACCTAAACCTAACCCTAACCCTAACCCAAACCCTAACCCTAACCCTATTCCTAACCCTAACCCTAACCCAAACCTTAACCCAAAACCTCACCCAAACCCTAACCCTAAAACCCAACCCAAACCCTAAACCTAACCTTAATCCTAACCCAAACTCAAACACTAACCCTAACTCTAACCCTAACCCAAAACCTAAACCTAACCTTAACACAAACCCTAACAATAATCCTAACACTAACCCTATTCCTAAACCTAACCCTAACGCTAATCCTAACCCTAATCCTAACCCAAAAACTAACCCTAACCCTAATCCAAACCTTAACCCTAACACTAAACCTAATTCTAACCCTAACCCTAACCCTAACCCTAACTCAAACCCTAATCCTAACCCTAAGCCTAACCCAAACCCTAAGCCTAAATCTAAACCTAACCCTAATCCTAACCCTAACCCTAACCCAAAAACTAACCCTAACAATAACCTAAACCCTAACCCTAACCCTAATCCTAACCCTAACCCTAACCCTAAAACAAACCCAACCTCTAACACTAACCCTAACCCTAACCCTAACCCTAACCCTAACCCAAATCCTAACATTAACCCAAACCCTAACCCTAACCCTAAACCAAACCAAAACCCTATCCCTAACTCTAATCCTAACCCTAACCCTAACCCTAACCCTAACCCTAACTCAAACCCTAACCCTAACCCTAACACAAACCCTAACCCTAAACCTAACCCTAACCCTTATCCTAACCCTAAACCTAACCCAAAAAATAACACTAACCCTAAACCAAACCCTAACCCTAAGCCTAACCCTAACCCTAACCCAAACCCTAACCCTTACCCAAACCCTAAACCTAAACCTAACCCTAACCCTAACCCTAACCCTAAAGCAAACCAAAACCCTAACCCTAACTCTAATCCTAACCCTAACCCTAGTAAAACCCTAACATTAACCCTAACCCTAACCCTAACCCTATTCCTAACCTTAACCCTAAACCTAACCTTAACCCAAAACCTAACCGTAAATCTAACCCAAACCCTAACCCTAACTCAAACCCTAACCCTAAGACAAACCCTAACCCTAACACTAACCCTAACCCAAATCCTAAACCTAACACTAACCCTAACCCAAACCCTATCTCTAACACTAACACTTTCCCTAAGACTTTCCCAAAACCTAACCCTAAACCTAACCGAATCCAAAAGTTTAACCCTAAGTCTAATCCTAACCCTAACCCTAATCCTAACCCTAACCTTAACACTAACCCAAACCCTAAACCTAACCCTAATCCTAACTCTAAACATAACCCTAATCGTAACCCTAAACCTAACCCTAACCCACACCAAACCCCTAACTCTAACCCTAATCCTAAACCTAACACTAACCCTAACGCTAACCCTAACCCTAACCCAAACCCTAACCCTTACCCAAAACCGAAACCTAAACCTAACCCTAACAATAATCCTAACCCTAACCCTAACCCAAAAACTAACCCTAACTCGAACCCTAAGCCAAACCCTAATCCTAACCCTAACGCTAACCCAAACCCTAAACCTAAGCCTTTTCCTAACCCTAACCCTAAACCTAACCTTAACCCAAACCCTAACCCAAAACCTAACCCTAACCCTAACCCTAACTCAAATTCTAACCCTAACTCGAACCCTAAACCTAACCCAAACACTAACCCAAACCCTAACAATAACCCTAACCCTATTCCTAACACTAACACTAACCCTAAACCTAACCCTATTCCTAACCCTTACCCTAAAACCTAACCCTAACCAATACCCTAAACATAACCTTCACTATAACCCTAACCCTAACCCAAACCCTAACCCTAACCCTAAACCTAACGAAACACCTAAACCTAACCATAACCCAAACCCTAACCCAAACCCAAACCCTAACACTAACCCTAAACCTAACACTAACCCAAATCCTAACCCTAACATTAACCCAAACCAAAACCCTAAAACTAACTCTAATCCTAACCCTAACCCTAATCAAAACCCTAACATTAAACCTAACCCTAAACCTAACCCAAAACCTAAACCTAACCCTATTCCTAACACTAACCCTAACCCTAACCCTAACCCTAACCCTAACCCTATTCCTAACCCTAACCCTAAACCCTTACCCTAACCAATACAAAAAACCTAAACCTAACCCTAATCCTAACCCTAACCCAAACCCTAATCCTAAACCTAACCCTAACCCAAACCCTAACCCTAACCCTATTTCTAACCATAACCCTAAACCTAACCTTAACCCAAACACTAACCAAAACCCTAACCCAAACCCTATCCCTAACCCTAACCCTAACACTAACTCAAACTCTAACCCTAACTCTAACCCTAACTCAAAACCTAAACCTAACCCTAATCCAAACGCTAACCCAAACCCTAACAATAACCCTAACCCTAACCCTATTCCTAACACTAACCCTAACCCTAACCCTAACCCTAACCCTAACCCTAACCCTATTCCTAACCCTAACCCTAAACCCTTACCCTAACCAATACCCTAAACATAACCCTCACGCTAACCCTAACCCTAACCCAAACCCTAACACTAACCCTAACCCTAACCCAAACCCTAACCCTAACCCTAACCCTAACCCTAACCCAAACCAAAACCCTAACCCTAACTCTAATCCTAACCCTAACCCTAATCAAAACCCTAACATTAACCCTAACCCTAACCCTAACCCTATTCCTAAACTTAACACTAAACATAGCCTTAACCCAAAACCTAACCGTAAATCTAACCCAAACCTAACCCTAACTCAAACCCTAACCCTAAGACAAACCCTAACCCTAACACTAACCCTAACCCAAACCCTAACCCTAACACTAACACTTACCCTAAGACTAACCCAAAACCTAACCCTAACCCTAACCGAAACCAAAAGCCAAACCCTATCCCTACACCTAACCCTAACCCAAACCCTAACCCTAACCCAAACACTAACCCTAAACCTAATCCTAAAACAAACCTTAACCCTAAAGCAAAAATAAACCTAACCCTAAGGCTAACACTAACCCAAACCCTAACCCTAACCCAAACCGTAACCATATCCCTAACGCTAACCCTAACTCAAACGCTAACCCTAACCCTATGCCTAACCCTAACCCAAACCCTAACCCTAACCCAAATCTTAACCCTAACCCTAACCCTAACCCTAACATTAACTAAAACTCTAACCCTAACCCTAACCCAAAACCTAACCCTAAACCTAACCCTAACCCTTATCCTAACCCTAAACCTAACCCAAAAAATAACACTAACCCTAAACCAAACCCTAACTCTAACCCTAACCCTAATCCTAACCCAAACCCTGACCCTTACCGAAACCCTAAAACTAAACCTAACCCTAACCCTAATCCTAACCCTAACCGTAACCCAAAAACTAACCCTAACACGAACCCTAACCCAAACCCTAATCCTAACCCTAACCCTAACCCTAACTGAAACTCTAACCCTAACTCTAACCCTAACTCAAAACCTAAACCTAACCCTAATCCAAATGCTAGCCCAAACCCTAACAATAACCCTAACCCTAACCCTATTCCTAACACTAACCCTAACCCTAACCCTAACCCTAACCCTATTCCTAAACCTAACCCTAAACCCTTACCGTAACCAATAGCCTAAACATAACCCTCACGCTAAACCTAACCCTAACCCAAACCCTAACACTAACCCTAACCCTAACCCAAACCCTAACCCTAACCCTAACCCTAACCCAAACCAAAACCCTAACCCTAACTCTAATCCTAACCCTAACCCTAATCAAAACCCTAACATTAAGCCTAACCCTAACCCTAACCCTATTCCTAAACTTAACCCTAAACCTAACCTTAACCCAAAACCTAACCGTAAATCTAACCCAAACCTAACCCTAACTCAAACCCTAACCCTAAGACAAACCCTAACCCTAACACTAACCCTAACCCTAACACTAACACTTACCCTAAGACTAACCCAAAACCTAACCCTAACCCTAACCGAAACCAAAAGCCAAACCCTATCCCTACACCTAACCCTAACCCAAACCCTAACCCTAACCCAAACACTAATCCTAACCCTAATCCTAAAACAAACCTTAACCCTAAAGCAAAAATAAACCTAACCCTAAGGCGAACACTAACCCAAACCCTAACCCTAACCCAAACCGTAACCCTAACCCTAACGATAAACCTAACTCAAACCCTAACCCTAACCCTATGCCTAACCCTAACCCAAACCGAAACCATAACCCAAATCTTAACCCTAACCCTAACCCTAACCCTAACCTAACATTAACTCAAACCCTAACCCTAACCCTAACCCAAAACCTAACCCTAAACCTAACCCTAACAGTTATTCTAACCCTAAACCTAACCCAAAAAATAACACTAACCCTAAACCAAACCCTAACCCTAACCCTAACCCTAACCCTAACCCAAACCCTAACACTTACCCAAACCCTAAACCTAAATCTAACCCTAACCCTAATCCTAACTCTAACCCTTACCCAAAAACTAACCCTAATTCGAACCCTAACCCAAACCCTAATCCTAACCCAAACGTTAACCCAAACACTAACCCTAACCCTATTCCTTACCTTAAACCTAAACCTAACCTTAACCCAAACCCTAACCCAAACCCTAATCCTAAACCCTAACCCAACCACTATTCTTAACCCTAACCCTAACCCTAACTCAAACTCTAACCCTAACTCTAACCCTAACCCAAAACCTAAACCTAACCCTAACCCAAACACTAACCCAAACCCTAACAATAACCCTAACCCTAACCCTATTCCTAACACTAACCCTAAACCTAACCCTAACCCCAACCCTAACCCTGTTGCTAACTCTAACCCTAAACTCTAATCCTAACCAATACCGTAAACATAACCCTCACGCTAACCCTAACCCTAAACCTAACCCTAAACCTAACCAAAAACCTAAACCTAACCCTAACCCTAACGCTAACCCAAACCCTAACCCTAACACTAACCCTAACCCTAACACTAACCCAAACCCTAACCCTAACCCTAACCCAAACCAAAACCCTAACCCTAACTCTAACCCTAACCCTAACCCTAATCTAAACCCTAACATTAACCCTAACCCTAACCCTAACCCAGAACCTAAATGTAACCCTAATCCTAACCCTAACCGTAACCCTAATTCTAAGGCTAACTCTAACACTAAAACAAAGCCAACCCCTAACTCTAACACTAACCCTAACCCAAAACCTACCCTAACCCTAACCCTAACTCAAACCCTAAACCTAACCCTAACCGTAACCCAAACCCTAAACTTAAACCTAACCCAACCCTAATCCTAACCCTAACCCTAACCCAAAAACTAGCCCTAACGGTAACCCAAAACCTAACCCTAACACTAACCATAACACTAACCCAAATCCTAACCCTAAACTTAAACCAAACCAATACCCTAACCCTACCTCTAATCCTAACCCTAAACCTAACCCTAACCCTAACCCTAACCCTAACCGTATCCCTATTGCTAACCCTAACCCCAAACCCTAACCCTAACCAATACCCTAAATATAACCCTCACGCTAACACTAACCCTAACCCAAACCCTAACCCTAACACTAAACCTAACCAAAAACTTAAACCTAACCCTAACCCTAACGCTAACCCTAACCCAAAAACTAACCCTAACACTAAACCTAACCAAAAACTTAAACCTAACCCTAACCCTAACGCTAACCCTAACCCAAAAACTAACCCTAAGCCGAACCCTAAAACTAAACCTAACCCTAACCCTTATCCTAACCCTAAACCTAACCCAAAAAATAACACTAACCCTAAACCAAACCCTAACTCTAACCCTAACCCTAATCCTAACCCAAACCCTAACCCTTACCGAAACCCTAAAACTAAGACTAACCCTAACCCTAATCCTAACCCTAACCGTAACCCAAAAACTAACCCTAACACGAACCCTAACCCAAACCCTAATCCTAACCCTAACCCTAACCCAAAACCTAACCCTAACCCTATTCCTAACCCTAACCCTAAACCTAACCTTAACCCAAACCCTAACCAAAACCCTAAACATAAACCCTAACCCAAATCCTATCCCTAACCCTAACCCTAACCCAAAACATAAACGTAACCCTAATCCAAACCCTAACCCAAACCCTAACAATAACCCTAACCCTAAACCTATTCCTAACACTAAACCTAACCCTAACCCTAACCCTAACCCTATTTCTAACCTTAACCCTAAACCCTAACCCTAACCAATACCCTAAACATAACCCTCACACTAACCCTAACCCTAACCCAAATCCTAAACCTAACCCTAAACCTAACCCAAACCCTAATCCTAACCCTACCCTAACCCAAACCATAACACTAACCCTAACCTTAACACTAATGCTAAGCCTAAACCTAACTCAAACTCAAACCCTAACCCTAAACCCAGCCCTAACCCAAACCCTAACATTAACCCTAACCTAAATCTAACTCAAACCCTAATCATAACCCTAACTCTAACCCGAACCCAAACCCTAACCCTAACCCTAAACCAAACCAAAACCCTAACCCTAATTCTAATCCTAACCCTAACCCTAACCCTAACCCTAACCCTAACCCTAACCCTAACTCAAACCCTAACCCTAACCCTAACACAAACCCTAACCCTAAACCTAACCCTAACCCAAACCCTAATCAAACCCTAACCCTAACTCAAACCCTAACCCTTACCCAAACCCTAAACCTAAACCTAACCCTAACCCTAATCCTAACCCTAACCCTAAGCCAAAAACTAACCCTAACCCGAACCCTAACCCAAACCCTATTCCTAACCCTAACCCTAACCCAAACCCTAACCCTAACCCTATTCCTAACCCTAACCCTAAACCTAACCTTAACCCAAACCCTAACCCAAACCCTAACCCAAACCCTAACCCAAATCCTATCCCTAACCCTAACCCTAACCCAAAACATAAACCTAACCCTAATCCAAACCCTAACAATAACCCTAACCCTAAACCTATTCCTAACACTAAACCTAACCCTAACCCTAACTCTAACCCTAACCCTAACCCTATTTCTAACCTTAACCCTAAACCCTAACCCTAACCAATACCCTAAACATAACCCTCACACTAACTCTAACCCTAACCCAAATCCTAAACCTAACCCTAAACCTAACCCAAACCCTAATCCTAACCCTACCCTAACCCAAACCATAACACTAACCCTAACCTTAACACTAATGCTAAGCCTAAACCTAACTCAAACTCAAACCCTAACCCTAAACCTAACCCTAACCCAAACCCTAACATTAACACTAACCTAAATCTAACTCAAACCCTAATCATAACCCTAACTCTAACCCGAACCCAAACCCTAACCCTAACCCTAAACCAAACCAAAACCCTAACCCTAATTCTAATCCTAACCCTAACCCTAACCCTAACCCTAACCCTAACCCTAACTCAAACCCTAACCCTAACCCTAACACAAACCCTAACCCTAAACCTAACCCTAACCCAAACCCTAATCAAACCCTATCCCTAACCCAAACCCTAACCCTTACCCAAACCCTAAACCTAAACCTAACCCTAACCCTAATCCTAACCCTAACCCTAAGCCAAAAACTAACCCTAACCCGAACCCTAACCCAAACCCTATTCCTAACCCTAACCCTAACCCAAACCCTAACCCTAACCCTATTCCTAACCATAACCCTAAACCTAACCTTAACCCAAACACTAACCCAAACCCTAACCCAAACCCTATCCCTAACCCTAACCCTAACCCTAACTCAAACTCTAACCCTAACTCTAACCCTAACTCAAAACCTAAACCTAACCCTAATCCAAACCCTACCCCAAACCCTAACAATAACCCTAACCCTAACGCTATTCCTAACACTAACCCTAACCCTAACCCTAACCCTAACACTAACCCTAACCCTATTCCTAACCCTAACCCTAAACCCTTACCCTAACCAATACCCTAAACATAACCCTCACGCTAACCCTAACCCTAACCCAAACCCTAACACTAACCCTAAACCTAACCCAAACCCTAACCCTAACCCTAACCCTAACCCAAACCAAAACCCTAACCCTAACTCTAATCCTAACCCTAACCCTAATCAAAACCCTAACATTAACCCTAACCCTAACCCTATTCCTAACCTTAACCCTAAACCTAAACTTAACCCAAAACCTAACCGTAAATCTAACCCAAACCCTAACCCTAACTCAAACCCTAACCCTAAGACAACCCCTAACCCTAACACTAACCCTAATCCAAATACTAAACCTAACACTAACCCTAACCCAAACCCTAACACTAACACTAACACTTACCCTAAGACTAACCCAAAACCTAACCCTAAACCTAACCGAAATCAAAAGCCTAACCCTAAGTCTAATCCTAACCCTAACCCTAACCCTAACCCTAACCCTAACACTAACCCAAACCCTAAACCTAACCCTAATCCTAACTCTAAACATAACCCTAATCGTAACCCTAAACCTAACCCTAACCCACACCCAACCCCTAACTCTAACCCTAATCCTAAACCTAACACTAACCCTAACGCTAACCCTAACCCTAACCCTAACCCTAACCCTAACCCTAACCCTAACCCAAACCCTAACCCTTACCCAAACCCAAAACCTAAACCTAACCCTAACAATAATCCTAACCCTAACCCTAACCCAAAAACTAACCTTAACTCGAACCCTAAGCCAAACCCTAATCCTAACCCTAACGCTAACCCAAATCCTAAACCTAAGCCTTTTCCTCACCCTAACCCTAAACCTAACCTTAACCCAAACCCTAACCCAAAACCTAACCCTAACCCTAACCCTAACTCAAACTCTAACCCTAACTCGAACCCTAACCCTAACCCAAACACTAACCCAAACCCTAACAATAACCTAACCCTATTCCTAACACTAACACTAACCCTAAACCTAACCCTATTCCTAACCCTAACCCTAAACCCTAACCCTAACCAATACCCTAAACATAACCTTCACGATAACCCTAAACCTAACCGTAACCCTAACCCTAACCCAAACCCAAACCCTAACACTAACCCTAAACCTAACACTAACCCAAATCCTAACCCTAACATTAACCCAAACCAAAACCCTAAACCTAAATCTAATCCTAACCCTAACCCTAATCAAAACCCTAACATTAAACCTAACCCTAAACCTAACCCAAAACCTAAACCTAACCCTAATCCTAACCCTAACCCAAACCCTAATCCTAAACCTAACCCTAACCCAAACCCTAACCCTAACCCTATTTCTAACCATAACCCTAAACCTAACCTTAACCCAAACACTAACCCAAACCCTAACCCAAACCCTATCCCTAACCCTAACCCTAACCCTAAATCAAACTCTAACCCTAACTCTAACCCTAACTCAAAACCTAAACCTAACCCTAATCCAAACGCTAACCCAAACCCTAACAATAACCCTAACCCTAACCCTATTCCTAACACTAACCCTAACCCTAACCCTAACCCTAACCCTAACCCTATTCCTAACCCTAACCCTAAACCCTTACCGTAACCAATACCCTAAACATAACCCTCACGCTAAACCTAACCCTAACCCAAACCCTAACACTAACCCTAACCCTAACCAAACCCTAACCCTAACCCTAACCCTAACCCAAACCAAAATCCTAACCCTAACTCTAATCCTAACCCTAACCCTAATCAAAACCCTAACATTAAGCCTAACCCTAACCCTAACCCTATTCCTAAACTTAACCCTAAACCTAACCTTAACCCAAAACCTAACCGTAAATCTAACCCAAACCCAACCCTAACTCAAACCCTAACCCTAAGACAAACCCTAACCCTAACACTAACCCTAACCCAAACCCTAACTCTAACACTAACACTTACCCTAAGACTAACCCAAACCTAACCCTAACCCTAAACGAAACCAAAAGCCAAACCCTATCCCTACACCTAACCCTAACCCAAACCCTAACCCTAACCCAAACACTAATCCTAACCCTAATCCTAAAACAAACCTTAACCCTAAAGCAAAAATAAACCTAACCCTAAGGCTAACACTAACCCAAACCCTAACCCTAACCCAAACCGTAACCCTAACCCTAACGATAACCCTAACTCAAACCCTAACCCTAACCCTATGCCTAACCCTAACCCAAACCGAAACCCTAACCCAAATCTTAACCCTAACCCTAACCCTAACCCTAACCCTAACCCTAACCCTAACATTAACTCAAACCCTAACGCTAACCCTAACCCAAAACCTAACCCTAAACCTAACCCTAACAGTTATTCTAACCCTAAACCTAACCCAAAAAATAACACTAACCCTAAACCAAACCCTAAACCTAACCCTAACCCTAACCCTAACCCAAACCCTAACACTTACCCAAACCCTAAACCTAAACCTAACCCTAACCCTAATCCTAACTCTAACCCTTAGCCAAAAACTAACCCTAATTCGAACCCTAACCCAAACCCTAATCCTAACCCAAACCCTAACCCAAACACTAACCCTAACCCTATTCCTTACCTTAAACCTAAACCTAACCTTAACCCAAACCCTAACCCAAACCCTAATCCTGAACCCTAACCCAACCACTATCCTTAACACTAACCCTAACCCTAACTCAAACTCTAACCCTAACTCTAACCCTAAACCAAAACCTAAACCTAACCCTAACCCAAACACTAACCCAAATCCTAACAATAACCCTAACCCTAACCCTATTCCTAACACTAACCCTAAACCTAACCCTAACCCCAACCCTAACCCTGTTGCTAACTCTAACCCTAAACTCTAACCCTAACCAATACCCTAAACATAACCCTCACGCTAACCCAAACCCTAAACCTAACCCTAAACCTAACCAAAAACCTAAACCTAACCCTAACCCTAACGCTAAACCAAACCCTAACCCTAACACTAACCCTAACCCTAACACTAACCCAAACCCTAACCCTAACCCTAACCCAAACCAAAACCCTAACCCTAACTCTAACCCTAACCCTAACCCTAATCTAAACCCTAACATTAACCCTAACTCTAACCCTAACCCAAAACCTAAACGTAACCCTAATCCTAACCCTAACCGTAACCCTAATCCTAACCCTAACCCTAACACTAAAACAAACCCAACCCCTAACTCTAACACTAACCCTAACCCAAAACCTACCCTAACCCTAACCCTAACTCAAACCCTAACCCTAACCCTAACCGTAACCCAAACCCTAAACTTAAACCTAACCCAACCCTAATCCTAACCCTAACCCTAACCCAAAAACTAGCCCTAACGGTAACCGAAAACCTAACCCTAACACTAACCATAACACTAACCCAAATCCTAACCCTAAACCTAAACCAAACCAATACCCTAACCCTAACTCTAATCCTAACCCTAAACCTAACCCTAACCCTAACCCTAACCCTATTGCTAACCCTAACCCCAAACCCTAACCCTAACCAATACCCTAAATATAACCCTCACGCTAACACTAACCCTAACCCAAACCCTAACCCTAACCCGAAACCTAAAACTAAACCTAACCCTAACCCTTATCCTAACCCTAAACCTAACCCAAAAAATAACACTAACCCTAAACCAAACCCTAACCCTAACACTAACCCTAACCCAAACCAAAACCCTAAACCTAACTCTAATCCTAACTCTAACCCTAATCAAAACCCTAACATTAACCCTAACCCTAACCCTAAACAAAAACCTAAACCTAAACCTAACCCTAACCCTAACTCTAACCCTAATCCTAACCCTAACCCTAACCCTAACCCTAACCCTAAACCTAACCCTAACCCTAACCCTAACCCTAAAGCAAACCAAAACCCTAACCCTAAATTTAATCCTAATCCTAACCCTAATCAAAACCCTAACATTAACCCTAACCCTAACCCTAACACTATTCCTAACTTTAACTCTAAACCTAACCTAAACCCAAAACCTAACAGTAAATCTAACCCAAACCCTAACCCTAACTCATACCGTAACCCTAAGACAAACCCTAACCCTAACACTAACCCTATCCGTAATCCTAAACCTAACACTAACCCTAACCCAAACCCTAACCCTAACACTAACACTTACCCTAAGACTAACACAAAACCTAACCCTAAACCTAAACCAAACCAAAAGCCTAACCCTAACGCTAATCCTAAACCTAACCCTAATCCTAACCCTAACCCTAACACTAACCCAAACCCTAAACCTAACCCTAAACCTAACTCTAACCCTAACCCTAATCGTAACACTAAACCTAACCCTAAAGCATACCCAACCCCTAACCCTAACCCTAACCCTAACCGAAACCCTAACTCTAACCCAAACACTAACCCTAACCCTAACCCAAACCCTAAACCTAACACTAACCCTAACCCAAACCCTAACCCTAACCCTATTCCTAACCCTAACACTAACCCAAACCTTAACCCAAAACCTCACCCAAACCCTAACCCTAAAACCCAACCCAAACCCTAAACCTAACCTTAATCCTAACCCAAACTCAAACACTAACCCTAACTCTAACCCTAACCCAAAACCTAAACCTAACCTTAACACAAACCCTAACAATAATCCTAACACTAACCCTATTCCTAAACCTAACCCTAACGCTAATCCTAACCCTAATCCTAACCCAAAAACTAACCCTAACCCTAACCCAAACCTTAACCCTAACACTAAACCTAATTCTAACCCTAACGCTAACCCTAACTCAAACCCTAACCCTAACCCAAACCCTAACCCTAACACTAACCATAACCCTAATCCTAAACCTAACACTAACCGTAACCCTAAAGCTAACCCTATTCCTAACCCTAACCCTAACCCCAATCCTAAACCAAACCCAAACCCTAACCCAAACCCTATCCCTAAGCCTAACCCTACCCCAAACACTAACCCAAAGCCTAACCCTAACCCAAACACTAACCCTAAACCTAATCCTTAATCAAACCTTAACCCTAAAGCAAAAATAAACCTAACCCTAAGGCTAACCCTAACCCAAACCCTAACCATAACCCAAACCGTAACCCTAACCCTAATGCTAACCCTAACTCAAACCCTAACCCTAACCCTAACCCTAACCCTAACCATAACCCAAACCCTAACCCATAACCTAAACCTAACCCTAACCCTAACCCTAACCCTACCATTAACTCAAACCCTAACATTAACCCTAACCCAAACCCTAACCCTAAAACTACCCCTAACCCTTATCCTAACCCTAAACCTAACCCAAAAAATAACACTAACCCTAAACCAAACCCTAACCCTAACCCTAACCCTAATCCTAACCCAAACTCTAACACACCCAAATCCTAAACCTAACCCTAACCCTAACCCTAACACAAACCCAACCCCTAACCCTAACCCTAACCCTAATCCTAATTCTAACCCGAACCCAAACCATAACACTAACCCTAAACCTAACCCGAAACCTAAACCTAACACTAACCCTAACCCTAAACCAAACCCTAACTCTAACCCTAAACCTAACCCTAACCCTAATCCTAACCCTATCCCTAACCCTAACACTAACCCTAACCCAAAACCACACCATAACCACAAACCTAACTCAAACCCTAACCTTAAACCTAACCCAAACCCAAACCCTAATCCTAACCTTAACCCTAAACCAAACCCTAAACCTAAACCGTAACCCTAACCCTAACCCTAACCCTATTCCTAACCCTAACCCTAACCCTAACCGTAATCCTAAACCTAACCCTAACCTTAACCCAAAAAGTAAACCTAACCCTAAACCTAACCCTAACCCAAAACCTAACCCTAATCCAAATCCTAATCCTAACCCTAACCCTAATCCTAAACCTAACTCTAACCCTAACCCTAACCCAAACCCTAACCCTAACCCTAACCCTAACCCAAACCATAACACTAACCCTAACCTTAACCCTAATGCTAAGCCTAAACCTAACTCAAACTCAAACCTAACCCTAAACCTAACCCTAACCCTAACCCTAACCCTAACCCTAATCCTAACCCTAATCCTAACCCAAAAACTAAACCTAACCCTAACCCAAACCCTAACCCTAACACTAATCCTAATTCTAACACTAACGCTAACCCTAACTCAAACCCTAACCCTAACCCAAACCCTAACCCTAACACTAACCATAACCCTAATCCTAAACCTAACACTAACCGTAACCCTAACCCTAACCCTATTCCTAACCGTAACCCTAACCCTAACCCTAACCTAAACCCAAACCCTAACCCAAACCCTATCCCTAAGCCTAACCCTACCCAAACACTAACCCAAAGCATAACCCTAACCAAAACACTAACCCTAACCCTAATCCTAAATCAAACCTTAACCCTAAAGCAAAAATAAAACTAACCCTAAGGCTAACCCTAACCCAAACCCTAACCATAACCCAAACCGTAACCCTAACCCTAATGCTAACCCTAACTCAAACCCTAACCCTAACCCTAACCCTAACTCTAACCATAACCCAAACCCTAACCCATAACCTAAACCTAACCCTAACCCTAACCCTAACCCTAACATTAACTCAAACCCTAACCTTAACCCTAACCCAAACCCTAACCCTAAAACTACCCCTAACCCTTATCCTAACCCTAAAACTAACCCAAAAAATAACACTAACCCTAAACCAAACCCTAACCCTAACCCTAAACCTAATCCTAACCCAAACCCTAACACTTACCCAAATCCTAAACCTAACCCTAACCCTAACCCTAACACAAACCCAACCCCTAACCCTACCCCTAACCCTAATCCTAATTCTAACCCGAACCCAAACCATAACACTATCCCTAAACCTAACCCGAAACCTAAACCTAACACTAACCCTAACCCTAAACCAAACCCTAACTCTAACCCTAAACCTAACCCTAACCCTAATCCTAACCCTATCCCTAACCCTAACACTAACCCTAACCCAAAACCACACCGTAACCACAAACCTAACTCAAACCCTAACCTTAAACCTAACCCAAACCCAAACCCTAATCCTAACCTTAACCCTAAACCAAACCCTAAACCTAAACCGTAACCCTAACCCTAACCCTAACCCTATTCCTAACCCTAACCCTAACCCTAACCGTAATCCTAAACCTAACCCTAACCTTAACCCAAAAAGTAAACCTAACCCTAAACTTAACCCTAACCCAAAACCTAACCCTAACCCAAATCCTAATCCTAACCCTAACCCTAATCCTAAACCTAACTGTAACCCTAACCCTAACCCAAACCCTAACCCTAACCCTAACCCTAACCCTAACCCAAACCATAACACTAACCCTAACCTTAACCCTAATGCTAAGCCTAAACCTAACTCAAACTCAAACCTAACCCTAAACCTATCCCTAACCCAAACCCTAACCCTAACTCAAACCCTAACCCTAAGACAAACCCTAACCCTAACACTAACCCTAATCCAAATACTAAACCTAACACTAACCCTAACCCAAACCCTAACACTAACACTAACACTTACCCTAAGACTAACCCAAAACCTAACCCTAAACCTAACCGAAATCAAAAGCCTAACCCTAAGTCTAATCCTAACCCTAACCCTAACCCTAACCCTAACCCTAACACTAACCCAAACCCTAAACCTAACCCTAATCCTAACTCTAAACATAACCCTAATCGTAACCCTAAACCTAACCCTAACCCACACCCAACCCCTAACTCTAACCCTAATCCTAAACCTAACACTAACCCTAACGCTAACCCTAACCCTAACCCTAACCCTAACCCTAACCCTAACCCTAACCCAAACCCTAACCCTTACCCAAACCCAAAACCTAAACCTAACCCTAACAATAATCCTAACCCTAACCCTAACCCAAAAACTAACCTTAACTCGAACCCTAAGCCAAACCCTAATCCTAACCCTAACGCTAACCCAAATCCTAAACCTAAGCCTTTTCCTAACCCTAACCCTAAACCTAACCTTAACCCAAACCCTAACCCAAAACCTAACCCTAACCCTAACCCTAACTCAAACTCTAACCCTAACTCGAACCCTAACCCTAACCCAAACACTAACCCAAACCCTAACAATAACCTAACCCTATTCCTAACACTAACACTAACCCTAAACCTAACCCTATTCCTAACCCTAACCCTAAACCCTAACCCTAACCAATACCCTAAACATAACCTTCACGATAACCCTAAACCTAACCGTAACCCTAACCCTAACCCAAACCCAAACCCTAACACTAACCCTAAACCTAACACTAACCCAAATCCTAACCCTAACATTAACCCAAACCAAAACCCTAAACCTAAATCTAATCCTAACCCTAACCCTAATCAAAACCCTAACATTAAACCTAACCCTAAACCTAACCCAAAACCTAAACCTAACCCTAATCCTAACCCTAACCCAAACCCTAATCCTAAACCTAACCCTAACCCAAACCCTAACCCTAACCCTATTTCTAACCATAACCCTAAACCTAACCTTAACCCAAACACTAACCCAAACCCTAACCCAAACCCTATCCCTAACCCTAACCCTAACCCTAAATCAAACTCTAACCCTAACTCTAACCCTAACTCAAAACCTAAACCTAACCCTAATCCAAACGCTAACCCAAACCCTAACAATAACCCTAACCCTAACCCTATTCCTAACACTAACCCTAACCCTAACCCTAACCCTAACCCTAACCCTATTCCTAACCCTAACCCTAAACCCTTACCGTAACCAATACCCTAAACATAACCCTCACGCTAAACCTAACCCTAACCCAAACCCTAACACTAACCCTAACCCTAACCAAACCCTAACCCTAACCCTAACCCTAACCCAAACCAAAATCCTAACCCTAACTCTAATCCTAACCCTAACCCTAATCAAAACCCTAACATTAAGCCTAACCCTAACCCTAACCCTATTCCTAAACTTAACCCTAAACCTAACCTTAACCCAAAACCTAACCGTAAATCTAACCCAAACCCAACCCTAACTCAAACCCTAACCCTAAGACAAACCCTAACCCTAACACTAACCCTAACCCAAACCCTAACTCTAACACTAACACTTACCCTAAGACTAACCCAAACCTAACCCTAACCCTAAACGAAACCAAAAGCCAAACCCTATCCCTACACCTAACCCTAACCCAAACCCTAACCCTAACCCAAACACTAATCCTAACCCTAATCCTAAAACAAACCTTAACCCTAAAGCAAAAATAAACCTAACCCTAAGGCTAACACTAACCCAAACCCTAACCCTAACCCAAACCGTAACCCTAACCCTAACGATAACCCTAACTCAAACCCTAACCCTAACCCTATGCCTAACCCTAACCCAAACCGAAACCCTAACCCAAATCTTAACCCTAACCCTAACCCTAACCCTAACCCTAACCCTAACCCTAACATTAACTCAAACCCTAACGCTAACCCTAACCCAAAACCTAACCCTAAACCTAACCCTAACAGTTATTCTAACCCTAAACCTAACCCAAAAAATAACACTAACCCTAAACCAAACCCTAAACCTAACCCTAACCCTAACCCTAACCCAAACCCTAACACTTACCCAAACCCTAAACCTAAACCTAACCCTAACCCTAATCCTAACTCTAACCCTTAGCCAAAAACTAACCCTAATTCGAACCCTAACCCAAACCCTAATCCTAACCCAAACCCTAACTCAAACACTAACCCTAACCCTATTCCTTACCTTAAACCTAAACCTAACCTTAACCCAAACCCTAACCCAAACCCTAATCCTGAACCCTAACCCAACCACTATCCTTAACACTAACCCTAACCCTAACTCAAACTCTAACCCTAACTCTAACCCTAAACCAAAACCTAAACCTAACCCTAACCCAAACACTAACCCAAATCCTAACAATAACCCTAACCCTAACCCTATTCCTAACACTAACCCTAAACCTAACCCTAACCCCAACCCTAACCCTGTTGCTAACTCTAACCCTAAACTCTAACCCTAACCAATACCCTAAACATAACCCTCACGCTAACCCAAACCCTAAACCTAACCCTAAACCTAACCAAAAACCTAAACCTAACCCTAACCCTAACGCTAAACCAAACCCTAACCCTAACACTAACCCTAACCCTAACACTAACCCAAACCCTAACCCTAACCCTAACCCAAACCAAAACCCTAACCCTAACTCTAACCCTAACCCTAACCCTAATCTAAACCCTAACATTAACCCTAACTCTAACCCTAACCCAAAACCTAAACGTAACCCTAATCCTAACCCTAACCGTAACCCTAATCCTAACCCTAACCCTAACACTAAAACAAACCCAACCCCTAACTCTAACACTAACCCTAACCCAAAACCTACCCTAACCCTAACCCTAACTCAAACCCTAACCCTAACCCTAACCGTAACCCAAACCCTAAACTTAAACCTAACCCAACCCTAATCCTAACCCTAACCCTAACCCAAAAACTAGCCCTAACGGTAACCGAAAACCTAACCCTAACACTAACCATAACACTAACCCAAATCCTAACCCTAAACCTAAACCAAACCAATACCCTAACCCTAACTCTAATCCTAACCCTAAACCTAACCCTAACCCTAACCCTAACCCTATTGCTAACCCTAACCCCAAACCCTAACCCTAACCAATACCCTAAATATAACCCTCACGCTAACACTAACCCTAACCCAAACCCTAACCCTAACCCGAAACCTAAAACTAAACCTAACCCTAACCCTTATCCTAACCCTAAACCTAACCCAAAAAATAACACTAACCCTAAACCAAACCCTAACCCTAACACTAACCCTAACCCAAACCAAAACCCTAAACCTAACTCTAATCCTAACTCTAACCCTAATCAAAACCCTAACATTAACCCTAACCCTAACCCTAAACAAAAACCTAAACCTAAACCTAACCCTAACCCTAACTCTAACCCTAATCCTAACCCTAACCCTAACCCTAACCCTAACCCTAAACCTAACCCTAACCCTAACCCTAACCCTAAAGCAAACCAAAACCCTAACCCTAAATTTAATCCTAATCCTAACCCTAATCAAAACCCTAACATTAACCCTAACCCTAACCCTAACACTATTCCTAACTTTAACTCTAAACCTAACCTAAACCCAAAACCTAACAGTAAATCTAACCCAAACCCTAACCCTAACTCATACCGTAACCCTAAGACAAACCCTAACCCTAACACTAACCCTATCCGTAATCCTAAACCTAACACTAACCCTAACCCAAACCCTAACCCTAACACTAACACTTACCCTAAGACTAACACAAAACCTAACCCTAAACCTAAACCAAACCAAAAGCCTAAACCTAACGCTAATCCTAAACCTAACCCTAATCCTAACCCTAACCCTAACACTAACCCAAACCCTAAACCTAACCCTAAACCTAACTCTAACCCTAACCCTAATCGTAACACTAAACCTAACCCTAAAGCATACCCAACCCCTAACCCTAACCCTAACCCTAACCGTAACCCTAACTCTAACCCAAACACTAACCCTAACCCTAACCCAAACCCTAAGCCTAACACTAACCCTAACCCAAACCCTAACCCTAACCCTATTCCTAACCCTAACACTTACCCCAACCTTAACCCAAAACCTCACCCAAACCCTAACCCTAAAACCCAACCCAAACCCTAAACCTAACCTTAATCCTAACCCAAACTCAAACACTAACCCTAACTCTAACCCTAACCCAAAACCTAAACCTAACCTTAACACAAACCCTAACAATAATCCTAACACTAACCCTATTCCTAAACCTAACCCTAACGCTAATCCTAACCCTAATCCTAACCCAAAAACTAACCCTAACCCTAACCCAAACCTTAACCCTAACACTAAACCTAATTCTAACCCTAACGCTAACCCTAACTCAAACCCTAACCCTAACCCAAACCCTAACCCTAACACTAACCATAACCCTAATCCTAAACCTAACACTAACCGTAACCCTAAAGCTAACCCTATTCCTAACCGTAACCCTAACCCTAAGCCTAACCTAAACCCAAACCCTAACCCAAACCCTATCCCTAAGCCTAACCCTACCCCAAACACTAACCCAAAGCCTAACCCTAACCCAAACACTAACCCTAAACCTAATCCTTAATCAAACCTTAACCCTAAAGCAAAAATAAACCTAACCCTAAGGCTAACCCTAACCCAAACCCTAACCATAACCCAAACCGTAACCCTAACCCTAATGCTAACCCTAACTCAAACCCTAACCCTAACCCTAACCCTAACCCTAACCATAACCCAAACCCTAACCCATAACCTAAACCTAACCCTAACCCTAACCCTAACCCTACCATTAACTCAAACCCTAACATTAACCCTAACCCAAACCCTAACCCTAAAACTACCCCTAACCCTTATCCTAACCCTAAACCTAACCCAAAAAATAACACTAACCCTAAACCAAACCCTAACCCTAACCCTAACCCTAATCCTAACCCAAACTCTAACACACCCAAATCCTAATCCTAACCCTAACCCTAACCCTAACACAAACCCAACCCCTAACCCTAACCCTAACCCTAATCCTAATTCTAACCCGAACCCAAACCATAACACTAACCCTAAACCTAACCCGAAACCTAAACCTAACACTAACCCTAACCCTAAACCAAACCCTAACTCTAACCCTAAACCTAACCCTAACCCTAATCCTAACCCTATCCCTAACCCTAACACTAACCCTAACCCAAAACCACACCATAACCACAAACCTAACTCAAACCCTAACCTTAAACCTAACCCAAACCCAAACCCTAATCCTAACCTTAACCCTAAACCAAACCCTAAACCTAAACCGTAACCCTAACCCTAACCCTAACCCTATTCCTAACCCTAACCCTAACCCTAACCGTAATCCTAAACCTAACCCTAACCTTAACCCAAAAAGTAAACCTAACCCTAAACCTAACCCTAACCCAAAACCTAACCCTAATCCAAATCCTAATCCTAACCCTAACCCTAATCCTAAACCTAACTCTAACCCTAACCCTAACCCAAACCCTAACCCTAACCCTAACCCTAACCCAAACCATAACACTAACCCTAACCTTAACCCTAATGCTAAGCCTAAACCTAACTCAAACTCAAACCTAACCCTAAACCTAACCCTAACCCTAACCCTAACCCTAACCCTAATCCTAACCCTAATCCTAACCCAAAAACTAATCCTAACCCTAACCCAAACCCTAACCCTAACACTAATCCTAATTCTAACACTCACGCTAACCCTAACTCAAACCCTAACCCTAACCCAAACCCTAACCCTAACACTAACCATAACCCTAATCCTAAACCTAACACTAACCGTAACCCTAACCCTAACCCTATTCCTAACCGTAACCCTAACCCTAACCCTAACCTAAACCCAAACCCTAACCCAAACCCTATCCCTAAGCCTAACCCTACCCAAACACTAACCCAAAGCATAACCCTAACCAAAACACTAACCCTAACCCTAATCCTAAATCAAACCTTAACCCTAAAGCAAAAATAAAACTAACCCTAAGGCTAACCCTAACCCAAACCCTAACCGTAACCCAAACCGTAACCCTAACCCTAATGCTAACCCTAACTCAAACCCTAACCCTAACCCTAACCCTAACTCTAACCATAACCCAAACCCTAACCCATAACCTAAACCTAACCCTAACCCTAACCCTAACCCTAACATTAACTCAAACCCTAACCTTAACCCTAACCCAAACCCTAACCCTAAAACTACCCCTAACCCTTATCCTAACCCTAAAACTAACCCAAAAAATAACACTAACCCTAAACCAAACCCTAACCCTAACCCTAAACCTAATCCTAACCCAAACCCTAACACTTACCCAAATCCTAAACCTAACCCTAACCCTAACCCTAACACAAACCCAACCCCTAACCCTAATCCTAATTCTAACCCGAACCCAAACCATAACACTATCCCTAAACCTAACCCGAAACCTAAACCTAACACTAACCCTAACCCTAAACCAAACCCTAACTCTAACCCTAAACCTAACCCTAACCCTAATCCTAACCCTATCCCTAACCCTAACACTAACCCTAACCCAAAACCACACCGTAACCACAAACCTAACTCAAACCCTAACCTTAAACCTAACCCAAACCCAAACCCTAATCCTAACCTTAACCCTAAACCAAACCCTAAACCTAAACCGTAACCCTAACCCTAACCCTAACCCTATTCCTAACCCTAACCCTAACCCTAACCGTAATCCTAAACCTAACCCTAACCTTAACCCAAAAAGTAAACCTAACCCTAAACTTAACCCTAACCCAAAACCTAACCCTAACCCAAATCCTAATCCTAACCCTAACCCTAATCCTAAACCTAACTGTAACCCTAACCCTAACCCAAACCCTAACCCTAACCCTAACCCCAACCCTAACCCAAACCATAACACTAACCCTAACCTTAACCCTAATGCTAAGCCTAAACCTAACTCAAACTCAAACCTAACCCTAAACCTATCCCTAACCCAAACCCTAACCCTAACACTAATCCTAACCCTAAACCTAACCCTAACCCTAACCGTAACCCTAACCCAAACACTAACCAAACCATAACAATAACCCTAACCCTAACCCTATTCCTAACACTAACCCTAACCCTAACCCTAACCCTAACCCTAAACCTATTCCTAACCCTAACCCTAAACCCTAACCCTAACCAATACCCTAAACAAAACCTTCACACTAACCCTAACCCTAACCCAAACCCTAACCCTAACCCTAAACCTAACCAAAAACCTAACCCTAACCCTAAACCTAACCCTAACCCAAACCCTAAACCTAAAACTAACCCTAACCCTAACACTAACCCTAACCCTAACCCTAACCCTAACCCAAACCATAACACTAACCCTAACCTTAACCCTAATGCTAAGCCTAAACCTAACTCAAACTCAAACCTAACCCTAAACCTAACCCTAACCCTAACCCTAATCCTAATCCTAACCCTAACCCTAACCCAAAAACTAAACCTAACCCTAACCCAAACCCTAACCCTAACACTAATCCTAATTCTAACCCTAACGCTAACCCTAACTCAAACCCTAACCCTAACCCAAACCCTAACCCTAACACTAACCATAACCCTAATCCTAAACATAACACTAACCGTAACCCTAACCCTAACCCTATTCCTAACCGTAACCCTAACCCTAACCCTAACCTAAACCCAAACCCTAACCCAAACCCTATCCCTAAGCCTAACCTTACCCCAAACACTAACCCAAAGCCTAACCCTGACCAAAACATTAACCCTAACCCTAGTCCTAAATCAAACCTTAACCCTAAAGCAAAAATAAAATTATCCCTTACCCTAACCCTAACCCTAACCCTAACCCAAACCATAACACTAACAATAACCTTAACCCTAATGCTAAGCCTAAACCTAACTCAAACTCAAACCTAACCCTAAACCTATCCCTAACCCAAACCCGAACCCTAACACTAACCTAACCCTAAGTCAAACCCTAACCATAACCCTAACCCTAACCCTAACCCAAACCCTAACCCTAACACTAATCCTAACCCTAACACTAACCCAAATCCTAACCCTAACCCTAACCCAAACCAAAACCCTAACCCTAACTCTAACTCTAATCCTAAACCTAAACCTAATCCTAACCCTAACCCTAACCCTAATCCTAACCCTAACCCTAACCCTAACTCTAACTCTAAACCTTACCCTAACCCTAATCCTAACTCTAACCCTAACCCTGTCCCAAACCAAACCCTAACCCTAACCCTAACCCTAACCCCAACCCTAATCCTAACCCTAACCCTAACCCTAACACAAACCCAACGTCTAACACTAACCCTAACCCTAAACCAAACCCTAACCCTAAACCTAAACCTAACCCTAACCCTAACTCAAACCCTAACCCTAACCCTAACCCTAACCCTAACCCAAACCCTAACCCAAAATCTAACCCTAACCCTAACCATAACCATAACCCTAACCCTAACCCTAACTCAAACACTAACCCTAAACCTAGCATAAACCCTAACCCTAAACCTAACCCTAACCCTTATCCTAACCCTAAACCTAACACAAAAAATAACCCTAACTCGAAACCTAACCCAAACCCTAATCCTAAACCTAACCCTAACCCAAACCCTAACCCTAACCCTATTCCTAACCCTAACCCTAAACCTAACCTTAACCCAAACCCTAACCCAAACCCTAACCCTAAACTTAACCCTAACTCAAACTCTAACCCTAATTTGAACCCTAACCCTAACCCAAACACTAACCAAACCATAACAATAACCCTAACCCTAACCCTATTCCTAACACTAACCCTAACCCTAACCCTAACCCTAACCCTAAACCTATTCCTAACCCTAACCCTAAACCCTAACCCTAACCAATACCCTAAACAAAACCTTCACACTAACCCTAACCCTAACCCTAAACCTAACCAAAAACCTAAACCTAACCCTAAACCTAACCCTAACCCAAACCCTAACCCTAAAACTAACCCTAACCCTAACACTAACCCAAATCCTAACCCTAACATTAACCCAAACCAAAACCCTAAACTTAACTCTAATCCTAACCCTAACCCTAATCAAAATCCAAACATTAAACCTAACCCTAACCCTAACCAAAAACCTAAACCTAACCCTAATCCTAACCCTAACCCTAACCCTAATCCTAACCCTAACCCTAACCCCAACACAAACCCAACCCCTAACCCTAACTCTAATCCTAACCCTAACCCTAACCCTAACCCTAACCCTAACCCTAACTCAAACCCTAAACCTAACCCTAACTCAAACCCTAAACCTAAGCCTAACCCTAACCCTAACGCTAACCCTAACCCAAACCCTAACACTAACGCAAACCCTAACCCTAACCCTAAACCAAACCAAAACCCTAACCCTAACTCTAATCCTAACCCTAACCCTAACCCTAACCCTAACCCTAACCTTAACCCAAACACTAACCCAAACCCAAACCCAAAACCTATCCCTAACCCTAAACCTAACCCTAACTCAAACTCTAACCCTATCTCTAACCCTAACTCAAAACCTAAACCAAACCCTAATCCAAACCCTAACCCAAAACCTAACAATAACCCTAACCCTAACCCTATTCCTAACACTAACCCTAACCCTAACCCTAACCCTAACCCTAACCCTAACCCTAACCCTAACCCTAACCCTATTCCTAACCCTAACGCTAAACCCTTACCCTAACCAATACCCTAAACATAACTCTCACGCTAACCCTAACCCTAACCCAAACCCTAACACTAACCCTAACCCTAACCAAAACCCTAACCCTAACCCTAACCTTAACCCAAACCAAAACCCTAACCCTAACTCTAATCCTAACTCTAACCCTAATCAAAACCCTAACATTAACCCTAACCCAAACCCAAACCCTAATCCTAACCTTAACCCTAAACCAAACCCTAACCCTAACCCTAACCCTAATCCTAACCCAAACCCTAACACTTACCCAAATCCTAAACCTAACCCTAACCCTAACCCTAAGACAAACCCAACCCCTAACCCTAATCCTAACCCTAATCCTAATTCTAACCCGAACCCAAACCTTAACACTAACCCTAAACCTAACCCGAAACCTAAACCTAACACTAACCCTAACCCTAAACCAAACCCTAACTCTAACCCTAAACCTAACCCTAACCCTAATCCTAACCCTATCCCTAACCCTAACACTAACCCTAACCCAAAAGCACACCGTAACCACAAACCTAACTCAAACCCTAACCTTAAACCTAACCCAAACCAAACCCTAATCCTAACCTTAACCCTAAACCAAACCCTAACCCTAACACTAACCTAACCCTAACTCAAACCCTAACCATAACCCTAACCCTAACCCTAACCCAAACCCTAACCCTAACACTAATCCTAACCCTAAAACTAACCCAAATCCTAACCCTAAACCTAACCCAAACCAAAACCCTAACCCTAACTCTAACTCTAATCCTAAACCTAAACCTAACCCTAACCCTAACCCTATTCCTATCCCTAACCCTAACCCTAACCGTAATCCTAAACCTAACCCTAACCTTAACCCAAAAAGTAAACCTAACCCTAAACCTAACCCTAACCCAAAACCTAACCCTAACCCAAATCCTAATCCTAACCCTAACCCTAATCCTAAACCTAACTGTAACCCTAACCCTAACCCAAACCCTAATCCTAACCCTAACCCTAACCCTAACCCAAACCATAACACTAACCCTAACCTTAACCCTAATGCTAAGCCTAAACCTAACTCAAACTCAAACCTAACCCTAAACCTATCCCTAACCCAAACCCTAACCCTAACACTAACCTAACCCTAACTCAAACCCTAACCATAACCCTAACCCTAACCCTAACAAAAACCCTAACCCTAACACTAATCCTAACCCTAACACTAACCCAAATCCTAACCCTAACCCTAACCCAAACCAAAACCCTAACCCTAACTCTAACTCTAATCCTAAACCTAAACCTAATCCTAACCCTAACCCTAACCCTAATCCTAACCCTAACCCTAACCCTAACTCTAACTCTTAACCTTACCCTAACCCTAATCCTAACCCTAACCCTAACCCTGACCCAAACCAAAACCCTAACCCTAACTCTAACCCTAACCCTAACCCTAACCCTAATCCTAACCCTAACCCTAACCCTAACACAAACCCAACGTCTAACACTAACCCTAACCCTAAACCAAACCCTAACCCTAAACCTAAACCTAACCCTAACCCTAACTCAAACCCTAACCCTAACCCTAACCCTAACCCTAACCCAAACCCCAACCCAAATCCTAACCCTAACCCTAACCCTAACCATAACCCTAACCCTAACCCTAACTCAAAAACTAACCCTAAACCTAACAAAAACCCTAACCCTAAACCTAACCCTAACCCTTATCCTAACCCTAAACCTAACACAAAAAATAACCCTAACTCGAAACCTAACCCAAACCCTAATCCTAAACCTAACCCTAACCCAAACCCTAACCCTAACCCTATTCCTAACCCTAACCCTAAACCTAACCTTAACCCAAACCCTAACCCAAACCCTAACCCTAAACTTAACCCTAACTCAAATTCTAACCCTAATTTGAACCCTAACCCTAACCCAAACACTAACCAAACCATAACAATAACCCTAACCCTAACCCTATTCCTAACACTAACCCTAACCCTAACCCTAACCCTAAACCTATTCCTAACCCTAACCCTAAACCCTAACCCTAACCAATACCCTAAACAAAACCTTCACACTAACCCTAACCCTAACCCAAAACCTAACCCTAACCCTAAACCTAACCAAAAACCTAAACCTAACCCTAAACCTAACCCTAACCCAAACCCTAACCCTAAAACTAACCCTAACCCTAACACTAACCCAAATCCTAACCCTAACATTAACCCAAACCAAAACCCTAAACTTAACTCTAATCCTAACCCTAACCCTAATCAAAATCCAAACATTAAACCCAACCCTAACCCTAACCAAAAACCTAAACCTAAACCTAATCCTAACCCTAACCCTAACCCTAATCCTAACCCTAACCCTAACCCCAACACAAACCCAACCCCTAACCCTAACCCTAACCCTAACCCAAACCCTAACCCTAAACCTAACCCTAACTCAATCCCTAACCCTAACACTAACCCAAACAATAACCCTAAATTTAACCCTAACCCTAACCCTAACCCTAACCCTAACCCAAACACTAACACTAACCCAAACCCTAACCCTAACCCTAAACCAAACCAAAACCCTAACCCTAACTCTAATCCTAACCCTAACCCTAACCCTAACCCTAACCCTAACCCTAACCGTAACTCAAACCCTAAACCTAACCCTAACTCACACACTAAACGTAAACCTAACCCTAACCCAAACCCTAACCCTAACCCAAACCCTAACACTAACCCAAACCCTATCCCTAACCCTAAACCAAACCAAAACCCTAACCCTAACTCTAATCCTAACCCTAACCCTAACCCTAACCTTAACCCAAACACTAACCCAAACCCAAACCCAAAACCTATCCCTAACCCTAAACCTAACCCTAACTCAAACTCTAACCCTATCTCTAACCCTAACTCAAAACCTAAACCAAACCCTAATCCAAACCCTAACCCAAAACCTAACAATAACCCTAACCCTAACCCTATTCCTAACACTAACCCTAACCCTAACCCTAACCCTAACCCTAACCCTAACCCTAACCCTAACCCTATTCCTAACCCTAACGCTAAACCCTTACCCTAACCAATACCCTAAACATAACCCTCACGCTAACCCTAACCCTAACCCAAACCCTAACACTAACCCTAACCCTAACCAAAACCCTAACCCTAACCCTAACCTTAACCCAAACCAAAACCCTAACCCTAACTCTAATCCTAACTCTTACCCTAATCAAAGCCCTAACATTAACCCTAACCCTAACCCTAACCCTATTCCTAACCTTAACCCTAAACCTAACCTTAACCCAAAACCTAACCTTAAATCTAACCCAAACCCTATCCCTAACTCAAACCCTAACCCTAAGACAAACCCTAACCCTAAAACTAACCCTAACCCAAATCCTAAACCTAACACTAACCGTAACCAAAACCCTAACCCTAACACTAACACTTACCCTAAGGCTAAACCAAAACCTAACCCTAAACCTAACCGAAACCCTAACCCTAACCCTAACCCTAACCCTAACCCTAACCCTAACCCAAACACTAACCCAAACCCTAACAATAACCCTAACACTATTCCTAACACTAAACCTAACCCTAACCCTAACCCTAACCCTAACCCTAACCCTAACCCTAACCCTAACTCTATTCCTAACCCTAACCCTAAACCCTAAGCCTAACCAATACCCTAAACATAACCTTCACGCTAACCCTTACCATAACCCAAACCCTACCCCTAACCCTAAACCTAACCAAAAACCTAAACCTAACCCTAACCCAAACCCTAACCCTAACCCTATTCCTAACATTAACCCTAAACCTAAACTTAACCCAAACCCTAACCCAAACCCTAACCCTAACCCTAACCCTAACCATAACCCTAACCCAAACCCTAACCCAAATCCTAACCCTAACCCTAACCCTAACTCAAACACTAACCCTAAACCTAACCCAAAACCTAACCCTAAACCTAACCCTAACCCTTATCCTAACCCTAAACCTAACCCAAAAAATAACACTAACCCTAAACCAAACCCTAACCCTAACCCTTACACAAACCCTAAACCTAAACCTGACCCTAATCTAATCCTAACCCTAACCCTAACACAAAAACAAACCCTAACTCGAACCCTAACCCAAACCCTAATCCTAACCCTAACCCTAACCCAAAACCTAACCCTAACCCTATTCCTAACCCTAACCCTAAACCTAAACTTAACCCAAACCCTAACCCACACCCTAACCCTAAACTTAACCCTAACTCAAACTCTAACCCTAACTCGAACCTTAACCCTAACCCAAACACTAACCCAAACCCTAACAATAACCCTAACACTATTCCTAACACTAACACTAACCCTAACCCTAACCCTATTCCTAACCCTAACCCTAAACCCTAAGCCTAAACAATACCCTAAACATAATCTTCACGCTAACCCTAACCATAACCCAAACCCTAACCCTAACCCTAAACCTAACCAAAAACCTAAACCTAACCCTAACCCTAACCCTAACCCAAACTCTAACCCTAACACTAACCCTAACCCTAACACTAACCCAAATCCTAACTCTAACATTAACCCAAACCAAAACCCTAAACCTAACTCTAATCCTAACCCTAACCCTAATCAAAACCCTAACATTAAACCTAAACCTAACCCTATCCCAAAACCTAAACCTAACCCTAATCCTAACCCTAAACCTAACCCTAATCCTAACCCTAATCCTAACCCTAACACAAATACAACCCCTAACCCTAATCCTAATTCTAACCCGAACCCAAACCATAACCGTAACCCTAACCCTAACCCTAACCCTAAAACTAACATTAACCCTAACCCTAAACCAAACCCTAACTCTAACCCTAAACCTAACCCTAACCCTAATCCTAACCCTATCCCTAACCCTAACACTAACCCTAACCCAAAACCACACCGTAACCACAAACCTAACTCAAACCCTAACATTAAACCTAACCCAAACCCAAACACTAACCCTAACCTTAACCCTAAACCAAACTCCAAACCTAAACCTAAAACTAACTCTCACCCTAACCCTAACCCTATTGCTAATCCTAACCCTAACCCTAACTTTAAACCAAATCCTAACCCAAATCCTAACCCTAAACCTAACCCTAACCGAAACGCTAACCCTCACTCTAAACCTAAGCCAATCCCTAATCTTAACCCTAATCCTAATCCTAACCCTAACGCTAACCCTAACACAAATTCTAACCCTAACCCAAACCCTAAATCTAACACTAAACCTAACCCTGAGCCTATCCCAAACCCTAACCCTAACCCTAATTCTAATCCTAACCCAAACCCTAACCCTAACACTAACCCAAACCATAAACCTAACCCTAACCTTAACCCTAATGCTAACCCTAAACCTAATTCAAACTCAAACCCTAACCCAAACCCTAAACCTAACCCTAACCCAAACCCTAACCCTAAACCTAACCCTACCACTAATCCTAACCCTAATCCTAACCCTAACCCAAACCCTAAACCTAATCCTAACCCTAAGCCCTAAACCTAATCCTAATGCTAACCCTAAACCTAACCCAAACACAAACCCTAAACTTAACCCTAATCGTAACCCTAATACTAACCCTAACCCTAATCCACACCCTAACCCTAACACTAACCCTAACTCTAACCCTAACCCTAATCCTAACCGAAACCCAAACCCTAACCCTAACCCTAACCCAAACCCTAACCCTAAACCTAACCCTAAACCTTTTCCTAACCCTAACACAAACCCTAACAATAATCCTATCCCTAACCCTATTCCTAAACCTAACCCTAACCCTAATACTAACCCTAATCCTAACCCTAACCCTAACCCAAAAACTAACCCTAACCCTAACCCAAACCCTAACCCTAACACTAATCCTAATCCTAACCCTAACGTTAACCCTAACTCAAACCCTAACCCAAACCCAAACCTTAACCCTAACACTAACGGTAACCCTAATCCTAAACCTAACACTAACCCTAACCCTAACACTAACCCTAACCCTAACCCTAACCCTAACCTAAACCCTAACCCTTACCCAAACCCTAAACCTAAACCTAACCCTAACCCTAATTCTAACCCTAACCCTAACCCAAAAACTAACCCTAACTCGAACCCTAACCCAAACCCTAATCCTCACCCTAACGCTAACCCAAACCCTAAACCTAACCCTATTACTAAACCTAACCCTAAACCTAACCTTAACCCAAACCCTAACACAAAACCTAACCCTAACCCTAACTCAAACTCTAACCCTAACTCGAATCCTAACCCTAACCCAAACACTAACCCAAACCCTAACAATAACCCTATCCCTATTCCTAACACTAACCCTAACCCTAACCCTAACCCTAACCCTAACCCTATTCCTAACCCTAACCCTAAACCCTAAGCGTAACCAAAACCCTAAACATAACCTTCACGCTAACCCTTAACCTAACCCTAACCCTAACCCTAACCCTAAACCTAACCAAAAACCTAAACCTAACCCTAACCCAAACCCTAACCCTAACCCTATTCCTAACATTAACCCTAAATCTAAACTTAACCCAAACCCTAACCCAAACCCTAACCCTAACCCTAACCATAACCATAACCCTAACCCAAACCCTAACCCAAATCCTAACCCTAACCCTAACCCTAACCCTAACCCTAACCCTAACCCTAACTCAAACACTAACCCTAACCCTAACCCAAAACCTAACCCTAAACCTAAGCCTAACCCTTATCCTAACCCTAAACCTAACGCAAAAAATAACACTAACGCTAAACCAAACCCTAAACCTAACCCTAACCCTAACCCTTACACAAACCCTAAACCTAAACCTAACCCTAATCTAATCCTAACACTAACCCTAACCCAAAAACAAACCCTAACTCGAACCCTAACCCAAACCCTAATCCTAACCCTAACCCTAACCCAAACCGTAACCCTAACCGTATTCCTAACCCTAATCCTAAACCTAACCTTAACCCAAACCCTAACCCACACCCTAACCCTAAACTTAACCCTAACTCAAACTCTAACCCTAACTCGAACCTTAACCCTAACCCAAACACTCACGCAAACCCTAACACTACCCCTACCACTATTCCTACCACTAACCCTAACCCTAACCCTAACCCTATTCCTAACCCTAACCCTAAACCCTAACCCTAACCAATACTCTAAACATAACCGTCACGCTAACCCTAACACTAACCCAAACCCTAACCCTAACCCTAAACCTAACCAAAAACCTAAACCTAACCCTAACCCTAACCCTAACCCAAACTCTAACCCTAACACTAACCCTAACCCTAACACTAACCCAAATCCTAACCCTAACATTAACCCAAACCAAAACCCTTAACCTAACTCTAATCCTAACCCTAACCCTAATCAAAACCCTAACATTAAACCTAACTCTAACCCTATCCCAAAACTTAACCTAACCCTAATCCTAACCCTAACCCTAACCCTAATCCTAACCCTAACCCTAACCCTAACACAAATCCAACCCCTAACCCTAACCCTAACCCTAATCCTTATTCTTACCAGAACCCAAACCATAACCCTAACCCTAACCCTAACCCTAAACCTAACATTAACCCTAACCCTAAACCAAACCCTAACTCTAACCCTAAACCTAACCCTAACCCTAATCCTAACCCTATCCCTAACCCTAACACTAACCCTAACCCAAAACCACCCCGTAACCACAAACCTAACTCAAACCCTAACCTTAAACCTAACCCAAACCCAAACCCTAACCCTAAACTTAACCCTAAACCAAACCCTAAACTTAAACCTAACCCTAACCCTAACCCTAACCCTAACCCTATTGCTAATCCTAACCCTAACCCTAACTTTAAACCAAATCCTAACCCAAACCCTAACCCTAAACCTAACCCTAATCCAAACGCTAACCCTCACCCTAAACCTAAGCCAATCCCTAATCTTAACCCTAATCCTAATCCTAACCCTAACGCTAACCCTAACACAAATTCTATACCTAACCCAAACTCTAAACCTAACACTAAACCTAACCCTAAGCCTAACCCAAAACCTTACCCTAACCCTAAATCTTATCCTTACCCAAACCCTAACCCTAACACTAACCCAAACCATAAACCTAACCCTAACCTTAACCCTAATGCTAACCCTAAACCTAATTCAAACTCAAACCCTAACCCTAACCCTAAACCTAACCCTAACCCAAACCCTAACATTAACCCTAACCCTACCCCTAATCCTAACCCTAATCCTAACCCTAACCTAAACCCTAAACCTAATCCTAACAGTAAGCCCTAAACCTAAACCTAATGCTAACCCTAAACCTAACCCAAACACAAACCCTAAATTTAACCCTAATCGTAACCCTAATACTAACCCTAACCCTAATCCACACCCTAACCCTAACACTAACCCAAACTCTAACCCTAAACCTAATCCTAACCGAAACCCAAACCCTAACCCTAACCCTAACCCAAACCCTAACCCTAGACCTAACCCTAACCCTTTTCCTAACCCTAACACAAACCCTAACAATAATCCTAACCCTAACCCTAACTCTAATCCTGACCCTAACCCTAACCCTAACGCTAACCCTAACTCAAACCCTAAACCTAACCCTAACTCAAACCCTAAACCTAAACCTAACCCTAAAACTAACCCTAACCCTAACCCTAACCCAAACCCTAACACTAACCCTAACCCTAACCCAAACCCTAACCCGAACACTAACCATAACCCTAATCCTAAACCTAACACTAACCCTAACCCTAACACTAACCCTAACCCTAACCCTAACCCTAACCCTAACCCTAACCCTAACCCTATTCCTAACACTAACCCTAACCCTAACCCTAACCCTAAACCTATTAATAACCCTAACCCTAAACCCTAACCCTAAACAATACCCTAAACAAAACCTTCATGCTAACGCTAACCCTTACCCAAACCCTAACCCTAACCCTAAACCTAACCAAAAACCTACACCTAACCCTAAACCTAACCCTAACCCAAACCCTAACCCTAAAATTAACCCTAACCCTAACACTAACCCAAATTCTAACCCTAACATTAACCCAAACCAAAACCCTAAACTTAACTCTAATCCTAACCCTAACCCTAATCAAAACCCAAACATTAAACCTAACCCTAACCCTAACCCAAAACCTAAACCTAGCCCTAATCCTAACCCTAACCACAACCCTAATCCTAAACCTAACCCTAACCCTAACACAAACCCAACCCCTAACCCTAACCCTAACCCTAACCCAAACCCTAACTCTAAACCTAACCCTAACTCAAACCCTAACCCTAACCCTAACCCTAACCCAAACCCTAACCCTAAATCTAACCCTAACCCTAATCCTAACCCTAACCCTAATCCAAAAACTAACCCTAACAATAACCCAAACCCTAACCCTAACCCTAACCCTAACCCTAACCCAAATCCTAACACTAACCCAAACCCTAACCCTAACCCTAAACCAAACCAAAACCTAACCCTAACTCTAATCCTAAACCTAACACTTACCCTAACCCTAACCCTAACTCAAACACTAAACCTAACCCTAACTCAAACCCTAAACCTAAACCTAACCCTAACCCTAACCCTAACCCTAACCCAAACCCTAACACTTACCCAAACCCTAAACCTAAACCTAAACCACACCAAAACCCTAACCCTAACTCTAACCCTAACCCTCACCCTCACCCTTACCCTAACCCAAACCCTAACCTTAACCCAAACACTAACTCAAACCCAAACCCAAAACCTATCCCTAACCCTAAACCTAACCCTAACTCAAACTCTAACCCTAACTCTAACCCTAACTCAAACCCTAAACCAAACCCTAATGCAAACCCTAACCCAAACCCTAACAATAACCCTAACCCTAACCCTATTCCTAACACTAACCCTAACACTAACCCTAACCCTAACCCTATTTCTAACCCTAACCCTAAACCCTTACCCTAACCAATACCCTAAACATAACCCTCACGCTAACCCTAACCCTAACCCAAACACTAACACTAACCCTAACCCTAACCAAAACCCTAACCCTAACCCTAACCTTAACCCAAACCAAAACCCTAACCCTAACTCTAATCCTAACTCTCACCCTAATCGAAACCCTAACATTAACCCTAACCCTCACCCTAACCCTATTCCTAACCTTAACCCTAAACCTAAACTTAACTCAAAACCTAAACTTAAATCTAACCCAAACCCTAACCCTAACTCAAACCCTAACCCTAAGACAAACCCTAACCCTAAAACTAACCCTAACCCAAATCCTAAACCTAACACTAACCCTAACCCACACCCTAACCCTAACACTAACACTTACCCTAAGGCTAACCCAAAACCTAACCCTAAACCTAACCGAAACCAAAAGCCTAACCCTAACTCTAATCCTAACCCTAACCCTAATCATAACCCTAACCCTAACACTAACCCAAACCCTAAACCTAACCCTAATCCTAACTCTAAGCCTAACCCTAATCCTAACCCTAAACCTAACCCTAACCCACACCCAACCCCTAACTCTAACCCTAACCCTAACCGAAACCCTAACTCAAACCCTAACCCTAACCCTAACACAAAACCTAACCCTAAACCTAACCCTAACCCTTTTCCTAACCCTAACACAAACCCTAACAATAATCCTAAACCTAAACCTATTCCTAAACCTAACCCTAACCCTAACCCTAACCCTAATCCTAACCCTAACCCTAACCCAAAAACTAACCCTAACCCTAACCCAAACCCTAACCCTAACACTAATCCTAATCCTAACCCTAACGTGAACCCTAACTCAAACCCTAACCCTAACACTAACCATAACCCTAATCCTAAACCTAACACTAACCGTAACCCTAACCCTAACACTAACCCTAACCCTAACCCTAAACCAAACCCTAACCCTTACCCAAACCCTAAACCTAAACCTAACCCTAACCCTAATCCTAACCCTAACCCTAACCCAAAAACAAACCCTAACTCGAACCCTAACCCAAACCCTAATCCTCACCCTAACGCTAACCCAAACCCTAAACCTAACCCTATTCCTAACCCTAAACCTAAACCTAACCTTAACCCAAACCCTAACCCAAAACCTAACCCTAACCCTAACCCTAATCCTAACCCTAACCCTAACCCTAACCCTAATCCTAACCCTAACCCTAACCCAAAAACTAACCCTAACCCTAACCCAAACCCTAACCCTAACACTAATCCTAATCCTAACCCTAACGTGAACCCTAACTCAAACCCTAACCCTAACACTAACCATAACCCTAATCCTAAACCTAACACTAACCGTAACCTTAACCCTAACACTAACCCTAACCCTAACCCTAAACCAAACCCTAACCCTTACCCAAACCCTAAACCTAAACCTAACCCTAACCCTAATCCTAACCCTAACCCTAACCCAAAAACAAACCCTAACTCGAACCCTAACCCAAACCCTAATCCTCACCCTAACGCTAACCCAAACCCTAAACCTAACCCTATTCCTAACCCTAAACCTAAACCTAACCTTAACCCAAACCCTAACCCAAAACCTAACCCTAACCCTAACCCTAATCCTAACCCTAACCCTAACCCAAAAACTAACCCTAACCCTAACCCAAACCCTAAACCTAACACTAATCCTAATCCTAACCCTAACGTTAACCCTAACTCAAACCCTAACCCTAACCCAAACCCTAACCCTAACACTAACCATAACCCTAATCCTAAACCTAACACTAACCCTAACCCTAACACTAACCCTAACCCTAACCCTAACCCTAACCCTAACCCTAACCCTATTCCTAACACTAACCCTAACCCTAACCCTAACCCTAAACCTATTAATAACCCTAACCCTAAACCCTAACCCTAAACAATACCCTAAACAAAACCTTCACGCTAACCCTAACCCTAACCCAAACCCTAACCCTAACCCTAAACCTAACCAAAAACCTAAACCTAACCCTAAACCTAACCCTAACCCAAACCCTAACCCTAAAATTAACCCTAACCCTAACACTAACCCAAATCCTAACCCTAACATTAACCCAAACCAAAACCCTAAACTTAACTCTAATCCTAACCCTAACCCTAATCAAAACCCAAACATTAAACCTAACCCTAACCCTAACCCAAAACCTAAACCTAACACTAATCCTAACCCTAACCCTAACCCTAATCCTAACCCTAACCCTAACCCTAACACAAACCCAACCCCTAACCCTAACCCTAACCCTAACCCAAACCCTAACTCTAAACCTAACCCTAACTCAAACCCTAACCCTAACCCTAACCCTAACCCAAACCCTAACCCTAAATCTAACCCTAACCCTAATCCTAACCCTAACCCTAATCCAAAAACTAACCCTAACAATAACCCAAACCCTAACCCTAACCCTAACCCTAACCCTAACCCAAATCCTAACACTAACCCAAACCCTAACCCTAACCCTAAACCAAACCAAAACCTAACCCTAACTCTAATCCTAAACCTAACACTTACCCTAACCCTAACCCTAACTCAAACACTAAACCTAACCCTAACTCAAACCCTAAACCTAAACCTAACCCTAACCCTAACCCTAACCCTAACCCACACCCTACCACCAACCCAAACCCTAACCCTAACCCTAAACCAAACCAATACCCAAACCCTAACTCTACCCCTAACCCTAACCCTAACCCTAACCCTACCCCAAACCCTAACCTTAACCCAAACACTAACTCAAACCCAAACCCAAAACCTATCCCTAACCCTAAACCTAACCCTAACTCAAACTCTAACCCTAACTCTAACCCTAACTCAAACCCTAAACCAAACCCTAATGCAAACCCTAACCCAAACCCTAACAATAACCCTAACCCTAACCCTATTCCTAACACTAACCCTAACACTAACCCTAACCCTAACCCTATTTCTAACCCTAACCCTAAACCCTTACCCTAACCAATACCCTAAACATAACCCTCACGCTAACCCTAACCCTAACCCAAACACTAACACTAACCCTAACCCTAACCAAAACCCTAACCCTAACCCTAACCTTAACCCAAACCAAAACCCTAACCCTAACTCTAATCCTAACTCTAACCCTAATCAAAACCCTAACATTAACCCTAACCCTCACCCTAACCCTATTCCTAACCTTAACCCTAAACCTAAACTTAACTCAAAACCTAAAATTAAATCTAACCCAAACCCTAACCCTAACTCAAACCCTAACCCTAAGACAAACCCTAACCCTAAAACTAACCCTAACCCAAATCCTAAACCTAACACTAACCCTAACCCACACCCTAACCCTAACACTAACACTTACCCTAAGGCTAACCCAAAACCTAACCCTAAACCTAACCGAAACCAAAAGCCTAACCCTAACTCTAATCCTAACCCTAACCCTAATCATAACCCTAACCCTAACACTAACCCAAACACTAAACCTAACCCTAATCCTAACTCTAACCCTAACCCTAATCGTAACCCTAAACCTAACCCTAACCCACACCCAACCCCTAACTCTAACCCTAACCCTAACCGAAACCCTAACTCAAACCCTAACCCTAACCCTAACACAAAACCTAACCCTAAACCTAACCCTAACCCTTTTCCTAACCCTAACACAAACCCTAACAATAATCCTAAACCTAAACCTATTCCTAACCCTAACCCTAACCCTAACCCTAACCCTAATCCTAACCCTAACCCTAACCCAAAAACTAACCCTAACCCTAACCCAAACCCTAACCCTAACCCTAACACTAATCCTAATCCTAACCCTAACGTTAACCCTAACTCAAACCCTAACCCTAACCCAAACCCTAACCCTAACACTAACCATAACCCTAATCCTAAACCTAACACTAACCGTAACACTAACCCTAACACTAACCCTAACCCTAACCCTAACCCTAACCCTAACCCTAACCCAAACCCTAACCCTTACCCAAACCCTAAACCTAAACCTAACCCTAACCCTAATCCTAACCCTAACCCTAACCCAAAAACAAACCCTAACTCGAACCCTAACCCAAACCCTAATCCTCACCCTAACGCTAACCCAAACCCTAAACCTAACCCTATTCCTAACCCTAAACCTAAACCTAACCTTAACCCAAACCCTAACCCAAAACCTAACCCTAACCCTAACTCTAACTCTATCCCTAACTCTAACCCCTACGCTAACCCAAACACTAACCCAAACCCTAACAATAACCCTAACCCTATTCCTAACACTAATCCTAACCCTAACCCTAACCCTAACCCTATTCCTAACCCTAACCCTAAACCCTAAGCCTAACCAATACCCTAAACATAACCTTCACGCTAACCCTGACCCTAACCCAAACCCTAACCCTAACCCTAAACCTAACGAAAAACCTAAACCTAACCCTAACCCAAACCCTAATCCTAAACCTATTCCTAACATTAACCTTAAAACTAAACTTAACCCAAACCCTAACCCAAACCCTAACCCTAACCCTAACCCTAACCATAACCCTAACCCAAACTCTAACCCAAATCCTAACCCTAACCCTAACCCTAACCCTAAACCTAACTCAAACACTAACCCTAACCCTACCCCAAAACCTAACCCTAAACCTAACCCTAACCCGTACCCTAACAATAACCCTAACCCTAACCCTAACCCTTACACAAACCCTAAACCTAAACCTAACCCCAATCTAATCCTAACCCTAACCCTAACCCAAAAACAAACCCTAACTCGAACTCTACCCCAAACCCTAATCCTAACCCTAACCCAAACCCTAACCCTAAACCTATTCCTAACATTAACCTTAAACCTAACCTTAACCCAAACCCTAACCCACACCCTAACCCTAAACTTAACCCTAATTCAAACTCTAACCCTAACTCGAACCTTAATCCTAACCCAAACACTAACCCAAACCCTAACAATAACCCTAACACTATTCCTAACACTAACCCTAACCCTAACCCTAACCCTAACCCTAACCCTAACCCTAACCCTAACCCTAACCCTATTCCTAACCCTAACCCTAAACCCTAAGCCTAACCAATACCCTAAACATAACCTTCACGCTAACCCTAACCCTAACCCAAACCCTAACCCTAACCCTAAACCTAACCAAAAACCTAAACCTAACCCTAACCCTAACCCTAACCCAAACTCTAACCCTAACACTAACCCTAACCCTAACACTAACCCAAATCCTGACCCTAACATTAACCCAAACCAAAACCCTAACCTAACTCTAATCCTAACCCTAACCCTAATCAAAACCCTAATATTAAACCTAACCCTAACCCTATCCCAAAACTTAACCTAACCCTAATCCTAACCCTAACCCTAACCCTAATCCTAACCCTAACCCTAACCATAACACAAATCCAACCCCTAACCCTAACCCTAACCCTAATCCTAATTCTAACCCGAAACCAAAACATAACCCTAACCCTAACCCTAACCCTAAACCTAACATTAACCCTAACCCTAAACCAAACCCTAACTCTAACCCTAAACCTAACCCTAACCCTAATCCTAACCCTATCCCTAACCCTAACACTAACCCTAACCCAAAACTACACCGTAACCACAAACCTAACTCAAACCCTAACCTTAAACCTAACCCAAACCCAAACCCTAACCCTAACCTTAACCCTAAACCAAACCCTTAACCTAAACCTAACCCTAACCCTCACCCTTTCCCTAACCCTATTGCTAATCCTAACCCTAACCCTAACTTTAAACCAAATCCTAACCCAAAACCTAACCCTAAACCTAACCCTAACACAAACGCTAACCCTCACACTAAACCTAAGCCAATCCCTAATCTTAACCCTAATCCTAATCCTAACCCTAACGCTAACCCCAACACAAATTCTAACCCCAACCCAAACCCCAAACCTAACACTAAACCTAACCCTAAGCCTATCCCAAACCCTAACCCTAACCCTAATTCTAATCCTAACCCAAACCCTAACGCTAACTCTAACCCAAACCATAAACCTAACCCTAACCTTAAAACTAATGCTAACCCTAAACCTAATTCAAACTCAAACCCTAACCCAAACCCTAAACCTAACCCTAACCCAAACCCTAACCCTAACCCTAACCCTACCCCTAATCCTAACCCTAATCCTAACCCTAACCCAAACCCTAAACCTAATCCTAACCCTAAGCCCTAAACCTAATCCTAATGCTAACCCTAAACCTAACCCAAACACAAACCCTAAACTTAACCCTAATCGTAACCCTAATACTAACCCTAACCCTAATCCACACCCTAACCCTAACAATAACCTTAACCCTAACCCTAACACTAATCCTAACCGAAACAAAAACCCTAACCCTAACAGTAACCAAAACCCTAACCCTAAACCTAACGCTAAACCTTACCCAAACCCAAATCATAACCCTAACCCGAACCCTAACCCTAACCTAAACCTAACTTTATCCCAAACCCTAACCCTAAAACGAACCCTAAACCTAACCCTAACGCTATCCCTACCCTTAAACCTAACCCAAACCCAAACCCTAAACTTAACCCTAATCGTACACCTAACCCAAAACCAAACCCTAACCCAAACACTAACCTTAACACTAAGCCTAACCCTAACACTATCACTAACCCTAACCCTAACCCTAATCATAACCGAAACCCAAACCCTAACCCTAACCCTAACCTTAACCCTAATGCTAAACCTAATCCTAACTCAAACTCAAAACCTAAACCTAACCCTAACCCTAAACCAAACCCTAACCCTAACCCTAACCCTAACCCTAACCCTAACGCTAACCCAAAACCCTAACCCTAACCAATACCCTAAACATAACCCTCATACTAACCCTAACCCTAACCCAAATCCTAACCCTAACCCTAACCCTAACCCAAACCCTAACCCTAACCCTACCCTAACCCAAACCATAACACTAACCCTAACCTTAACACTAATGCTAAGCCTAAACCTAACTCAAACTCAAACCCTAACCCTAAACCTAACCCTAACCCAAACCCTAACCCTAACACTAACCTAAATCTAACTCAAACCCTAATCATAACCCTAACTCTAACCCGAACCCAAACCCAAACCCTAACCCTAAACCTAACCAAAAACCTAAAACTAACCCTAACCCTAAACCGAACCCAAGCCCTAACCTTAACACTAACCCTAACACTAATCCAAACCTAACCCTAACCCTAACCCAAACCAAAACCCTAACCCTAACTCTAATCCTAACCCTAACCCTAATCAAAACCCTAACATTAACCCTAACCCTATTCCTAACCATAACCCTAAACCTAACCTTAACCCAAACACTAACCCTAACCCAAACCCTATCCCTAACACTAACCCTAACCCTAACTCAAACTCTAACCCTAACTCTAACCCTAACTCAAAACCTAAACCTAACCCTAATCCAAACCCTAACCCAAACCCTAACAATAACCCTAACCCTAACCCTAACCCTTACTCCAACCCTAACCCTAAAACAAACTCTGACCCTAACACTTACTCGTATCCAAATCCTATACCTAACACTAACACTAATCCAAACCCTAACTCTAACACTAACACTTACCCTAAGACTAACCCAAAACCTAACCCTAAACCTAACCGAATCCAAAAGCTTAACCCTAAGTCTAATCCTAACCCTAACCCTAATCCTAACCCTAACCCTAACACTAACCCAAACCCTAAACCTAACCCTAATCCTAACTCTAAACATAACCCTAATCATAACCCTAAACCTAACCCTAACCCACACCCAACCCCTAACTCTATCCCTAATCCTAAACCTAACACCAACCCTAACGCTAACCCTAACCCTAACCCTAACCCTAACCCTAACCCTAACCCAAACCCTAACCCTTACCCAAACCCGAAACCTAAACCTAACCCTAACAATAATCCTAACCCTAACCCTAACCCAAAACTAACCCTAACTCGAACCCTAAGCCAAACCCTAATCCTAACCCTAACCCTAACCCAAACCCTAAACCTAAGCCTTTTCCTAACCCTAACCCTAAACCTAACCTTAACCCAAACCCTAACCGAAAACCTAACCCTAACCCTAACCCTAACTCAAATTCTAACCCTAACTCCAACCCTAACCCTAAACCAAACACTAACCCAAACCCTAACAATAACCCTAACCCTATTCCTAACACTAACCCTAACCCTAACCCTAACCCTAACCCTAACCCTAAACCCTAACCCTAACCAATACCCTAAACATAACCTTCACTATAACCCTAACCCTAACCCAAACCATAACCCTAACCCTAAACCTAACGAAACACCTAAACCTAACCATAACCCTAACCCTAACCCAAACCCAAACCCTAACACTAACCCTAAACCTAACACTAACCCAAATCCTAACCCTAACATTAACCCAAACCAAAACCCTAAACCTAACTCTAATCCTAACCCTAACCCTAATCAAATCCCTAACATTAAACCTAACCCTAAACCTAACCCAAAACCTAAACCTAACCCTAATCCTAACCCTAACCCAAACCCTAATCCTAAACCTAACCCTAACCCAAACCCTAACCCTAACCCTATTTCTAACCATAACCCTAAACCTAAACTTAACCCAAACACTAACCCAAACCCTAACCCAAACCCTATCCCTAACCCTAACCCTAACCCTAACTCAAACTCTAACCCTAACTCTAACCCTAACTCAAAACCTAAACCTAACCCTAATCCAAACGCTAACCCAAACCCTAACAATAACCCTAACCCTAACCCTATTCCTAACACTAACCCTAACCCTAACCCTAACCTTAACCCTAACCCTAACCCTAACCCTATTCCTAACCCTAACCCTAAACCCTTACCCTAACCAATACCCTAAACATAACCCTCATGCTAACCCTAACCCTAACCCAAACCCTAACACTAACCCTAACCCTAACCCTAACCCTATTTCTAACCATAACCCTAAACCTAACCTTAACCCAAACACTAACCCAAACCCTAACCCAAACCCTATCCCTAACCCTAACCCTAACACTAACTCAAACTCTAACCCTAACTCTAACCCTAACTCAAAACCTAAACCTAACCCTAATCCAAACGCTAACCCAAACCCTAACAATAACCCTAACCCTAACCCTATTCCTAACACTAACCCTAACCCTAACCCTAACCCTAACCCTAACCCTAACCCTAACACAAACCCAACCCATAACACTAACCCTAACCCTAACCCAAACCCTAACCCTAACGCTAACACTAACCCTAACCCTAACCCTAACCCTAACCCTAACCCTAACCATAACCCTAACCCTAAAGCAAACCAAAACCCTAACCCTAACTCTAATCCTAACACTAACCCTAACCCTAACACAAACCAAACCCATAACACTAACCCTAACCCTAACCCAAACCCTAACCCTAACCCTAACCCTAACCCTATCCCAAACCCTAACACTAACACTAACACTAACCCTAACCCTAACCCTAACCCTAACCCTAACCCTAACCCTAACCATAACCCTAACCCTAAAGCAAATCAAAACCCTAACCCTAACTCTAATCCTAATCCTAACCCTAATCAAAACCCTAACATTAACCCTAACCCTAACCCTAACCCTATTCCTAACTTTAACTCTAAATCTAACCTTAACCCAAAACCTAACCGTAAATCTAACCCAAACCCTAACCCTAACTCATACCCTAACCCTAAGACAAACCCTAACCCTAACACTAACCCTATCCCTAATCCTAAACCTAACACTAACCCTAACCCAAACCCTAACCCTAACACTAACACTTACCCTAAGACTAACCCAAAACCTAAACCTAAACCTAACCCAAACCAAAAGCCTAACCCTAACGCTAATTCTAACCCTAACCCTAATCCTAACCCTAACGCTAACACTAACCCAAACCCTAAACCTAACCCTAATCCTAACTCTAACCCTAACCCTAATCGTAACAATAAACCTAACCCTAAAGCATACCCAACCCCTAACCCTAACCCTAACCCAACCGAAACCCTAACTCAAACCCTAACCCTAACCCTAACCCAAACCCTAAACCTAACCCTAACCCTTTCCCTAACCCTAACCCTAACCCAAAAATTATCCCTATACCTAACCCAAACCTTACCCCTATTCCTAACCCAATCTCTAACCCAAACACTAACCCTACCCCTAACCTAAACCCTAAACCTAACACTAACCCTAACCCAAACCCTAACCCTAACCCTATTCCTAACCCTAACCCTAACCCAAACCTTAACCCAAAACCTAACCCTAACCCTAACCCTAAAACCCAACCCAAACCCTAAACCTAACCTTAATCCTAATCCAAACTCAAACACTAACCCTAACGCTAACCCTAACCCAAAACCTAAACCTAACCGTAACACAAACCCTAACAATAATCCTAACCCTAACCCTATTCCTAAACCTAACCCTAACCCTAATCCTAACCCTAATCCTAACCCAAAAACTAACCCTAACCCTAACCCAAACCCTAACCCTAACACTAAACCTAATTCTAACCCTAACGCTAACCCTAACTCAAACCCTAACCCTAACCCAAACCCTAACCCTAACACTAACCATAACCCTAATCCTAAACCTAACACTAACCCTAACCCTAACCCTATTCATAACCCTAACCCTAACCCTAACCCTAACCTTAACCCAAACCCTAACCCAAACCCTATCCCTAAGACTAACCCTAAACCAAACCCTAACCCAAACCCTAACCCTAACCCAAACACTAACCCTAACCCTAATCCTAAATCAAACCTTAACCCTAAAGCAAAAATAAACCTAACCCTAAGGCTAACCCTAACCCAAACCCTAACCCTAACCCAAACCGTAACCCTAAACCTAATGCTAACCCTAACTCAAACCCTAACCCTAACCATAACCGTAACCATAACCCAAACCCTAACCCAAACCCTAACCCTAACCCTAACCCTAACCCTAACCCTAACATTAACTCAAAACCTAACCCTAACCCTAACCCAAACGCAAACCCTAAAACTACCCCTAACCCTTATCCTAACCCTAAACCTAACCCAAAAAATAACACTAACCCTAAACCAAACCCTAACCCTAACCCTAACCCTAACCCTAACCGAAACCCTAACACTTACCCAAATCCTAAACCTAAACCTAACCCTAACCCTAATCCTAAAACTAACCCTAACTCGAATCCTAACCGAAACTCTAACCCTAAACCTAACCCTAACCCTTATGCTAACCCTAAACCTAACCCAAAAAATAACACTAACCCTAAACCAAACCCTAATTCTAACCCTAACCCTAAACCTAAACCAAACCCTAACCCTTACCCAAACCTTAAAACTAAACCTAACCCTAACCCTAAAACTAACACAAAAAATAACACTAACCTTCACCCTAACCCTAACCCTAAACCTATTGCTAACCCTAACCCTAAAACCTAACCCTAACCAATACCCTAAACATAACCCTCACGATAACCCTTAACCCTAAGCCGAACCCTAAGCCTAACCCTAAACCTAACCAAAAACCTAAACCTAAACCTAACCCTAACGCTAACCCAAAACCTAACCCTAACACTAACCCTAACCCTAATCCTAACCCAAAACCTAAACGTAACCCTAATCTAAACCTAACCGTAACCCTAACCCTAACCCGAACCCTAACCCTATCCCTAAACCTAACCAAAAACCTAAACCTAACTCTAATCCTAACCCTAACCCTAATCTAAACCCTAACATTACCCCTAACCCTGAACCTAACCCTCAACCTCACCGTACCCCTAATCCTAACCCTCACCCTAACCCTAACACAAACCCAATCCCTAACCGTAACACTAACCCAAACCCTAACCCTAACCCTAACCCTAACTCAAAACCTAACCCTAACCCTAACCCAAACCCTAACCCTAAACCTAACCCTAACCCTAATCCTAACCCTAACCCTAACCCTAACCCTAAACCAAACCAATACCCTAACCCTAACTCTAATCCTAATCCTAACCCTAACCATAATCCTAACCCAAACCCAACCCTTAACCCTAACCCTAACCCTAACCCAAACCCTAAACTTAACCCTAACCAGAACCCTAAACCTAACTCAAACCCTAAACCTAAACCCTAACCCTAACCAATACCCTAAACATAACCTTCACGCTAACCCTAACCCTAATCCAAACCCTAAACCTAACCCTAAACCTAACCAAAAACCTAAACCTAACCCTAACCCTAACCCTAACCCAAACCCTAACCCTAACACTAACCCTAACCCTAACACTAACCCAAATCCTAACCCTAACATTAACCCAAACCAAAACCCTAAACCTAACTATAATCCTAACCCTAACCCTAATCAAAACCCTAACATTAAACCTTTCCCTAACCCTAACCCAAAATCTAAACCTAACCCTAATCCTAACCCTAACCGTAACCCTAATCCTAACCCTAACCCTAACCCTAACACAAACCCAACCCCTAACCCTAACCCTAACCCTAACCCAAACCCTAACACTAAACCTAACCCTAACTAAAACCCTAACCCTAACCCTAACCCTAACCCAAAACCTAACCCTAAATCCAACCCTAACCCTAATCCTAATTCTAACCCTAACCCAAAAACTAACCCTAACAATAACCCAAAATCCTAACCCTAACGCTAACCCTAACCCTAACCCTAACCCAAACCCTAACACTAACCCAAACCCTAACCCTAAACCTAAACCAAACCAAAACCCTAACCCTAACCCTAACTCTAATCCTAACCCTAACCCTAACCCTAACCCTAATCCTAACACTAACCCAAACCCTAACCCTAACCCTAAACCAAACCAAAACCCTAACCCTAACCCTAACCCTAACCAGAACCCTAAACCTAACTCAAACCCTAAACCTAAACCCTAACCCTAACCAATACCCTAAACATAACCTTCACGCTAACCCTAACCCTAACCCAAACCCTAACCCTAACCCTAACCCTAAACCTAACCAAAAACCTAAACCTAACCCTAACCCTAACCCTAACACAAACGCTAACACTAACACTCTCCCTAACCCTAACACTAACCCAAATACTAACTCTAACATTAACCCGAACCAAAACTCTAAACCTAACTATAATCCTAACCCTAACCCTAACCAAAACCCTAACATTAAACCTTTCCCTAACCCTAACCCAAAATCTAAACCTAACCCTAATCCTAACCCAAACCCTAACCCTAAACCTAAACCTAACCCTAACCCTAACTCAAACCCAACCCCTAACCCTAACCCTAACCCTAACCCAAACCCTAACCCTAAATCCAACCCTAACCCTAATCCTAATTCTAACCCTAACCCAAAAACTAACCCTAACAATAACCCAAAATCCTAACCCTAACGCTAACCCTAACCCTAACCCTAACCCAAACCCTAACACTAACCCAAACCCTAACCCTAAACCTAAACCAAACCAAAACACTAACCCTAACCCTAACTCTAATCCTAACCCTAACCCTAACCCTAACCCTAAACCTAACACTAACCCAAACCCTAACCCTAACCCTAAACCAAACCAAAACCCTAACCCTAACCCTAAACCTAACTCTAATCCTAACCCTAACCCTAATCAAACCCCTAACATTAAACGTAACCCTAACCCTAATGCAAAATCTAAACCTAACCCTAATCCTAACCCTAAACCTAACCCTAATCCTAACCCTAACCCTAACCCTAACACAAACCCAACCCGTAACCCTAACCCTAACCCTAATCCTAATTCTAACCCGAACCCAATCCATAACCCTAACCCTAAACCTAACCCGAAACCTAAACCTAACACTAACCCTAACCCTAAACCAAACCCTAACTCTAACCCTAAACCTAACCCTAACACTAACCCTAACCCAAAACCACACCGTAACCACAAACCTAACTCAAACCCTAACCTTAAACCTAACCCAAACCCAAACCCTAACCCTAACCTTAACCCTAAACCAAACCCTAAACCTAAACCGTAAACCTAACCCTAACCCTAACCCTATTCCTAACCCTAACCCTAACCCTAACCTTAACCCAAACCCTAACCCTAAACCTAACCCTAACCCAAACCCTAATCAAACCCTAACCCTAACCCAAACCCTAACCCTAACACTAAACCTAACCGTAACCCTAAACCTAACCCTAACCTTAACCCAAAAAGTAAACCTAACCCTAAACCTAACCCTAACCCAAAACCTAACCCTAACCCAAATCCTAATCCTAACCCTAACCCTAATCCTAAACCTAACTCTAACCCTAACCCAAACCCTAACCCTAACCCTAACCCTAACCCAAACCCTAAACCTAACCCTAACCCTAACCCTAACCATAACCATAACACTAACCCTAACCTTAACCCTAATCCTAAGCCTAAACCTAACTCAAACCCAAACCTAACCCTAAACCTAACCCTAACCCAAACCCTAACCCTAACACTAACCTAACCCTAACTCAAACCCTAACCATAACCCTAACCGTAACCCTAACCCAAACCCTAACACTAACACTAATCCTAACCCTAACACTAACCCAAACCCTAACCCTAACCCTAAACCAAACCAAAACCCTAACCCTAACCCTAACCCTAACCAGAACCCTAAACCTAACTCAAACCCTAAACCTAAACCCTAACCCTAACCAATACCCTAAACATAACCTTCACGCTAACCCTAACCCTAACCCAAACCCTAACCCTAACCCTAACCCTAAACCTAACCAAAAACCTAAACCTAACCCTAACCCTAACCCTAACCCAAACCCTAACCCTAACACTAACCCTAACCCTAACACTAACCCAAATCCTAACCCTAACATTAACCCGAACCAAAACCCTAAACCTAACTATAATCCTAACCCTAACCCTAATCAAAACCCTAACATTAAACCTTTCCCTAACCCTAACCCAAAATCTAAACCTAACCCTAATCCTAACCCTAACCGTAATCCTAATCCTAACCCTAACCCTAACCCTAACACAAACCCAACCCCTAACCCTAACCCTAACCCTAACCCAAACCCTAACCCTAAATCCAACCCTAACCCTAATCCTAATTCTAACCCTAACCCAAAAACTAACCCTAACATTAACCCAAAATCCTAACCCTAACGCTAACCCTAACCCTACCCCTAACCCAAACCCTAACACTAACCCAAACCCTAACCCTAAACCTAAACCAAACCAAAACACTAACCCTAACCCTAACTCTAATCCTAACCCTAACCCTAACCCTAACCCTAAACCTAACACTAACCCAAACCCTAACCCTAACCCTAAACCAAACCAAAACCCTAACCCTAACCCTAAACCTAACTCTAATCCTAACCCTAACCCTAATCAAACCCCTAAGATTAAACGTAACCCTAACCCTAATGCAAAATCTAAACCTAACCCTAATCCTAACCCTAAACCTAACCCTAATCCTAACCCTAACCCTAACCCTAACACAAACCCAACCCGTAACCCTAACCCTAACCCTAATCCTAATTCTAACCCGAACCCAATCCATAACCCTAACCCTAAACCTAACCCGAAACCTAAACCTAACACTAACCCTAACCCTAAACCAAACCCTAACTCTAACCCTAAACCTAACCCTAACCCTAATCCTAACCCTATCCCTAACCCTAACACTAACCCTAACCCAAAACCACACCGTAACCACAAACCTAACTCAAACCCTAACCTTAAACCTAACCCAAACCCAAACCCTAACCCTAACCTTAACCCTAAACCAAACCCTAAACCTAAACCGTAAACCTAACCCTAACCCTAACCCTAACCCTATTCCTAACCCTAACCCTAACCCTAACCTTAACCCAAACCCTAACCCTAAACCTAACCCTAACCCAAACCCTAATCAAACCCTAACCCTAACCCAAACCCTAACCCTAACACTAAACCTAACCGTAACCCTAAACCTAACCCTAACCTTAACCCAAAAAGTAAACCTAACCCTAAACCTAAACCTATACCAAAACCTAACCCTAACCCAAAACCTAATCCTAACCCTAACCCTAATCCTAAACCTAACTCTAACCCTAACCCAAACCCTAAACCTAACCCTAACCCTAACCCAAACCCTAAACCTAACCCTAACCCTAACCCTAACCATAACCATAACACTAACCCTAACCTTAACCCTAATGCTAAGCCTAAACCTAACTCAAACTCAAACCTAACCCTAAACCTAACCCTAACCCAAACCCTAACCCTAACACTAACCTAACCCTAACTCAAACCCTAACCATAACCCTAACCGTAACCCTAACCCAAACCCTAACACTAACACTAATCCTAACCCTAACACTAACCCAAATACTAACCCTAACCCTAACCCAAACCAAAACCCTAATCCTAACTCTAACTCTAATCCTAAACCTAACCCTAATCCTAACCCTAACCCTAACCCTAACCCTAACCCTAATCCTAACCCTAAACCTAACCCTAACTCTAACTCTAACCCTTACCCTAACCCTAATCCTAACCCTAACCCTAACTCTAACCCAAACCAAAACCCTAACCCTAACTCTAACTCTAACCCTAACCCTAACCCTAACCCTAACCCTAACCCTAACGCTAATCCTAACCCAAACCAAAACCCTAACCCTAACTCTAACTCTAACACTAACCCTAACCCTAACCCTAACCCAAACCCTAACCCTAAACCTAAACCTAACCCTAACCCTAACTCAAACCCTAACCCTAACCCTTACCCTAACTCAAACCCTTACCCTAACCCTAACCCTAACCCTCACCCAAACCCTAACCCAAATCCTAACCCTAACACTAACCCTAACCATAACCCTAACCCTAACCCTAACCCTAATCCTAACCCTAACCCTAACCCTAACACAAATCCAACCTATAACAATAACCATAACCCTAACCCTAAACCTAACCATAACCCTTATCCTAACACTAAACCTAACCCAAAAATTAACACTAACCCTAAACCAAACCCTAACCCTAACCCTAACCCTAACCCAAACGCTAACCCTTACCCAAACCCTAAACCTAAAACTAACCCTAACCCGAATCCTAACCCTAACCCTAACCCTAAAACTAACCCTAACTCGAAACCTAACCCAAACCGTAATCCTAACCTTATTCCTAACCCTAACCCTAAACCTAACCTTAACCCAAAGCGTAACCCAAACTCTAACCCTAAACTTAACCCTAAATCTAAATCTAACCGTAATTCGAACCCTAACCCTAACCCAAACACTAACCAAACCCCAACACCAACCCTAACCCTAACCCTATTCCTAACACCAACCCTAACCCTAACCCTAACCCTAAACCTATTCCTAACCCTAACCCTAAACCCTAACCCTAAAAAATACCCTAAACAAAACCTTCACGCTAACCCTAACCCTAACCCAAACCATAACCCTAACCCTAAACCTAACCAAAAACCTAAACCTAACCCTAAACCTAACCCTAACCCAAACCCTAACCCTAAAACTAACCCTAACCCTAACACTAACCCAAATCCTAACCCTAACATTAACCCAAACCACAACCCTAAATTTAACTCTAATCCTAACCCTAACCATAATCAAAACCCTAACATTAAACCTAACCCTAACCCTAACCCTAACCCTAACCCTAATCCTAACCCTAACCCTAACCCTAATCCTAACCCTAACACAAACCCAACCCCTAACCCTAACCCTAACCCTAACCCAAACCCTAACCCTAAACCTAACCTTAACTCAAACCCTAATTCTAACCCTAAACCCTAACCCAAAAACTAACCCTAACAATAACCCAAACCGTAACCCTAACCCTAACCCTAACCCTAACCCAAACCCTAACACTAACCCAAACCCTAACCCTAACCCTAAACCAAACAAAACCCTAACCCTAAATCTAATCCTAACCCTAACCCTAACCCTAACCCTAACCCTAACCCTAACCCTAACTCAAACTCTAACCCTAACCCTAACTCAAACCCTAAACCTAAACCTAACCCTAACCCTAACCCTAACCCTAACCCTAACCCAAACCCTAACACTAACCCAAACCCTAACACTAACCCTAAACCAAAATAAAACCCTAATCCTAACTCTAATCCTAAACCTAACCCTAACCCTAACCCTAACCTTAACTCAAACACTAAACCAAACCCAAACCCAAAACCTATCCCTAACCCTAACCCTAACCCTAACTCAAACTCTAACCCTAACTCTAACCCTAACTCAAAACCTAAACCAAACCCTAATCCAAACCCTAACCCAAAACCTAAAAATAACCCTAACCCTAACCCTATTCCTAACACTAACCCTAACCCTAACCCTAACCCTATTCCTAACCCTAACCCTAAACCCTTACCCTAACCAATACCCTAAACATAACCCTCACGCTAACCCTAACCCTAACCCAAAACCTAACACTAACCCTAACCCTAACCAAAACCCTAACCCTAACCCTAACCTTAACTCAAACCAAAACCCTAACCCTAACTCTAATCCTAAATCTAACCCTAATCAAAACCCTAACATTAACCCTAACCCTCACCCTAACCCTATTCCTAACCTTAACACTAAACCTAACCTTAACCCAAAACCT
>JAJHUQ010000058.1:2285000-2287500 GCA_035773235.1 Eospalax fontanierii | reverse complement strand
CTAAACCAAACCCTAAACCTAAACCGTAAACCTAACCCTAACCCTAACCCTAACCCTATTCCTAACCCTAACCCTAACCCTAACCTTAACCCAAACCCTAACCCTAAACCTAACCCTAACCCAAACCCTAATCAAACCCTAACCCTAACCCAAACCCTAACCCTAACACTAAACCTAACCGTAACCCTAAACCTAACCCTAGCCTTAACCCAAAAAGTAAACCTAACCCTAAACCTAAACCTAACCCAAAACCTAACCCTAACCCAAATCCTAATCCTAACCCTAACCCTAATCCTAAACCTAACTCTAACCCTAACCCAAACCCTAACCCTAACCCTAACCCTAACCCAAACCCTAAACCTAACCCTAACCCTAACCCTAACCATAACCATAACACTAACCCTAACCTTAACCCTAATGCTAAGCCTAAACCTAACTCAAACTCAAACCTAACCCTAAACCTAACCCTAACTCAAACCCTAACCCTAACACTAACCTAACCCTAACTCAAACCCTAACCATAACCCTAACCCTAACCCTAACCCAAACCCTAACACTAACACTAATCCTAACCCTGACACTAACCCAAATCCTAGCCCTAACCCTAACCCAAACCAAAACCCTAATCCTAACTCTAACTCTAATCCTAAACCTAACCCTAATCCTAACCCTAACGCTAACCCTAACCCTAATCCTAACCCTAACCCTAACCCTAACTCTAACTCTAACCCTTACCCTAACCCTAATCCTAACCCTAACCCTAACTCTAACCCAAACCAAAACCCTAACCCTAACTCTAACTCTAACCCTAACCCTAACCCTAACCCTAACCCTAACCCTAACGCTAATCCTAACCCTAACCCTAACCCTAACACAAACCCAACCTCTAACACTAACCCTAACCCTAACCCTAACCCAAACCCTAACCCTAAACCTAAACCTAACCCTAACCCTAACTCAAACCCTAACCCTAACCCTTACCCTAACTCAAACCCTTACCCTAACCCTAACCCTAAACCTAACCCAAACCCTAACCCATATCCTAACCCTAACACTAACCCTAACCATAACCCTAACCCTAACCCTAACCCTAATCCTAACCCTAACCCTAACCCTAACACAAACCCAACCTCTAACACTACCATAACCCTAACCCTAAACCTAACCATAACCCTTATCCTAACACTAAACCTAACCCAAAAAATAACACTAACCCTAAACCAAACCCTAACCCTCACCCTAACCCTAACCCACCCACTAACCCTCACCCAAACCCAAACCCTAAAACTAAGCCTAACCCGAATCCTAACCCTAACCCTAACCCAAAAACTAACCCTAACTGGAAACCTAACCCAAACCCTAATCCTAACCTTATTCCTAACCCTAACCCTAAACCTAACCTTAACCCAAAGCCTAACCCAAACCCTAACCCTAAACTTAACCCTAACTCAAACTCTAACCCTAATTCGAACCCTAACCCTAACCCAAACACTAACCAAACCCTAACAATAACCCTAACCCTAACCCTATTCCTAACACTAACCCTAACCCTAACCCTAACCCTAAACCTATTCCTAACCCTAACCCTAAACCCTAACCCTAAAAAATACCCTAAACAAAACCTTCACGCTAACCCTAACCCTAACCCATACCATAACCCTAACCCTAAACCTAACCAAAAACCTAAACCTAACCCTAAACCTAACCCTAACCCAAACCCTAACCCTAAAACTAACCCTAACCCTAACACTAACCCAAATCCTAACCCTAACATTAACCCAAACCACAACCCTAAATTTAACTCTAATCCTAACCCTAACCATAATCAAAACCCTAACATTAAACCTAACCCTAACCCTAACCCTAACCCTAACCCTAAACCTAACCTTAACTCAAACCCTAATCCTAACCCTAAACCCTAACCCAAAAACTAACCCTAACAATAACCCAAACCGTAACCCTAACCCTAACCCTAACCCTAACCCAAACCCTAACACTAACCCAAACCCTAACCCTAACCCTAAACCAAACAAAACCCTAACCCTAAATCTAATCCTAACCCTAACCCTAACCCTAACCCTAACCCTAACCCTAACCCTAACTCAAACTCTAACCCTAACCCTAACTCAAACCCTAAACCTAAACCTAACCCTAACCCTAACCCTAACCCTAACCCTAACCCTAACCCTAACCCAAACCCTAACACTAACCCAAACCCTAACACTAACCCTAAACCAAAATAAAACCCTAACCCTAACTCTAATCCTAAACCTAACCCTAACCCTAACCCTACCCTTAACTCAAACACTAAACCAAACCCAAACCCAAAACCTATCCCTAACCCTAACCCTAACCCTAACTCAAACTCTAACCCTAACTCTAACCCTAACTCAAAACCTAAACCAAACCCTAATCCAAACCCTAACCCAAACCCTAACAATAACCCTAACCCTAACCCTATTCCTAACACTAACCCTAACCCTAACCCTAACCCTATTCC
>JAJHUQ010000058.1:2277500-2280000 GCA_035773235.1 Eospalax fontanierii | reverse complement strand
CCTAACCCTAACCCTAACCCAAACCCTAACCCTAACCCTAATCCAAACCCTAACCCTAACCCAAACCTTAACGCTAACCAAACCAAAACCTAAACCTTACACTAACCCTAACCCCAAGCCTAATCCTAAACCAAACCCAAACAATAACCCTAATTCTCAACCTAACCCTAAGCGAAAACCTAACACTAACCCTAACCCAAACCATAACTCTATCCCAAAACCTAACCTTAAACCTAAACCAAACCCAAATCTTAACCCTAACACTAACCCTACCACTAAACCTAACCCTGACCCTAACCCTAACCCTAACCCAAACCCAAACCCTAAACCTAACACAAAACCTAACCCTAAAACAAACCCTAACCCTATCCCTAACCCTAACCTTAACCTAAAAGTAACCCTAACCCAAACGCAAAACCTAACCCTAACCCTAACCCTAACCCTAACCCTAACCCAAAACCTAACCCTAACCCTAACGCTAACACAAAACCTAACACTAAAACTAACCCAAACCCAAACCATAACCGTAAGCCTCACCCAAACCATAACCCTAATTCTAACCTTAACACGACCCCAAACCCTAACCGTAACCGTAACCCTAACCCTAACGCTAACAAAAACCCTAAACCTAACACTAACCCTAACCCTAACCCTAACCCTAACCCTAACCCTAACCCTAACCGTAACCCTGACCCAAACCCAAACCCTAACCCTAACACAAAACCTAACCCTAAAACAAACCCTAACCCTATCCCTAACCCTAACCCTAAACCTAAAAGTAACCCTAACCCAAACACAAACCCTAACACTAACCCTAACCCTAAACCTAACCCAAACCCTAACCGTAACCCTAAACCTAACCCTAACGCTAACAAAAAACCTAACCATAAACCTAACCCAAACCCAAACCATAACCGTAACCCTCACCCAAACCATAACCCTAATCCTAACCCTAACGCTAACACAAAACCTAACCCTAACCCGAACCCTAACCCAAACCCTAACTCTAACCCTAAACCTAACCAAAACCCAAACCCAAACCCTAACCCTAACCCTAACCCTAACCCTAACCCTAACCCAAACCCTAACCCTAATCCTAACCCAAACCCAAACCCTAAACCTAACCCTAACCCTAACCCTAACCCTCACCCTAACCCAAACCCTAACCCTAACCCTAACCCAAACCCAAACGCTAAACCTAACCCTAACCCTAACCCTAACCCTAACCCTAAACCTAAACCTAAACGTAACCCTAACCCAAACGCAAACTCTAACCCTAACCCTAACCCTAACCCTAACCCTAAACCTAACCGTAACCCTAACACTAACCTTAACCCTAACACAAACCCTAACCCTAACCCTAACCCTGAACCTAACCCTAACCCTAACCCTAACCAAAACCCAAACCCTAACCCTAACCCTAACAATAACGCAAACCTTAACCCTAACCCTAACCAAAACCCAAACCCTAACCCTAAACCTAACCCTAACCCAAACACAAACACAAACCCTAACCCTAAACCTAAACATAACCCAAACCCAAACCCTAACCCTAAACCTAACCATTACCCAAACCCTAACCATAACCAGAACCCAAACCACAACTCTATCCCTAAACCTAACCCTAACCCTAAACCTTATCCTAATCCAAACGCACACCCTAACCCTAACCCTAACCCTAAACCTAAACCTAACCCAAGCCCTATCACTAACCTTAGCCTAAACTTAACCCTAAACCAAACGCTAAACCTAACCCTAACCCTAATCCTAACCTAAACCTAACACTAACCCTTACCCAAACCCTAAATCTAAACCTAACCCAAACCCTAACCCTAACCCTAACACAAACATTAACCTAAACCTAACCCTAACCCTAACGCTAACCCTAAACCTAACCCTAAACCTAAACCTAACACAAACCCTAACCCTAACACAAACCCAAACCCAAACCGTAAACCTAACCCTAACCCTAACCCAAATTCTAACCGTAACTCTAACCCTAACCCAAAGCCTTAACCTAAACCTAACGCTAACCCAAACCCTAACACTAACCCTAAGCCTAACCCTAACACTAACCCAAACATTAAACCTAAACCTAACCCTAACCCAACCCGTAACACTAACCCTAACACAAACCCTAACCCTAACCCTAACCCTAAGCCTATGTCTAAACCTAACCCTAACACAAACCCTAACCCTAACCCTAACCTTAACCCTACCCCTAACCCAAACTCAAACCCTACCCCTAACCCTAACACTAACCCTAACCGTAAACCTAACCGTAACCCTACCCCAAACCAAACCCTAACTCAAACCCTAAACCTAACCTTAAGACTAACATTAATCCTAACCAAAAACAAACCCTAACCTTAACCCTAACCCAAACCCAAACCCTTACACTAATCCTTACCCTAACCCTAACCAAAACCCAAACCCAAACACTAAATCTAACCCTAACCCTAACCCTAACCGAAAGCTTAAACCGAAACTTAACCCTAAC
>JAJHUQ010000058.1:2255000-2257500 GCA_035773235.1 Eospalax fontanierii | reverse complement strand
CTCTACCCGTACCCTGGCCCTAACACTAAACCTAATACTAAACAAACCCCCAACCCCATACCCAGCCCTTCCCCCAACCCAAACACAAACCCAACAACCAACCCTAACCCAAACCCTAACCATAAACCTAACCCAAACCCTGACCCTAACACTAACCCTAACCCAAACCCTAAACCTAACCCTAACCCTAACCCAAATATTAACCCTAAACATAACGCTAACCCTAACGCTAACCATAAACCTAACCCTAACCCAAACCCTAACCATAACCTAACCTTAACCCAAACCCTAACCCTAATTCTAACCCTAACCCAAACCCAAACCCTAACCCTAACTCAAACTCAAACCCTAACCCTAACCCTAACCCTAACCTTAACCCAAACTCAAACCCTAAACGTAATGCTAACCCTAACCCAAACCCTATCCCTAACCCTAACCCTTATCCAAACCCTAAATCTAACCCTAACCCTAACCCTAAACTAATCCAAACACTAACCCTTACCCAAACACTAAACTTGTCGAAAACCCTCACCCTAAACCTAACCTAAACCCTAACCCTAACCCTAACACTAAACCTAATCCAAACCCAAACCCTAATCCTAACACTAACCCTAACCCTAACCCTAACACTCACCCTAAACCAAACGGAAACCCTAACCCTAACCCTAACTCAAACCCTAACCCTAAACCTAACTCTAATACAAACCCTAACCCTAACCCTAACCCAAACCCAAACCCTAACCCTAACCATAACCCTAACCCATCCTCTACCCGTACCCTCACCCTAACACTAAACCTAATACTAAACAAACCCCTAACCCTATACCTAACCCTTACCCTAACCCAAACATTAACCCTAAAACTAACCCTAACCCAAACCCTAAGCCTAAACCTAACCCTAACCCAAACCCTAACCCTAACCCTAACCCTAACCCAACCCCTAACCCTAACCCTAACCCAAACATTAACCCTAAACCTAACCCTAACCCAAACGCTAACCCTAAACTTATCCCAAGCCCAAAACCCAACCCTAAAGCTAACCCTAACACAAACCCTAACCCTAACCCAAAACCAAACCCAAACCCTAAACTTAACCGTAACCCTAACACAAACTCTAACCATAACTCTAACCCTAACCCTAACCCTAACCCTAAAACTAACACTAACCCAAACCCTAACACTAACCCTAACCCTAAACCTAATCCTAACCCTAACCCAAATATTAAACCTAAACCTAACCCTAACCCAAACCCTAACACTAACCATAACACAAAGCCTATCCCTAACACTAACCCTAGTCTAAGTCTAAACCTAACCCTAACAGAAACCCTAACCCTAACCCTAACCCTAACACTAACCCTAACCCTAACCTTAACCCAAACTCAAACCCTAAACCTAATGCTAACCCTAACCTAAACCCTATCCCGAACCCTAACCCTTATCCAAACCCTAAATCTAACCCTAACCCTAACCCGAACCAAAACCTAAACCTAACCCTAACCGAAACCCTAACATTAACCCTAACCCTAACCAAACCCTAACCCTAACCCTAACCCAAACATTAACCCTAAACCTAACCCTAACCCAAACGCTAACCCTAAACCTAACCCAAGCCCAAAACCTAACCCTAACCCTAACCCTAACACAATCCCTAACCCTAACCCAAAACCAAACCAAAACCCTAAACTTAACCGTAACCCTAACCCAAACTCTAACCATAACTCTAACCCTAACCCTAACCTTAACCCTAACCCTAAACCTAACACTAACCCAAACCCTAACACTAACCCTAACCCTAAACCTAACCCTAACCCTAACCCAAACATTAAACCTAAACCTAACCCTAACCCAAACCCTAACACTAACCCTAAACCAAACCCTAACCCTAACCTAACCTTAACCCAAACCCTAACCCTAATCCTAACCCTAACCCAAACCCAAACCCTAACCCTAACCCTAGCTCAAACCCTAACCCTAACCCTAACACTTACCCTAACCCTAAACCTAACCCGAACCCTAACCCTAACCAAAACCAAACCCTAACTCAAACCCTAAACCTAACCCTAACCCTAACATTAACCCTAACCGAAACCAAACCCTAACCTTAACCCTAACCCAAACGCAAACCCTTACACTAATCCTCACCCTAACTCTAACCCAAACCCAAATCCAAACACAAAATCTAACCCTAACCCTAACCCTAACCCTCACCCAAAGCCTAAACCGAAACCTAACCCTAACCCAAATCCTCACACTAATCCTAAACCTAACACACACCCTAACCCTAACCTTAACCCTAACCAAAATCCAAACCCTAACGCTAACCCTAACACTAACCCAAACCCATACCCTAACCATAAACCTAACGCTAACCCTAACCCTAAACCTAACCCACACCCTAACTCTAACCCTAACCCTAACCCAAACCCAAACCCTAACCCTAACCCTAACCCTAACCCAAACCCAAACCCTAACCCTAACCCTAACCCTAACCCAAACC
>JAJHUQ010000058.1:2202500-2212500 GCA_035773235.1 Eospalax fontanierii | reverse complement strand
TCTAACCCTAACTCTAACCCTAACCCTAACCCAAACATTAAACCTAAACCTAACCCTAACCCAAACCCTAACACTAACCATAAACCAAACCCTAACCCTAACCTAACCTTAACCCAAACCCTAACCCTAATCCTAAACCTAACCCAAACCCAAACCCTAACCCTAACCCTAACTCAAACCCTAACCCTAACCCTAACACTAACCCTAACCCTAACCCTAAACCTAACCCTAACCCTAACCAAAGCCAAACCCTAACTCAAACCCTAAACCTAACCCTAACCCTAACATTAACCCTAACCGAAACCCAACCCTAACCTTAACCCTAACCCAAACGCAAACCCTTACTCTAATCCTCACTCTAACCCTAACCCAAACCCAAATCGAAACACAAAATCTAACCCTAACCCTAACCCTAACCCTAACCCAAACCCTAACCCTAACCCTAACCCAAACGTTAACCCTAAACCTAACCCTAACCCAAACGCTAACCCTAAACCTAACCCAAGCCCAAAACCTACCCCTAACCCTAACCCTAACACAAACACTAACCCTAACCAAAAACCAAACCCAAACCCTAAATTTAACCGTAACCCTAACCCAAACTCTAACCGTAACTCTAACCCTAACCCTAACCCTAACCGCAAACCTAACACTAACCCAAACCCTAACACTAACCCTAACCCTAAACCTAACCCTAACCCTAACCCAAACATTAAACCTAAAAATAACCCTAACCCAAACCCTAACACTAACCCTAATCCAAACCCTTACCCTAACCATAACCATAACCCTAACCCAAACACTAACCCTAACCCTAACCCAAACCCAAACCCTAACCCTAACTCAAACCCTAACCCTAACCCTAACACTATCCCTAACACTAAAACTAACCCTAACCCTAACCAAAACCAAACCCTAACTCAAACCCTAAACCTAACCCTAACCCTAACATTAACCCTAACCGAAACCAAACCCTAACCTTAACCCTAACCCAAACGCAAACCCTTACACTAATCCTCACCCTAACCCTAACCCAAACCCAAATCCAAACACAAAATCTAACCCTAACCCTAACCCTAACCCTAACCCAAAGCCTAAACCGAAACCTAACCCTAACCCAAATCCTCACACTAATCCTAAACCTAACACACACCCTAAACTTAACCTTAACCCTAACCCAAATCCAAACCCTAACGCTAACCCTAACACTAACCCAAACCCAAACCCTAACCGTAAACCTAACCCTAACCCTAACCCTAACCCTAACCCAAACCCTAACTCTAACCCTAACCCTAACCCAAACCCAAACCCTAAACCTAACCCTAACCCTAATCCAAACCCTAACCCTAACCCTAACCAAAACCCAAACCCTAAACCTAACCCTAACCCTAACCCTAACCCTAACCCTAACCCAAACCCTAACTCTAACCCTAACCCTAACCCAAACCCAAACCCTAACCGTAACCCTAACCCTAACCCAAACCCTAACCCTAACCCTAACCCAAACCCAAACCCTAAACCTAACCCTAACCCTAACCCTAACCCTCACCCTAACCCAAACCCTAACCCTAACCCTAACCGAAACCCAAACCCTAAAAATAACGCAAACCCTAAACCTAACCCTAACCCAAACCCTAACCGTAAACCTAACCCTAACCCTAACCCTAACCCTAAACCTAAACCTAAACGTAACCCTAACCCAAACGCAAACCCTAACCCTAACCCTTACCCTAACCCTAACTGTAACCCTAACCCTAACCTTAACGCTAACACAAACCCTAACCCTAACCCTAACCCTAACCCTAACACAAACCCTAACTCTAAACCTAACCCTAACCCAAACCCAAACCCTAACCCTAACCCTAACAATAACACAAACCCTAACCCTAACCCTAACCCAAACCCAAACCCTAACCCTAAACATAACCCTAACCCAAACACAAACCCAGACCCTAACCTTAACATTAAACATAACCCAAACCCAAACCCTAACCCTAAACCTAACCCTTACCCAAACCCTAACCATAACCAGAACCCAAACCATAACTCTATCCCTAAACCTAACCCTAACCCTAAACCTTACCCTAATCCAAACGCACACCCTAACCCTAACCCTAACCTAAACCTAAACCTAACCCAAGCCCTAACACTAACCTTAGCCTAAACTTAACCCTAACCCTAACGCTAAACCTAACCCTAACCCTAACCCTAACCCTAACCTAATCCTAACACTAACCCTTACCCAAACACTAACCTTATCGCAAACCCTCACCCTAAACCTAACCTAAACCCTAACCCTAACCCTAACACTAAACCTAATCCAAACCCAAACCCTAATCCTAACACTAACCCTAACCCTAACCCTAACACTCATCCTAAACCAAACGGAAACCCTAACCCTAACCCTAACTCAAACCCTAACCCTAAACCTAACTCTAATACAAACCCTAACCCTAACCCTAACCCTAACCCAAACCCTAACCCTAACCATAACCCTAACCCATCCTCTACCCGTACCCTGACCCTAACACTAAACCTAATACTAAACAAACCCCTAAACCTATACCTAACCCTTACCCTAACCCAAACATTAACCCTAAAACTAACCCTAACCCAAACCCTAACCATAAACCTAACCCTAACCCAAACCCTAATACTAACCCTAACCCTAACCCAAACCCTAACCCTAATCCTAAACCAAACATTAACCCTAAACCTAACCCTAACCCAAACGCTAACCCTAAACCTAACCCTAGCCCAAAACCTAACCCTAAACCTAACCCTAACACAAACACTAACCCTAACCCAAAACCAAACCCAAACCCTAAACTTAACCGTAACCCTAACACAAACTCTAACCATAACTCTAACCCTAACCCTAACCCTAACCCTAAACCTAACACTAACCCAAACCCTAACACTAACCCTAACCCTAACCCTAACCCTAACCCAAACATTAAACCTAAACCTAACCCTAAACCAAACCCTACCACTAACCCTAACACAAACCCTAACCCTAACCCTAACCCTAGCCTAAGCCTAAACCTAACCCTAACAGAAACGCTAACCCTAACCCTAACCCTAACCCTAACCCAAACTCAAACCCTAAACCTAATGCTAACCCTAACCCAAACCCTATCCCTACCCCTAACCCTTATCCAAACCCTAACACTAACCCTAACCCAAACCCTAAACCTAACCCTAACCCTAACCCAAATATTAACCCTAAACCTAAGGCTAACCCTAACGGTAACCATAAACCTAACCCTAACCCAAACCCTAACCCTACCTAACCTTAACCCAAACCCTAACCCTAATCCTAACCCTAACCCAAACCCAAACCCTAACCCTAACTCAAACTCAAACCCTAACCCAACCCTAACACTAACCCTAACCTAACCCTAACCTTAACCCAAACTCAAACCCTAAACGTAATGCTAACCCTAACCCAAACCCTATCCCTAACCCTAACCCTTATCCAAACCCTAAATCTAACCCTAACCCTAACCCTAACCTAATCCAAACACTAACGCTTACCCAAACACTAACCTTATCGCAAACCCTCACCCTAAACCTAACCTAAACCCTAACCCTAACCCTAACACTAAACCTAATCCAAACCCAAACCCTAATCCTAACACTAACCCTAACCCTAACCCTAACACTCACCCTAAACCAAACGGAAACCCTAACCCTAACCCTAACTCAAACCCTAACCCTAAACCTAACTCTAATACAAACCCTAACCCTAACCCTAACCCAAACCCAAACCCTAACCCTAACCATAAGCCTAACACATCCTCTACCCGTACCCTGACCCTAACACTAAACCTAATACTAAACAAACCCCTAACCCTATACCTAACCCTTACCCTAAACCAAACATTAACCCTAAAACTAACCCTAACCCAAACCCTAACCCTAAACCAAACCCTAACCCAAACCCTAACCCTAACCCTAACCCTAACCCAACCCCTAACCCTAACCCTAACCCTAACCCAAACATTAACCCTAAACCTAACCCTAACCCAAACGCTAACCCTAAACCTATCCCAAGCCCAAAACCCAACCCTAAACCTAACCCTAACACAAACCCTAACCCTAACCCAAAACCAAACCCAAACCCTAAACTTAACCGTAACCCTAACCCAAACTCTAACCATAACTCTAACCCTAACCCTAACCCTAACCCTAAACCTAACACTAACCCAAACCCTAACACTAACCCTAACCCTAAACCTAATCCTAACCCTACCCCAAATATTAAACCTAAACCTAACCCTAACCCAAACCCTAACACTAACCCTAACACAAACCCTATCCCTAACACCAACCCTAGCCTAAGCCTAAACCTAAACCTAACAGAAACCCTAACCCTAACCCTAACCCTAACCCTAACCCTAACCCTAACCTTAACCCAAACTCAAACCCTAAACCTAATGCTAACCCTAACCCAAACCCTATCCCGAACCCTAACCTTATCCAAACACTAAATCTAACCCTAACCCTAACCCGAACCAAAACCTAAACCTAACCCTAACCCAAAACCTAACCCTAACCCTAACCCAAACCCTAACCCTAACCCTAACCCAAACATTAACCCTAAACCTAACCCTAACCCAAACGCTAACCCTAAACCTAACCCAAGCCCAAAACCTAACCCTAACCCTAACCTTAACCCAAACCCTAACCCTAATCCTAACCCTAACCCAAACCCAAACCCTAACCCTAACTCAAACTCAAACCCTAACCCTAACCCTAACCCTAACCCTAACTCAAAACCTAACCCTAACCCTAACACTAACCCTAACCCTAACCCTAAACCTAACCCTAAACCTAACCAAAGCAAACCCTAACTCAAACCCTAAACCTAACCCTAACCCTAACATTAACCCTAACCGAAACCAAACCCTAACCTTAACCCTAACCCAAACGCAAACCCTTACTCTAATCCTCACCCTAACCCTAACCCAAACCCAAATCGAAACACAAAATCTAACCCTAAACCTATCCCTAACCCTAACCCAAAGCCTAAACCGAAACCTAACCCTAACCCAAATTCTCACACTAATCCTAAACCTAACACACACCCTAACCCTAACCTTAACCCTAACCCAAATCCAAACCCTAACGCTAACCCTAACACTAACCCAAACCCAAACCCTAACCATAAACCTAACCCTAACCCTAACCCTAAACCTAACCCAAACCCTAACTCTAACCCTAACCCTAACCCAAACCCAAACCCTACCCCTAACCCTAACCCTTACCCAAACCCTTACCCAAACACTAACCAACACCCAAATCCTAAACCTAACCCTAACCCTAACCCTAACCCTACCCCTAACGCTAAGATTAGACCTAAACCTTCCCCTAAGCCAAACCCTAACACTAACCCTAACACAAACCCTATCCTTAACCCTATCCCTAGCCTAAGCCTAAACTTAACCCTAACAGAAACCCTAATCCTAACCCTAACCCTAACCCAAACCCTAACCTTAACCCAAACTCAAACCCTAAACCTAATGCTAACCCTAACCCAAAACATATCCCTAACCCTAACCGTTATCCAAACCCGAAATCTAACCCTAACCCTAACCCAAACCAAAACCTAAACCTAACCCTAACCCAAACCCTAACCCTAACCCTAACCCTAACCCAAACCCTAACCCTAACTCTAACCCAAACGTTAACCCTAAACCTAACCCTAACCCAAACGCTAACCCTAAACCTAACCCAAGCCCTAAACCTAACCCTAACCCTAACCCTAACACAAACACTAACCCTAACCCAAAACCAAACCCAAACCCTAAACTTAACCGTAACCCTAACCCAAACTCTAACCGTAACTCTAACCCTAACCCTAACCCTAACCGCAAACCTAACACTAACCCAAACCCTAACACTAACCCTAACCCTAAACCTAACCCTAACCCTAACCCAAACATTAATAATAAACCTAACCCTAACCCAAACCCTAACACTAACCCTAACCCAAACCCTTACCCTAACCTAAACTTAACCCAAACCCTAACCCTAATCCTAACCCTAACCCAAACCCAAACCCTAACCTTAACTCAAACCCTAACCCTAACCCTAACACTATCCCTAACACGAAACCTAACCCTAACCCTAACCAAAACCAAACCCTAACTCAAACCCTAAACCTAACCCTAACCCTAACATTAACCCTAACCGAAACCAAACCCTAACCTTAACCCTAACCCAAACGCAAACCCTTACACTAATCCTCACCCTAACCCTAACCCAAACCCAAATCCAAACACAAAATCTAACCCTAACCCTAACCCTAACCCTAACCCAAAGCCTAAACCGAAACCTAACCCTAACTCTATCCCTAAACCTAACCCTAACCCTAACCCTTACCCTAACCCTAACTGTAACCCTAACCCTAACCTTAACGCTAACACAAACCCTAACCCTAACCCTAACACAAACCCTAACACAAACCCTAACTCTAAACCTAACCCTAACCCAAACCCAAACCCTAACCCTAACCCTAACAATAATACAAACCCTAACCCTAACCCTAACCCAAACCCAAACCCTAACCCTAAATATAACCCTAAACCAAACACAAACCCAAACCCTAAACCTAACATTAAACATAACCCAAACCCAAACCCTAACCCTAAACCTAACCCTTACCCAAACCCTAACCATAACCAGAACCCAAACCATAACTCTATCCCTAAACCTAACCCTAACCCTAAACCTTACCCTAATCCAAACGCACACCCTAACCCTAACCCTAACCCTAAACCTAAACCTAACCCAAGCCCTAACACTAACCTTAGCCTAAACTTAACCCTAACCCTAACGCTAAACCTAACCCTAACCCTAACCCTAACCTAATCCTAACACTAACCCTTACCCAAACACTAACCTTATCGCAAACCCACACCCCAAACCGAACCTAAACCCTAACCCTAACCCTAACACTAAACCTAATCCAAACCCAAACCCTAATCCTAACACTAATATTAACCCTAACCCTAACACTCATCCTAAACCAAACGGAAACCCTAACCCTAACCCTAACTCAAACCCTAACCCTAAACCTAACTCTAATACAAACCCTAACCCTAACCCTAACCCTAACCCAAACCCTAACCCTAACCATAACCCTAACCCATCCTCTACCCGTACCCTGACCGTAACACTAAACCTAATACTAAACAAACCCCTAACCCTATACCTAACCCTTACCCTAACCCAAACATTAACCCCAAAACTAACCCTAACCCAAACCCTAACCATAAACCTAACCCTAACCCAAACCCTAATACTAACCCTAACCCTAACCCAAACCCTAACCCTAATCCTAAACCAAACATTAACCCTAAACCTAACCCTAACCCAAACGCTAACCCTAAACCTAACCCTAGCCCAAAACCTAACCCTAAACCTAACCCTAACACAAACACTAACCCTAACCCAAAACCAAACCCAAACCCTAAACTTAACCGTAACCCTAACCCAAACTCTAACCATAACTCTAACCCTAACCCTAACCCTAACCCTAAACCTAACACTAACCCAAACCCTAACACTAACCCTAACCCTAACCCTAACCCTAACCCAAACATTAAACCTAAACCTAACCCTAAACCAAACCCTACCACTAACCCTAACACAAAACCTAACCCTAACCCTAATCCTAACCTAAGCCTAAACCTAACCCTAACAGAAACGCTAACCCTAACCCTAACCCTAACCCTAACCCTAACCCAAACTCAAACCCTAAACCTAATGCTAACCCTAACCCAAACCCTATCCCTACCCCTAACCCCTATCCCAAACCCTAAATCTAACCCTAACCCTAACCCGAACCAAAACCTAAACCTAACCCAAACCCTGACCCTAACACTAACCCTAACCCAAACCCTAAACCTAACCCTAACCCTAACCCAAATATTAACCCTAAACCTAACGCTAACCCTAACGGTAACCATAAACCTAACCCTAACCCAAACCCTAACCCTCCCTAACCTTAACCCAAACCCTAACCCTAATCCTAACCCTAACCCAAACCCAAACCCTAACCCTAACTCAAACTCAAACCCTAACCCTAACCCTAACCCTAACCCTAACCTAACCCTAACCTTAACCCAAACTCAAACCCTAAACGTAATGCAAACCCTAACCCAAACCCTATCCCTAACCCTAACCCTTATCCAAACCCTAAATCTAACCCTAACCCTAACCCTAACCTAATCCAAACACTAACCCTTACCCAAACACTAACCTTATCGCAAACCCTCACCCTAAACCTAACCTAAACCCTAACCCTAACCCTAACACTAAACCTAATCCAAACCCAAACCCTAATCCTAACACTAACCCTAACCCTAACCCTAACACTCACCCTAAACCAAACGGAAACCCTAACCCTAACCCTAACTCAAACCCTAACCCTAAACCTAACTCTAATACAAACCCTAACCCTAACCCTAACCCAAACCCAAACCCTAACCCTAACCATAACCCTAACCCATCCTCTACCCGTACCCTGACCCTAACACTAAACCTAATACTAAACAAACCCCTAACCCTATACCTAACACTTACCCTAACCCAAACATTAACCCTAAAACTAACCCTAACCCAAACCCTAACCCTAAACCTAACCCTAACCCAAACCCTAACCCTAACCCTAACCCTAACCCAACCCCTAACCCTAACCCTAACCCAAACATTAACCCTAAACCTAACCCTAACCCAAACGCCAACCCTAAACCTATCCCATGCCCAAAACCCAACCCCAAACCTAACCCTAACACAAACCCTAACCCAAACCAAAACCAAACCCAAACCCTAAACTTAACCGTAACCCTAACCCAAACTCTAACCATAACTCTAACCCTAACCCTAACCCTAACCCTAAACCTAACACTAACCCAAACCCTAACACTAACCCTAACCCTAAACCTAATCCTAACCCTAACCCAAATATTAAACCTAAATCTAACCCTAACCCAAACCCTAACACTAACCCTAACACAAACCCTATCCCTAACACTAACCCTAGCCTAAGCCTAAACCTAACCCTAACAGAAACCCTAACCCTAACCCTAACCCTAACCCTAACCCTAACCCTAACCCTAACCCTAGCCTTAACCCAAACTCAAACCCTAAACCTAATGCTAAGCCTAAGCCAAACCCTATCCCGAACCCTAACCCTTATCCAAACCCTAAATCTAACCCTAACACTAACCCGAACCAAAACCTAAACCTAACCCTAACCCAAACCCTAACCCTAACCCTAACCCAAACCCTAACCCTAACCCTAACCCAAACATTAACCCTAAACCTGACCCTAACCCAAACCCTAACCCTAAACCTAACCCAAGCCCAAAACCTAACACTAACCCTAACCCTAACACAAACCCTAACCCTAACCCAAAACCAAACCCAAACCCTAAAATTAACCGTAACTCTAACCCGAACTCTAACCATAACTCTAACCCTAACCCTAAGCCTAACCCTAACCCAAACACTAAACCTAAACCTAACCCTAACCCAAACCCTAACACTAACCCTAAACCAAACCCTAACCCTAACCTAACCTTAACCCAAACCCTAACCCTAATCCTAAACCTAACCCAAACCCAAACACTAACCCTAACCCTAACTCAAACCCTAACCCTAACCCTAACACTAACGCTAACCCTAATCTAAACCTAACCCTAACCCTAACCAAAGCCAAACCCTAACTCAAACCCTAAACCTAACCCTAACCCTAACATTACCCCTAACCGAAACCAAACCCTAACCTTAACCCTAACCCAAACGCAAACCCTTACTCTAATCCTCACCCTAACCCTAACCCAAACCCAAATCGAAACACAAAATCTAACCCTAACCCTAACCCTAACCCTAACCCAAAGCCTAAACCGAAACCTAACCCTAACCCAAATCCTCACACTAATCCTAAACCTAACACAAACCCTAACCCTAACCTTAACCCTAACCCAAA
>JAJHUQ010000058.1:2182500-2187500 GCA_035773235.1 Eospalax fontanierii | reverse complement strand
AACCTTAACCCAAACCATAACTCTATCCCAAAACCTAACCTTAAACCTAAACCAAACCCAAAATTAACCCTAACACGAACCCTAACACTAAACCTAAACCTGAACCTTAACCTAACCCTAACCCTAACCCAAACACAAACCCTAACCCTAACACAAAACCTAACCGTAAAACAAACCCTAACCCTAAACGTAACCGAAACCCAAACCATAACCGTAACCCTCACCCAAACCATTACCCTAATCCTAACCCTAACCCTAAACCAAACCCTAAACGTAACCCTAACCCTAAACCTAACGCTAACACAAACCCTAACCCTAACCCTAACCCTAACCCTAACCCTAACCCAAACCCTAACTCTAACCCTAACCCTAACCCAAACCCTAACCCTAAACCTAACCCTAACCCAAACCCTAACCCTAAACCTAACCCTAACCCAAACCCTAAACCTAACCGTAACCCTAACCCTAACCCTAAACCTAACCCTAACCCAAACCCTAACCTTAACCCTAACCCAAACCCAAACCCTAATCCTAACCCTAACCCAAACCCTAACCCTAACCCAAACATTAAACCTAAACCTAACCCTAACCCAAACCCTAACACTAACCCTAACACAAACCCTATCCTTAACCCTATCCCTAGCCTAAGCCTAAACCTAACCCTAACAGAAACCCTAATCCTAACCCTAACCCTAACCCAAACCCTAACCTTAACCCAAACTCAAACCCTAAACCTAATGCTAACCCTAACCCAAACCATATCCCTAACCCTAACCGTTATCCAAACCCGAAATCTAACCCTAACCCTAACCCGAACCAAAACCTAAACCTAACCCTAACCCAAACCCTAACCCTAACCCTAACCCTAACCCAAACCCTAACCCTAACCCTAACCCAAACGTTAACCCTAAACCTAACCCTAACCCAAACGCTAACCCTAAACCTAACCCAAGCCCAAAACCTAACCCTAACCCTAACCCTAACACAAACACTAACCCTAACCCAAAACCAAACCCAAACCCTAAACTTAACCGTAACCCTAACCCTAACACTAACCCTAACCCAAACCCTTACCCTTACCCTAACCGTAAACCTAACACTAACCCAAACCCTAACACTAACCCTAACCCTAAACCTAACCCTAACCCTAACCCAAACATTAATCCTATACCTAACCCTAACCCAAACCCTAACACTAACCCTAACCCAAACCCTTACCCTAACCTAACCTTAACCCAAACCCTAACCCTAATCCTAACCCTAACCCAAACCCAAACCCTAACCCTAACTCAAACCCTAACCCTAACCCTAACACTATCCCTAACGCGAAACCTAACCCTAACCCTAACCAAAACCAAACCCTAACTCAAACCCTAAACCTAACCCTAACCCTAACATTAACCCTAACCGAAACCAAACCCTAACCTTAACCCTAACCCAAACGCAAACCCTTACACTAATCCTCACCCTAACCCTAACCCAAACCCAAATCCAAACACAAAATCTAACCCTAACCCTAACCCTAACCCTAACCCAAAGCCTAAACCGAAACCTAACCCTAACCCAAATCCTCACACTAATCCTAAACCTAACACACACCCTAAACCTAACCTTAACCCTAACCCAAATCCAAACCCTAACGCTAACCCTAACACTAACCCAAACCCAAACCCTAACCGTAAACCTAACCCTAACCCTAACCCTAACCCAAACCCTTACTCTAACCCTAACCCTAACCCAAACCCAAACCCTAACCCTAACTCTAACCCTAATCCAAACCCTAACCCTAACCCTAACCAAAACCCAAAGCCTAAACCTACCCCTAACCCAAACCCTAACCCTAACCCTAACCCTAACACAAGCCCTCACACTAACCCTACCCCTACCCCACAACAAACCCTAAACCTAACCCTAACCCTAACCCTAACCCTCACCCTAACCCAAAACCTAACCCTAACCCTAACCGAAACCCAAACCCTAAAAATAACGCAAACCCTAAACATAACCCTAACCCAAACCCTAACCGTAAACCTAACCCTAACCCTAACCCTAACCCTAAACCTAAACCTAAACGTAACCCTAACCCAAACGCAAAGCCTAACCCTAACCCTTACCCTAACCCTAACTGTAATCCTAACCCTAACCTTAACGCTAACACAAACCCTAACCCTAACCCTAACCCTAACCCTAACACAAACCCTAACTCTAAACCTAACCCTAACCCAAACCCAAACCCTAACCCTAACCCTAACAATAATACAAACCCTAACCCTAACCCTAACCCAAACCCAAACCCTAACCCTAAATATAACCCTAAACCAAACACAAACCCAAACCCTAAACCTAACATTAAACATAACCCAAACCCAAACCCTAACCCTAAACCTAACCCTTACCCAAACCCTAACCATAACCAGAACCCAAACCATAACTCTATCCCTAAACCTAACCCTAACCCTAAACCTTACCCTAATCCAAACGCACACCCTAACCCTAACCCTAACCCTAAACCTAAACCTAACCCAAGCCCTAACACTAACCTTAGCCTAAACTTAACCCTAACCCTAACGCTAAACCTAACCCTAACCCTAACCCTAACCCTAACCTAATCCTAACACTAACCCTTACCCAAACACTAACCTTATCGCAAACCCTCACCCTAAACCTAACCTAAACCCTAACCCTAACCCTAACACTAAACCTAATCCAAACCCAAACCCTAATCCTAACACTAATCCTAACCCTAACCCTAACACTCATCCTAAACCAAACGGAAACCCTAACCCTAACCCTAACTCAAACCCTAACCCTAAACCTAACTCTAATACAAACCCTAACCCTAACCCTAACCCTAACCCAAACCCTAACCCTAACCATAACCCTAACCCATCCTCTGCCCGTACCCTGACCCTAACACTAAACCTAATACTAAACAAACCCCTAACCCTATACCTAACCCTTACCCTAACCCAAACATTAACCCTAAAACTAACCCTAACCCAAACCCTAACCATAAACCTAACCCTAACCCAAACCCTAATACTAACCCTAACCCTAACCCAAACCCTAACCCTAATCCTAAACCAAACATTAACCCTAAACCTAACCCTAACCCAAACGCTAACCCTAAACCTAACCCTAGCCCAAAACCTAACCCTAAACCTAACCCTAACACAAACACTAACCCTAACCCAAAACCAAACCCAAACCCTAAACTTAACCGTAACCCTAACCCAAACTCTAACCATAACTCTAACCCTAACCCTAACCCTAACCCTAAACCTAACACTAACCCAAACCCTAACACTAACCCTAACCCTAACCCTAACCCTAACCCAAACATTAAACCTAAACCTAACCCTAAACCAAACCCTACCACTAACCCTAACACAAACCCTAACCCTAACCCTAACCCTAGCCTAAGCCTAAACCTAACCCTAACAGAAACGCTAACCCTAACCCTAACCCTAACCCTAACCCTAACCCAAACTCAAACCCTAAACCTAATGCTAACCCTAACCCAAACCCTATCCCTACCCCTAACCCTTATCCAAACCCTAAATCTAACCCTAACCCTAACCCGAACCAAAACCTAAACCTAACCCAAACCCTGGCCCTAACACTAACCCTAAGCCAAACCCTAAACCTAACCCTAACCCTAACCCAAATATTAACCCTAAACCTAACGCTAACCCTAACGGTAACCATAAACCTAACCCTAACCCAAACCCTAACCCTACCTAACCTTAACCCAAACCCTAACCCTAATCCTAACCCTAACCCAAACCCAAACCCTAACCCTAACTCTAACTCAAACCCTACCCCTAACCCTAACCCTACCCCTAACCTTACCCTAACCTTAACCCCAACGCAAACCCTAAACGTAATGCTAACCCTAACCCACACCCTATCTCTAACCCTAACCCTTATCCAAACCCTAAATCTTACCCTAACCCTAACCCTAACCTAATCCAAACACTAACCCTTACCCAAACACTAACATTATCGCAAACCCTCACCCTAAACCTAACCTAAACCCTAACCCTAACCCTAACACTAAACCTAATCCAAACCCAAACCCTAATCCTAACACTAACCCTAACCCTAACCCTAACACTCACCCTAAACCAAACGGAAACCCTAAGCCTAACCCTAACTCAAACCCTAACCCTAACCCAAACCCAAACCCTAACCCTAACCATAACCCTAACCCTTCCTCTACCCATACCCTGACCCTAACACTAAACCTAATACTAAACAAACCCCTAACCCTATACCTAACCCTTACCCTAACCCAAACATTAACCCTAAAACTAACCCTAACCCAAACCCTAACCCTAAACCTAACCCTAACCCAAACCCTAACCCTAACCCTAACCCTAACCCAACCCCTAACCCTAACCCTAACCCAAACATTAACCCTAAACCTAACCCTAACCCAAACGCTAACCCTAAACCTATCCCAAGCCCAAAACCCAACCCTAAACCTAACCCTAACACAAACCCTAACCCAAACCAAAACCAAACCCAAACCCTAAACTTAACCGTAACCCTAACCCAAACTCTAACCATAACTCTAACCCTAACCCTAACCCTAACCCTAAACCTAACACTAACCCAAACCCTAACACTAACCCTAACCCTAAACCTAATCCTAACCCTAACCCAAATATTAAACCTAAACCTAACCCTAACCCAAACCCTAACACTAACCCTAACACAAACCCTATCCCTAACACTAACCCTAGCCTAAGCCTAAACCTATCCGTAACAGAAACCCTTACCCTTTCCCTAACCCTAACCCTAACCCTATCCCTAACGTTAACCCAAACTCAATCCCTAAACCTAATGCTAACCGTAAACCAAACCCTATACCCGAACCCTAACCCTTATCCAAACCCTAAATCTAACCCTAACCCTAACCCGAACCAAAACCTAAACCTAACCCTAACCCAAACCCTAACCCTAACCCTAACCCAAACCCTAACCCTAACCCTAAC
>JAJHUQ010000058.1:2157500-2162500 GCA_035773235.1 Eospalax fontanierii | reverse complement strand
TAACGCTAACACAAACCCTAACCCTAACCCTAACCCTAACCCTAACACAAACCCTAACTCTAAACCTAACCCTAACCCAAACCCAAACCCTAACCCTAACCCTAACAATAATACAAACCCTAACCCTAACCCTAACCCAAACCCAAACCCTAACCCTAAATATAACCCTAAACCAAACACAAACCCAAACCCTAAACCTAACATTAAACATAACCCAAACCCAAACCCTAACCCTAAACCTAACCCTTACCCAAACCCTAACCATAACCAGAACCCAAACCATAACTCTATCCCTAAACCTAACCCTAACCCTAAACCTTACCCTAATCCAAACGCACACCCTAACCCTAACCCTAACCCTAAACCTAAACCTAACCCAAGCCCTAACACTAACCTTAGCCTAAACTTAACCCTAACCCTAACGCTAAACCTAACCCTAACCCTAACCCTAACCCTAACCTAATCCTAACACTAACCCTTACCCAAACACTAACCTTATCGCAAACCCGCACCCTAAACCTAACCTAAACCCTAACCCTAACCCTAACACTAAACCTAATCCAAACCCAAAACCTAATCCTAACACTAATCCTAACCCTAACCCTAACACTCATCCTAAACCAAACGGAAACCCTAACCCTAACCCTAACTCAAACCCTAACCCTAAACCTAACTCTAATACAAACCCTAACCCTAACCCTAACCCTAACCCAAACCCTAACCCTAACCATAACCCTAACCCATCCTCTACCCGTACCCTGACCCTAACACTAAACCTAATACTAAACAAACCCCTAACCCTATACCTAACCCTTACCCTAACCCAAACATTAACCCTAAAACTAACCCTAACCCAAACCCTAACCATAAACCTAACCCTAACCCAAACCCTAATACTAACCCTAACCCTAACCCAAACCCTAACCCTAATCCTAAACCAAACATTAACCCTAAACCTAACCCTAACCCAAACGCTAACCCTAAACCTAACCCTAGCCCAAAACCTAACCCTAAACCTAACCCTAACACAAACACTAACCCTAACCCAAAACCAAACCCAAACCCTAAACTTAACCGTAACCCTAACCCAAACTCTAACCATAACTCTAACCCTAACCGTAACCCTAACCCTAAACCTAACACTAACCCAAACCCTAACACTAACCCTAACCCTAACCCTAACCCTAACCCAAACATTAAACCTAAACCTAACACTAAACCAAACCCTACCACTAACCCTAACACAAACCCTAACTCTAACCCTAACCCTAGCCTAAGCCTAAACCTAACCCTAACAGAAACCCTAACCCTAACCCTAACCCTAACCCTAACCCTAACCCAAACTCAAACCCTAAACCTAATGCTAACCCTAACCCAAACCCTATCCCTACCCCTAACCCTTATCCAAACCCTAAATCTAACCCTAACCCTAACCCGAACCAAAACCTAAACCTAACCCAAACCCTGACCCTAACACTAACCCTAACCCAAACCCTAAACCTAACCCTAACCCTAACCCAAATATTAACCCTAAACCTAACGCTAACCCTAACGGTAACCATAAACCTAACCCTAACCCAACCCCTAACCCTACCTAACCTTAACCCAAACCCTAACCCTAATCCTAACCCTAACCCAAACCCAAACCCTAACCCTAACCCAAACTCAAACCCTAACCCTAACTCAAACCCTAACCCTAACCCTAACACTATCCCTAACACTAAACCTAACCCTAACCCTAACCAAAACCAAACCCTAACTCAAACCCTAAACCTAACCCTAACCCTAACATTAACCCTAACCGAAACCAAACCCTAACCTTAACCCTAACCCAAACGCAAACCCTTACACTAATCCTCACCCTAACCCTAACCCAAACCCAAATCCAAACACAAAATCTAACCCTAACCCTAACCCTAACCCTAACCCAAAGCCTAAACCGAAACCTAACCCTAACACAAATCCTCACACTAATCCTAAACCTAACACACACCCTAAACCTAACCTTAACCCTAACCCAAATCCAAACCCTAACGCTAACCCTAACACTAACCCAAACCCAAACCCTAACCGTAGACCTAACCCTAACCCTAACCCTAACCCTAACCCTAACCCAAACCCTAACTCTAACCCTAACCCTAACCCAAACCCAAAAACTAACCCTAACCCTAACCCTAATCCAAACCCTAACCCTAACCCTAACCCAAACCCAAACCCTAAACCTGACCCTAACCCTAACCCTAACCCTAACCCTAACCCAAACCCTAACTCTAACCCTAACCCTAACCCAAACCCAAACCCTAACCGTAACCCTAACCCTAACCCAAACCCTAACCCTAACCCTAACCCAAACCCAAACCCTAAACCTAACCCTAACCCTAACCCTCACCCTAACCCAAACCCTAACCCTAACCCTAACCGAAACCCAAACCCTAAAAATAACGCAAACCCTAAACCTAACCCTAACCCAAACCCTAACCCTAACCCTAACCCGAAGCAAAACCTAAACCTAACCCTAACCCAAACCCTAACCCTAACCCTAACCCAAACCCTAACCCTAACCCTAACCCAAACATTAACCCTAAACCTAACCCTAACCCAAACGCTAACCCTAAACCTAACCCAAGCCCAAAACCTAACCCTAACCCTAACCCTAACACAAAGCCTAACCCTAACCCAAAACCAAACCCAAACCCTAAACTTAACCGTAACCCTAACCCAAACTCTAACCATAACTCTAACCCTAACCCTAACCCTAACCCTAAACCTAACACTAACCCAAACCCTAACACTAACCTAACCCTAAACCTAACCCTAAACCTAACCCTAACACAAACACTAACCCTAACCCAAAACCAAACCCAAACCCTAAACTTAACCGTAACCCTAACCCAAACTCTAACCATAACTCTAACCCTAACCCTAACCCTAACCCTAAACCTAACACTAACCCAAACCCTAACACTAACCCTAACCCTAACCCTAACCCTAACCCAAACCATTAAACCAAACCCTATCTCTAAACCAAACCCTATCACTAAACCTAACTCAAACCCTAATCCTGCCGCTAATCCTATCCTTAGCCTAAAGCTAACCCTAACAGAAACGCTAGCCCTAACCCTAACCCTAACCCTAACCCTAACCCAAACTCAAACCCTAAACCTAATGCTAACCCTAACCCAAACCCTATCCCTACCCCTAACCCTTATCCAAACCCTAAATCTAACCCTAACCCTAACCCGAACCAAAACCTAAACCTAACCCAAACCCTGACCCTAACACTAACCCTAACCCAAACCCTAAACCTAACCCTAACCCTAACCCAAATATTAACCCTAAACCTAACGCTAACCCTAACGGTAACCATAAACCTAACCCTAACCCAAACCCTAACCCTCCCTAACCTTAACCCAAACCCTAACCCTAATCCTAACCCTAACCCAAACCCAAACCCTAACCCTAACTCAAACTCAAACCCTAACCCTAACCCTAACCCTAACCTTAACCTAACCCTAACCTTAACCCAAACTCAAACCCTAAACGTAATGCTAACCCTAACCCAAACCCTATCCCTAACCCTAACCCTTATCCAAACCCTAAATCTAACCCTAACCCTAACCCTAACCTAATCCAAACACTAACCCTTACCCAAACACTAACCTTATCGCAAACCCTCACCCTAAACCTAACCTAAACCCTAACCCTAACCCTAACACTAAACCTAATCCAAACCCAAACCCTAATCCTAACACTAACCCTAACCCTAACCCTAACACTCACCCTAATCCAAACGGAAACCCTAACCCTAACCCTAACTCAAACCCTAACCCTAAACCTAACTCTAATACAAACCCTAACCCTAACCCTAACCCAAACCCAAAACCTAACCCTAACCATAACCCTAACCCATCCTCTACCCGTACCCTGACCCTAACACTAAACCTAATACTAAACAAACCCCTAACCCTATACCTAACACTTACCCTAACCCAAACATTAACCCTAAAACTAACCCTAACCCAAACCCTAACCCTAAACCTAACCCTAACCCAAACCCTAACCCTAACCCTAACCCTAACCCAACCCCTAACCCTAACCCTAACCCAAACATTATCCCTAAACCTAACCCTAACCCAAACGCTAACCCTAAACCTATCCCATGCCCAAAACCCAACCCTAAACCTAACCCTAACACAAACCCTAACCCAAACCAAAACCAAACCCAAACCCTAAACTTAACCGTAACCCTAACCCAAACTCTAACCATAACTCTAACCCTAACCCTAACCCTAACCCTAAACCTAACACTAACCCAAACCCTAACACTAACCCTAACCCTAAACCTAATCCTAACCCTAACCCAAATATTAAACCTAAACCAAACCCTAACCCAAACCCTAACACTAACCCTAACACAAACCCTATCCCTAACACTAACCCTAGCCTAAGCCTAAACCTAACCCTAACAGAAACCCTAACCCTAACCCTAACCCTAACCCTAACCCTAACCCTAACCTTAACCCAAACTCAAACCCTAAACCTAATGCTAACCCTAACCCAAACCCTATCCCGAACCCTAACCCTTATCCAAACCCTAAATCTAACCCTAACACTAACCCGAACCAAAACCTAAACCTAACCCTAACCCAAACCCTAACCCTAACGCTAACCCAAACCCTAACCCTAACCCTAACCCAAACATTAACCCTAAACCTGACCCTAACCCAAACGCTAACCCTAAACCTAACCCAAGCCCAAAACCTAAACCTAACCCTAACCCTAACACAAACCCTAACCCTAAACCAAAACCAAACCCAAACTCTAAACTTAACCGTAACCCTAACCCAAACTCTAACCATAACTCTAACCCTAACCCTAACCCTAACCCTAACCCAAACATTAAACCTAAACCTAACCCTAACCCAAACCCTAACACTAACCCTAAACCAAACCCTAACCCTAACCTAACCTTAACCCAAACCCTAACCCTAATCCTAAAC
>JAJHUQ010000058.1:2135000-2140000 GCA_035773235.1 Eospalax fontanierii | reverse complement strand
ACCCTAACACTCACCTAAACCAAACGGAAACCCTAACCCTAATCCTAACCCTAACTGAAACCCTAACCCTAAACCTAACCCTAAGCCTAAGCCTAAACCTACCCCTAACACAAACCCTAACCCATCCCTAACCCTAACCCTAACCCTAACCCTAACCCAAACTCAAACCCTAAACCTAATGCTAACCCTAACCCAAACCATATCCCTAACCCTAACCCTTATCCAAACCCTAAATCTAACCCTAACCCTAACCCGAACCAAAACCTAACCCAAACCCTGACCCTAACACTAACCCTAACCCAAACCCTAAACCTAACCCTAACCCTAACCCAAAGCCAAACCCTTACACTAATCCTCACCCTAACCCTAACCCAAACCCAAACCCAAACACTAAATCTAACCCTAAACCTAATCCTAACCCTAACCCAAAGCCTAAACCGAAACCTAACCCTAACCCAAATCCTCACACTAATCCTAAACCTAACACACACCCTAACCCTAACCTTAACCCTAAACCAAATCCAAAGCGTAACCCTGACACTAACACTAACCCAAACCCAAACCCTAACCGCAAACCTAACCCTAACCCTAACCCTAACCCTAACTCTAACCCTAAGCCAAACCCTAAACCTAACCCTAACCCTAATCCAAACCCTAACCCTAACCCAAATCTTAACCCTAACCAAACCAAAACCTAACCCTTACACTAACCCTAACCCCAAGCCTAATCCTAAACCAAACACAAACAATAACCCTAATTCTCAACCTAACCCTAAGCGAAAACCTAACACTAACCTTAACCCAAACCATAACTCTATCCCAAAACCTAACCTTAAACCTAAACCAAACCCAAAACTTAACCCTAACACGAACCCTAACACTAAACCTAAACCTGAACCTTAACCTAACCCTAACCCTAACCCAAACACAAACCCTAACCCTAACACAAAACCTAACCGTAAAACAAACCCTAACCCTAAACGTAACCGAAACCCAAACCATAACCGTAACCCTCACCCAAACCATTACCCTAATCCTAACCCTAACCCTAAACCAAACCCTAAACGTAACCCTAACCCTAAACCTAACGCTAACACAAACCCTAACCCTAACCCTAACCCTAACCCTAACCCTAACCCTAACCCAAACCCTAACTCTAACCCTAACCCTAACCCAAACCCTAACTTTAAACCAAATCCTAACCCAAACCCTAACCCTAAACCTAACCCTAACCCAAACCCTAAACCTAACCGTAATCCTAACCCTAACCCTAAACCTAATCCTAACCCAAACCCTAACCCTAACCCTAACCCAAACCCAAACCCTAAACCTAACCCTAACCCTAACCCTAACCCTAACCCAAACATTAAACCTAAACCTAACCCTAACCCAAACCCTAACACTAACCCTAACACAAACCCTATCCTTAACCCTATCCCTAGCCTAAGCCTAAACCTAACCCTAACAGAAACCCTAATCCTAACCCTAACCCTAACCCAAACCCTAACCTTAACCCAAACTCAAACCCTAAACCTAATGCTAACCCTAACCCAAACCATATCCCTAAACCTAACCGTTATCCAAACCCGAAATCTAACCCTAACCCTAACCCGAACCAAAACCTAAACCTAACCCTAACCCAAACCCTAACCCTAACCCTAACCCTAACCCAAACCCTAACCCTACCCCTAACCCAAACGTTAACCCTAAACCTAACCCTAACCCAAACGCTAACCCTAAACCTAACCCAAGCCCAAAACCTAACCCTAACCCTAACCCTATCACAAACACCAACCCCAACCCAAGAACAAACCCAAAACCCAAACTTAACCGTAACCCTAACCCAAACTCTAACCGTAACTCTAACCCTAACCCTAACCCTAACCGTAAACCTAACACTAACCCAAACCCTAACACTAACCCTAACCCTAAACCTAACCCTAACCCTAACCCAAACATTAATCCTAAACCTAACCCTAACCCAAACCCTAACACTAACCCTAACCCAAACCCTTACCCTAACCTAACCTTAACCCAAACCCTAACCCTAATCCTAACCCTAACCCAAACCCAAACCCTAACCCTAACTCAAACCCTAACCCTAACCCTAACACTATCCCTAACACGAAACCTAACCCTAACCCTAACCAAAACCAAACCCTAACTCAAACCCTAAACCTAACCCTAACCCTAACATTAACCCTAACCGAAACCAAACCCTAACCTTAACCCTAACCCAAACGCAAACCCTTACACTAATCCTCACCCTAACCCTAACCCAAACCCAAATCCAAACACAAAATCTAACCCTAACCCTAACCCTAACCCTAACCCAAAGCCTAAACCGAAACCTAACCCTAACCCAAATCCTCACACTAATCCTAAACCTAACACACACCCTAAACCTAACCTTAACCCTAACCCAAATCCAAACCCTAACGCTAACCCTAACACTAACCCAAACCCAAACCCTAACCGTAAACCTAACCCTAACCCTAACCCTAACCCAAACCCTTACTCTAACCCTAACCCTAACCCAAACCCAAACCCTAACCCTAACTCTAACCCTAATCCAAACCCTAACCCTAACCCTAACCAAAACCCAAAGCCTAAACCTAACCCTAACCCTAACCCTAACCCTAACCCTAACCCTAACCCAAACCCTAACTCTAACGCTAACCCTAACCCAAACCCAAACCCTAACCGTAACCCTAACCCTAACCCAAACACTAACCCTAACCCTAACCCAAACCCAAACCCTAAACCTAACCCTAACCCTAACCCTAACCCTCACCCTAACCCAAAACCTAACCCTAACCCTAACCGAAACCCAAACCCTAAAAATAACGCAAACCCTAAACATAACCCTAACCCAAACCCTAACCGTAAACCTAACCCTAACCCTAACCCTAACCCTAAACCTAAACCTAAACGTAACCCTAACCCAAAAACAAAGCCTAACCCTAACCCTTACCCTAACCCTAACTGTAATCCTAACCCTAACCTTAACGCTAACACAAACCCTAACCCTAACCCTAACCCTAACCCTAACACAAACCCTAACTCTAAACCTAACCCTAACCCAAACCCAAACCCTAACCCTAACCCTAACAATAATACAAACCCTAACCCTAACCCTAACCCAAACCCAAACCCTAACCCTAAATATAACCCTAAACCAAACACAAACCCAAACCCTAAACCTAACATTAAACATAACCCAAACCCAAACCCTAACCCTAAACCTAACCCTTACCCAAACCCTAACCATAACCAGAACCCAAACCATAACTCTATCCCTAAACCTAACCCTAACCCTAAACCTTACCCTAATCCAAACGCACACCCTAACCCTAACCCTAACCCTAAACCTAAACCTAACCCAAGCCCTAACACTAACCTTAGCCTAAACTTAACCCTAACCCTAACGCTAAACCTAACCCTAACCCTAACCCTAACCCTAACCTAATCCTAACACTAACCCTTACCCAAACACTAACCTTATCGCAAACCCTCACCCTAAACCTAACCTAAACCCTAACCCTAACCCTAACACTAAACCTAATCCAAACCCAAACCCTAATCCTAACACTAATCCTAACCCTAACCCTAACACTCATCCTAAACCAAACGGAAACCCTAACCCTAACCCTAACTCAAACCCTAACCCTAAACCTAACTCTAATACAAACCCTAACCCTAACCCTAACCCTAACCCAAACCCTAACCCTAACCATAACCCTAACCCATCCTCTACCCGTACCCTGACCCTAACACTAAACCTAATACTAAACAAACCCCTAACCCTATACCTAACCCTTACCCTAACCCAAACATTAACCCTAAAACTAACCCTAACCCAAACCCTAACCATAAACCTAACCCTAACCCAAACCCTAATACTAACCCTAACCCTAACCCAAACCCTAACCCTAATCCTAAACCAAACATTAACCCTAAACCTAACCCTAACCCAAACGCTAACCCTAAACCTAACCCTAGCCCAAAACCTAACCCTAAACCTAACCCTAACACAAACACTAACCCTAACCCAAAACCAAACCCAAACCCTAAACTTAACCGTAACCCTAACCCAAACTCTAACCATAACTCTAACCCTAACCCTAACCCTAACCCTAAACCTAACACTAACCCAAACCCTAACACTAACCCTAACCCTAACCCTAACCCTAACCCAAACATTAAACCTAAACCTAACCCTAAACCAAACCCTACCACTAACCCTAACACAAACCCTAACCCTAACCCTAACCCTAGCCTAAGCCTAAACCTAACCCTAACAGAAACGCTAACACTAACCCTAACCCTAACCCTAACCCTAACCCAAACTCAAACCCTAAACCTAATGCTAACCCTAACCCAAACCCTATCCCTACCCCTAACCCTTATCCAAACCCTAAATCTAACCCTAACCCTAACCCGAACCAAAACCTAAACCTAACCCAAACCCTGACCCTAACACTAACCCTAACCCAAACCCTAAACCTAACCCTAACCCTAACCCAAATATTAACCCTAAACCTAACGCTAACCCTAACGGTAACCATAAACCTAACCCTAACCCAAACCCTAACCCTACCTAACCTTAACCCAAAACCTAACCCTAATCCTAACCCTAATCCAAACCCAAACCCTCACCCTAACTCAAACTCAAACCCTAACCCTAACCCTAACCCCAACCCTAACCTAACCCTAACCTTAACCCAAACTCAAACCCTAAACGTAATGCTAACCCTAACCCACACCCTATCTCTAACCCTAACCCTTATCCAAACCCTAAATCTAACCCTAACCCTAACCCTAACCTAATCCAAACACTAACCCTTACCCAAACACTAACCTTATCGCAAACCCTCACCCTAAACCTAACCTAAACCCTAACCCTAACCCTAACACTAAACCTAATCCAAACCCAAACCCTAATCCTAACACTAACCCTAACCCTAACCCTAACACTCACCCTAAACCAAACGGAAACC
>JAJHUQ010000058.1:2100000-2105000 GCA_035773235.1 Eospalax fontanierii | reverse complement strand
CCCAAACGCAAACCCTAACCCTAACCCTTACCCTAACCCTAACTGTAACCCTAACCCTAACCTTAACGCTAAGACAAACCCTAACCCTAACCCTAACCCTAACCCTAACACAAACCCTAACTCTAAACCTAACCCTAACCCAAACCCAAACCCTAACCCTAACCCTAACAATAACGCAAACCCTAACCCTAACCCTAACACAAACCCAAACCCTAACCCTAAACATAACCCTAACCCAAACACAAACCCAAACCCTAACCCTAACATTAAACATAACCCAAACCCAAACCCTAACCCTAAACCTAACCCTTTCCCAAACCCTAACCATAACCAGAACCCAAACCATAACTGTATCCCTAAACCTAACCCTAACCCTAAACCTTACCCTAATCCAAACGCACACCCTAACCCTAACCCTAACCCTAAACCTAAACCTAACCCAAGCCCTAACACTAACCTTAGCCTAAACTTAACCCTAACCCTAACGCTAAACCTAACCCTAACCCTAACCCTAACCCTAACCTAATCCTAACACTAACCCTTACCCAAACACTAACCTTATCGCAAACCCTCACCCTAAACCTAACCTAAACCCTAACCCTAACCCTAACACTAAACCTAATCCAAACCCAAACCCTAATCCTAACACTAACCCTAACCCTAACCCTAACACTCATCCTAAACCAAACGGAAACCCTAACCCTAACCCTAACTCAAACCCTAACCCTAAACCTAACTCTAACACAAACCCTAACCCTAACACTAACCCTTACCCCACCCCTAACCCAAACCATAACACTAACCCATCCTCTACCCGTACCCTGACCCTAACACTAAACCTAATACTAAACAAACCCCTAACCCTATACCTAACCCTTACCCTAACCCAAACATTAACCCTAAAACTAACCCTAACCAAAACCCTAACCATAAATCTAACCCTAACCCAAACCCAATACTAACCCTAACCCTAACCCAAACCCTAACCCTAATCCTAACCCAAACATTAACCCTAAACCTAACCCTAACCCAAACGCTAACCCTAAACCTAACCCTAGCCCAAAACCTAACCCTAAACCTAACCCTAACACAAACCCTAACCCTAACCCAAAACCAAACCCAAACCCTAAACTTAACCGTAACCCTAACCCAAACTCTAACCATAACTCTAACCCTAACCCTAACCCTAACCCTAAACCTAACACTAACCCAAACCCTAACACTAACCCTAACCCTAACCCTAACCCTAACCCTAACCCTAACCCAAACATTAAACCTAAACCTAACCCCAACCCAAACCCTACCACTAACCCTAACACAAACCCTAACCCTAACCCTAACCCTAGCCTAAGCCTAAACCTAACCCTAACAGAAACGCTAACCCTAACCCTAACCCTAACCCTAACCCTAACCCAAACTCAAACCCTAAACCTAATGCTAACCCTAACCCAAACCCTATCCCTACCCCTAACCCTTATCCAAACCCTAAATCTAACCCTAACCCTAACCCGAACCAAAACCTAAACCTAACCCAAACCCTGACCCTAACACTAACCCTAACCCAAACCCTAAACCTAACCCTAACCCTAACCCAAATATTAACCCTAAACCTAACGCTAACCCTAACGCTAACCATAAACCTAACCCTAACCCAAACCCTAACCCTACCTAACCTTAACCCAAACCCTAACCCTAATCCTAACCCTAACCCAAACCCAAACCCTAACCCTAACTCAAACTCAAACCCTAACCCTAACCCTAACCCTAACCCTAAACCTAATTCAAACTCAAACCCTAAACGTAATGCTAACCCTAACCCAAACCCTATCCCTAACCCTAACCCTTATCCAAACCCTAAATCTAACCCTAACCCTAACCCTAACCTAATCCAAACACTAACCCTTACCCAAACACTAACCTTATCGCAAACCCTCACCCTAAACCTAACCTAAACCCTAACCCTAACCCTAACACTATACCTAATCCAAACCCAAACCCTAATTCTAACACTAACCCTAACCCTAACCCTAACACTCACCCTAAACCAAACGGAAACCCTAACCCTAACCCTAACTCAAACCCTAACCCTAAACCTAACTCTAATACAAACCCTAACCCTAACCCTAACCCAAACCCAAACCCTAACCCTAACCATAACCCTAACCCATCCTCTACCCGTACCCTGACCCTAACACTAAACCTAATACTAAACAAACCCCTAACCCTATACCTAACCCTTACCCTAACCCAAACATTAACCCTAAAACTAAACATACCCAAACCCTAACCCTAAACCTACCCCTACCCCAAACCCTAACCGTAATCCTAACCCTAACCCAACCCCTAACCCTAACCCAAACCCTAACCCTAACCCTAACCCAAACGTTAACGCTAAACCTAACCCTAACCCAAACGCTAACCCTAAACCTAACGCAAGCCCAAAACCTAACCCTAACCCTAACCCTAACACAAACACTAACCCTAACCCAAAACCAAAACCAAACCCTAAACTTAACCGTAACCCTAACCCAAACTCTAACCGTAACTCTCTCCCTAACCCTAACCCTAACCCTAAACCTAACACTAACCCAAACCCTAACACTAACCCTAACCCTAAACCTAACCCTAACCCTAACCCAAACATTAAACCTAAACCTAACCCTAACCCAAACCCTAACACTAACCCTAACCCAAACCCTACCCTAACCTAACCTTAACCCAAACCCTAACCCTAACTCAAACCCTAACCCTAACCCTAACACTATCCCTAACACTAAACCTAACCCTAACCCTAACCAAAACCAAACCCAAACTCAAACCCTAAACCTAACCCTAACCCTAACATTAACACTAACCGAAACCAAACCCTAAACTTAACCCTAACCCAAACGCAAACCCTTACACTAATCCTCACCCTAACCCTAACCCAAACCCAAATCCAAACACAAAATCTAACCCTAACCCTAACCCTAACCCTAACCCAAAGCCTAAACCGAAACCTAACCCTAACCCAAATCCTCACACTAATCCTAAACCTAACACACACCTTAAACCTAACCTTAACCCTAACCCAAATCCAAACCCTAACGCTAACCCTAACACTAACCCAAACCCGAACCCTAACCGTAAACCTAACCCTAACCCTAACCTTAACCCTAACCCTATCCCTAACCCAAACCCTAACTCTAACCCTAACCCTAACCCAAACCCAAACCCTAACCCTAACCCTAACCCTAATCCAAACCCTAACCCTAACCCTAACCAAAACCCAAACCCTAAACCTAACCCTAACCCTAACCCTAACCCTAACCCTAACCCTAACCCAAACCCTAACTCTAACCCTAACCCTAACCCAAACCCAAACCCTAACCGTAACCCTAACCCTAACCCAAACCCTAACCCTAACCCTAACCCAAACCCAAACCCTAAACCTAACCCTAACCCTAACCCTAACCCTAACCCTCACCCTAACCCAAACCCTAGCCCTAACCCTAACCGAAACCCAAACCCTAAAAATAACGCAAACCCTAAACCTAACCCTAACCCAAACCCTAACCGTAAACCTAACCCTAACCGTTACCCTAACCCTAACCCTAAACCTAAACCTAAACGTAACCCTAACCCAAACGCAAACCCTAACCCTAACCCTTACCCTAACCCTAACTGTAACCCTAACCCTAACCTTAACGCTAAGACAAACCCTAACCCTAACCCTAACCCTAACCCTAACACAAACCCTAACTCTAAACCTAACCCTAACCCAAACCCAAACCCTAACCCTAACCCTAACAATAACGCAAACCCTAACCCTAACCCTAACCCAAACCCAAACCCTAACCCTAAACATAACCCTAACCCAAACACAAACCCAAACCCTAACCCTAACATTAAACATAACCCAAACCCAAACCCTAACCCTAAACCTAACCCTTACCCAAACCCTAACCATAACCAGAACCCAAACCATAACTCTATCCCTAAACCTAACCCTAACCCTAAACCCTACCCGAATCCAAACGCACACCCTAACCCTAACCCTAACCCTAAACCTAATCCTACCCCCACCCCTAACACTAACCTTAGCCTAAACTTAACCCTAACCCTAACGCTAAACCTAACCCTAACCCTAACCCTAACCCTAACCTAATCCTAACACTAACCCTTACCCAAACACTAACCTTATCGCAAACCCTCACCCTAAACCTAACCTAAACCCTAACCCTAACCCTAACACTAAACCTAATCCAAACCCAAACCCTAATCCTAACACTAACCCTAACCCTAACCCTAACACTCATCCTAAACCAAACGGAAACCCTAACCCTAACCCTAACTCAAACCCTAAACCTAAACCTAACTCTAATACAAACCCTAACCCTAACCCTAACCCTAACCCAAACCCTAACCCTAACCATAACCCTAACCCATCCTCTACCCGTACCCTGACCCTAACACTAAACCTAAAACTAAACAAACCCCTAACCCTATACCTAACCCTTACCCTAACCCAAACATTAACCCTAAAACTAACCCTAACCAAAACCCTAACCATAAATCTAACCCTAACCCAAACCCAATACTAACCCTAACCCTAACCCAAACCCTAACCCTAATCCTAACCCAAACATTAACCCTAAACCTAACCCTAACCCAAACGCTAACCCTAAACCTAACCCTAGCCCAAAACCTAACCCTAAACCTAACCCTAACACAAACCCTAACCCTAACCCAAAACCAAATCCAAACCCTAAACTTAACCGTAACCCTAACCCAAACTCTAACCATAACTCTAACCCTAACCCTAACCCTAACCCTAAACCTAACACTAACCCAAACCCTAACACTAACCCTAACCCTAACCCTAACCCTAACCCTAACCCAAACATTAAACCTAAACCTAACCCTAACCCAAACCCTACCACTAACCCTAACACAAACCCTAACCCTAACCCTAACCCTAGCCTAAGCCTAAACCTAACCCTAACAGAAACGCTAACCCT
>JAJHUQ010000058.1:2087500-2090000 GCA_035773235.1 Eospalax fontanierii | reverse complement strand
TAACCCAAATGCTAACCCTAAACCTAACCCTAGCCCAAAACCTAACCCTAAACCTAACCCTTACACAAAACCTAACCCTAACCCAAAACCAAACCCAAACCCTAAACTTAACCGTAACCCTAACCCAAACTCTAAACATAACTCTAACCCTAACCCTAACCCTAACCCTAAACCTAACACTAACCCAAACCCTAACACTAACCCTAACCCTAACCCTAACCCTAACCCTAACCCAAACATTAAACCTAAACCTAACCATAACCCAAACCCTACCGCTAACCCTAACACAAACCCTAACCCTAACCCTAACCCTAGCCTAAGCCTAAACCTAACCCTAACAGAAACCCTAACCCTAACCCTAACCCAAACTCAAACCCTAAACCTAATGCTAACCCTAACCCAAACCCTATCCCTAACCCTAACCCTTATCCAAAACCTAAATCTAACCCTAACCCTAACCCGAACCAAAACCTAAACCTAACCCAAACCCTGACTTTAACACTAACCCTAACCCAAACCCTAACCCTAACCCTAACCCAAACATTAACCCTAAACCTAACCCAAACCCAAACGCTAACCCTAAACCTAACCCTAGCCCAAAACCTAACCCTAAACCTAACCCTAACACAAACCCTAACCCTAACCCAAAACCAAACATAAAACCCTAAACTTAACCGTAACCCTAACCCAAACTCTAACCATAACTCTAACCCTAACCCTAACCCTAACCCTAAAGCTAGCACTAGCCCAAACCCTAACACTAACCCTAACCCTAACCCTAACCCTAACCCTAACCCAAACATTAAACCTAAACCTAACCCTAACCCAAACCCTAACACTAACCCTAACACAAACCCTAACCCTAACCCTAACCCTAGGCTAAGCCTAAACCTAACCCTAACAGAAACGCTAACCCTAACCCTAACCCTAACCCTAACCTTAACCCTAACCCAAATTCAAACCCTAAACCTAATGCTAACCCTAACCCAAACCCTATCCCTACCCCTAACCCTTATCCAAACCCTAAATCTAAAACTAACCCTAACCCGAACCAAAACCTAAATCTAACCCAAACCCTGACCCTAACACTAACCCTAACCCAAGCCCTAAACCTAACCCTAACCCTAACCCAAATATTAACCCTAAACCTAACGCTAACCCTAACGCTAACCATAAACCTAACCCTAACCCAAACCCTAACCCTAACCTAACCTTAACCCAAACCCTAACCCTAATCCTAACCCTAACCCAAACCCAAACCCTAACCCTAACTCAAGCTCAAACCCTAACCCTAACCCTAACCCTAACCCTAACCCAAACCCTAACTCTAACACTAACCCAAACCCAAACCCTAACCATAACCCTAACCCTAACCCTAACCCTAATCCAAACCCTAACCCTAACCCAAACCTTAACCCTAACCAAACCAAAACCTAACCCTTACACTAACCCTAACCCCAAGCCTAATCCTAAACCAAACCCAAACAATAACCCTAATTCTCAACCTAACCCTAAGCGAAAACCTAACACTAACCCTAAACCAAACCATAACTCTATCCAAAAACCTAACCTTAAACCTAAACCAAACCCAAAACCTAACCCTAACACTAACCCTAACACTAAACCTAACCCTGACCCTAACCCTAACCCTAACCCTGACCCAAACCCAAACCCTAACCCTAACACAAAACCTAAACCTAAAACAAACCCTAACCCTATCCCTAACCCTAACCCTAAACCTAAAAGTAACCCTAAACCAAACACAAACCCTAACATTAACCCTAAACCTAAACCTAACCCAAACCCTAACCGTAACCCTAAACCTAACCCTAACGCTAACAATAACCCTAACCATCTTCCTAACCCAAACCCAAACCATAACCGTAACCGTCACCCAAACCATAACCCTAATCCTAACCCTAACGCTAACACAAACCCTAACCCTAACCCGAACCCTAACCCAAACCCTAATTCTAACCCTAAACCTAACCAAAACCCAAAGCCAAACCCTCACCCTACCCCTAGTCCTAACCCAAACCCTAACCCTAATCCTAACCCAAACCCAAACACTAAACCTAACCCTAACCCTAACCCTAACCCTCACCCTAACCCAAACCCTAACCCTAACCCTAACCCAAACCCAAACCCTAAACCTAACCCTAACCCAAACGCTAACCCTAAACCTAACCCTAGCCCAAAACCTAACCCTAAACCTAACCCTTACACAAACCCTAACCCTAACCCAAAACCAAACCCAAACCCTAAACTTAACCGTAACCCTAACCCAAACTCTAAACATAACTCTAACACTAACCATAACCCTAACCCTAAACCTAACACTAACCCAAACCCTAACACTAACCCTAACCCTAACCCTAACCCTAACCCAAACATTAAACCTAAACCTAACCCTAACCCAAACCCTACCACTAACCCTAACACAAACCCTAACCCTAACCCTAACCCTAGCCTAAGCCTAAACCTAACCCTAACAGAAACC
>JAJHUQ010000058.1:2075000-2080000 GCA_035773235.1 Eospalax fontanierii | reverse complement strand
AACCCAAACCCTAAACCTAACCCTAACCCAAACGCTAACCCTAAACCTAACCCTAGCCCAAAACCTAACCCTAAACCTAACCCTTACACAAACCCTAACCCTAACCCAAAACCAAACCCAAACCCTAAACTTAACCGTAACCCTAACCCAAACTCTAAACATAACTCTAACCCTAACCCTAACCCTAACCCTAAACCTAACACTAACCCAAACCTTAACACTAACCCTAACCCTAACCCTAACCCTAACCCTAACCCAAACATTAAACCTAAACCTAACCCTAACCCAAACCCTACCACTAACCCTAACACAAACCCTAACCCTAACCCTAACCCTAGCCTAAGCCTAAACCTAACCCTAACAGAAACCCTAACCCTAACCCTAACCCTAACCCTAACCCTAACCCTAAACCTAACACTAACCCAAACCTTAACACTAACCCTAACCCTAACCCTAACCCTAACCCTAACCCAAACATTAAACCTAAACCTAACCCTAACCCAAACCCTACCACTAACCCTAACACAAACCCTAACCCTAACCCTAACCCTAATTGTAAACCTAACCCTAACCCTAACCCTAACCCTAACCCTAACCCTAACCCAAACCCAAACCCAAACGCTAACACTAAACCTAACCCTAGCCCAAAACCTAACCCTAAACCTAACCCTAACACAAACCCTAACCCTAACCCAAAACCAAACCCAAACCCTAAACTTAACTGTAACCCTAACCCAAACTCTAACCATAACTCTAACCCTAACCCTAACCCTAACCCTAAACCTAACACTAACCCAAACCCTAACACTAACCCTAACCCTAACCCTAACCCTAACCCTAACCCAAACATTAAACCTAAACCTAACCCTAACCCAAACCCTAACACTAACCCTAACACAAACCCTAACCCTAACCCTAACCCTAGGCTAAGCCTAAACCTAACCCTAACAGAAACGCTAACCCTAACCCTAACCCTAACCCTAACCCTAACCCAAATTCAAACCCTAAACCTAATGCTAACCCTAACCCAAACCCTATCCCTACCCCTAACCCTTATCCAAACCCTAAATCTAACCCTAACCCTAACCCGAACCAAAACCTAAACCTAACCCAAACCCTGACCCTAACACTAACCCTAACCCAAACCCTAAACCTAACCCTAACCCTAACCCAAATATTAACCCTAAACCTAATGCTAACCCTAACGCTAACCATAAACCTAACCCTAACCCAAACCCTAACCCTAACCTAACCTTAACCCAAACCCTAACCCTAATCCTAACCCTAACCCAAACCCAAACCCTAACCCTAACTCAAACTCAAACCCCAACCCTAACCATAACCCTAACCCTAACCCTAACCCTAACCCTAACCTTAACCCAAACTCAAACCCTAAACGTAATGCTAACCCTAACCCAAACCCTATCCCTAACCCTAACCCTTATCCAAACCCTAAATCTAACCCTAACCCTAACCCTAACCTAATCCAAACACTAACCCTTACCCAAACACTAACCTTATCTCAAACCCTCACCCTAAACCTAACCTAAACCCTAACCCTAACCCTAACATTAAACCTAATCCAAACCCAAACCCTAATCCTAACACTAACCCTAACCCTAACCCTAACACTCACCTTAAACCAAACGGAAAACCTAACCCTAACCCTAACTCAAACCCTAACCCTAAACCTAACTCTAATACAAACCCTAACCCTAACCCTAACCCAAAACCAAACCCTAACCCTAACCATAACCCTAACCCATCCTCTACCCGTACCCTGACCCTAACACTAAACCTAATACTAAACAAACCCTAACCCTATACCTAACCCTTACCCTAACCCAAACATTAACCCTAAAACTAACCCTAACCCAAACCCTAACCCTAAACCTAACCCTAACCCAAACCCTAACCCTAACCCTAACCCAACCCCTAACCCTAACCCTAACCCAAACATTAACCCTAAACCTAACCCTAACCCAAACGCTAACCCTAAACCTATCCCAAGCCCAAAACCCAACCCTAAACCTAACCCTAACACAAACCCTAACCCTAACCCAAAACCAAACCCAAACCCTAAACTTAACCGTAACCCTAACCCAAACTCTAACCATAACTCTAACCCTAACCCTAACCCTAACCCTAAACCTAACACTAACCCAAACCCTAACACTAACCCTAACCCTAAACCTAATCCTAACCCTAACCCAAATATTAAACCTAAACCTAACCCTAACCCAAACCCTAACACTAACCCTAACACAAACCCTATCCCTAACACTAACCCTAGCCTAAGCCTAAACCTAACCCTAACAGAAAACCTAACCCTAACCCTAACCCTAACCCTAACCCTAACCAAACCCAAACTCAAACCCTAAACCTAATGCTAACCCTAACCCAAACCCTATCCCGAACCCTAACCCTTATCCAAACCCTAAATCTAACCCTAACCCTAACCCGGACCAAAACCTAAACCTAACCCTAACCCAAACCCTAACCCTGACCCTAACCCTAACCCAAACCCTAACCCTAACCCTAACCCAAACATTAACCCTAAACCTAACCCAAACCCAAACGCTAACCCTAAACCTAACCCTAGCCCAAAACCTAACCCTAAACCTAACCCTAACACAAACCCTAACCCTAACCCAAAACCAAACCCAAACCCTAAACTTAACTGTAACCCTAACCCAAACTCTAACCATAACTCTAACCCTAACCCTAACCCTAACCCTAAACCTAACACTAACCCAAACCCTAACACTAACCCTAACCCTAACCCTAACCCTAACCCTAACCCAAACATTAAACCTAAACCTAACCCTAACCCAAACCCTAACACTAACCCTAACACAAACCCTAACCCTAACCCTAACCCTAGGCTAAGCCTAAACCTAACCCTAACAGAAACGCTAACCCTAACCCTAACCCTAACCCTAACCCTAACCCAAATTCAAACCCTAAACCTAATGCTAACCCTAACCCAAACCCTATCCCTACCCCTAACCCTTATCCAAACCCTAAATCTAACCCTAACCCTAACCCGAACCAAAACCTAAACCTAACCCAAACCCTGACCCTAACACTAACCCTAACCCAAACCCTAAACCTAACCCTAACCCTAACCCAAATATTAACCCTAAACCTAATGCTAACCCTAACGCTAACCATAAACCTAACCCTAACCCAAACCCTAACCCTAACCTAACCTTAACCCAAACCCTAACCCTAATCCTAACCCTAACCCAAACCCAAACCCTAACCCTAACTCAAACTCAAACCCTAACCCTAACCCTAACCCTAACCCTAACCCTAACCCTAACCCTAACCTTAACCCAAACTCAAACCCTAAACGTAATGCTAACCCTAACCCAAACCCTATCCCTAACCCTAACCCTTATCCAAACCCTAAATCTAACCCTAACCCTAACCCTAACCTAATCCAAACACTAACCCTTACCCAAACACTAACCTTATCTCAAACCCTCACCCTAAACCTAACCTAAACCCTAACCCTAACCCTAACATTAAACCTAATCCAAACCCAAACCCTAATCCTAACACTAACCCTAACCCTAACCCTAACACTCACCTTAAACCAAACGGAAAACCTAACCCTAACCCTAACTCAAACCCTAACCCTAAACCTAACTCTAATACAAACCCTAACCCTAACCCTAACCCAAAACCAAACCCTAACCCTAACCATAACCCTAACCCATCCTCTACCCGTACCCTGACCCTAACACTAAACCTAATACTAAACAAACCCTAACCCTATACCTAACCCTTACCCTAACCCAAACATTAACCCTAAAACTAACCCTAACCCAAACCCTAACCCTAAACCTAACCCTAACCCAAACCCTAACCCTAACCCTAACCCAACCCCTAACCCTAACCCTAACCCAAACATTAACCCTAAACCTAACCCTAACCCAAACGCTAACCCTAAACCTATCCCAAGCCCAAAACCCAACCCTAAACCTAACCCTAACACAAACCCTAACCCTAACCCAAAACCAAACCCAAACCCTAAACTTAACCGTAACCCTAACCCAAACTCTAACCATAACTCTAACCCTAACCCTAACCCTAACCCTAAACCTAACACTAACCCAAACCCTAACACTAACCCTAACCCTAAACCTAATCCTAACCCTAACCCAAATATTAAACCTAAACCTAACCCTAACCCAAACCCTAACACTAACCCTAACACAAACCCTATCCCTAACACTAACCCTAGCCTAAGCCTAAACCTAACCCTAACAGAAAACCTAACCCTAACCCTAACCCTAACCCTAACCCTAACCAAACCCAAACTCAAACCCTTAACCTAATGCTTACCCTAACCCAATCCCTTTCCCGTACCCTTACCCTTATCCAAACCCTAAATCTATCCCTAACCCTAACCCGGACCAAAACCTAAACCTAACCCTAACCCAAACCCTAACCCTGACCCTAACCCTAACCCAAACCCTAACCCTAACCCTAACCCAAACATTAAACCTAAACCTAACCCTAACCCAAACGCTAACCCTAAACCTAACCCAAGCCCAAAACCTAACCCTAACCCTAACCCTAACACAAACCCTAACCCTAACCCAAAACCAAACCCAAAACCTAAACTTAACCGTAACCCTAACCCAAACTCTAACCATAACTCTAACCCTAACCCTAACCGTAACCCTAAACCTAACACTAACCCAAACCCTAACACTAACCCTAACCCTAAACCTAACCCTAACCCTAACCCAAACATTAAACCTAAACCTAACCCTAACCCAAACCCTAACACTAACCCTAAACCAAACCCTAACCCTAACCTAACCTTAACCCAAACCCTAACCCTAATCCTAACCCTAACCCAAACCCAAACCCTAACCCTAACCCTAACTCAAACCCTAACCCTAACCCTAACACTAACCCTAACCCTAAACCTAACCCTAACCCTAACCAAAACCAAACCCTAACTCAAACCCTAAACCTAACCC
>JAJHUQ010000058.1:2060000-2070000 GCA_035773235.1 Eospalax fontanierii | reverse complement strand
CCTAACCAAAACCCAAACCCAAACCCTAACCCTAACCCTAACCCTAACCCAAACCCTAACCCTAATCCTAACCCAAACCCAAACACTAAACCTAACCCTAACCCTAACCCTAACCCTCACCCCAACCCAAACCCTAACCCCAACCCTAACCCAAACCCAAACCCTAAACCTAACCCTAACCCAAACGCTAACCCTAAACCTAACCCTAGCCCAAAACCTATCCCTAAACCTAACCCTTACACAAACCCTAACCCTAACCCAAAACCAAACCCAAACCCTAAACTTAACCGTAACCCTAACCCAAACTCTAAACATAACTCTAACCCTAACCCTAGCCCTAACCCTAAACCTAACACTAACCCAAACCCTAACACTAACCCTAACCCTAAACCTAACCCTAACCCTAACCCAAACATTAAACCTAAACCTAACCCTAACCCAAACCCTACCACTAACCCTAACACAAACCCTAACCCTAACCCTAACCCTAGCCTAAGCCTAAACCTAACCCTAACAGAAACCCTAACCCTAACCCTAACCCTAACCCAAACTCAAACCCTAAACCTAATGCTAACCCTAACCCAAACCCTATCCCTAACCCTAACCCTTATCCAAACCCTAAATCTAACCCTAACCCTAACCCGAACCAAAACCTAAACCTAACCCAAACCATGACTTTAACACTAACCCTAACCCAAACCCTAACCCTAACCCTAACCCAAACATTACCCCTAAACCTAACCCAAACCCAAACGCTAACCCTAAACCTAACCCTAGCCCAAAACCTAACCCTAAACCTAACCCTAACACAAACCCTAACCCTAACCCAAAACCAAACCCAAACCCTAAACTTAACCGTAACCCTAACCCAAACTCTAACCATAACTCTAACCCTAACCCTAACCCTAACCCTAAACCTAACACTAACCCAAACCCTAACACTTACCCTAACCCTAACCCTAACCCTAACCCTAACCCAAACATTAAACCTAAACCTAACCCTAACCCAAACCCTAACACTAACCCTAACACAAACCCTAACCCTAACCCTAACCCTAGGCTAAGCCTAAACCTAACCCTAACAGAAACGCTAACCCTAACCCTAACCCTAACCCTAACCCTAACCCTAACCCAAATTCAAACCCTAAACCTAATGCTAACCCTAACCCAAACCCTATCCCTACCCCTAAACCTTATCCAAACCCTAAATCTAACCCTAACCCTAAGCCGAACCAAAACCTAAACCTAACCCAAACCCTGACCCTAACACTAACCCTAACCCAAACCCTAAACCTAACCCTAACCCTAACCCAAATATTAACCCTAAACCTAACGCTAACCCTAACGCTAACCATAAACCTAACCCTAACCCAAACCCTAACCCTAACCTAACCTTAACCCAAACCCTAACCCTAATCCTAACCCTAACCCAAACCCAAACCCTAACCCTAACTCAAACTCAAACCCTAACCCTAACCCTAACCCTAAACCTAACCCTAACCCTAACCTTAACCCAAACTCAAACCCTAAACGTAATGCTAACCCTAACCCAAACCCTATCCCTAACCCTAACCCTTATCCAAACCCTAAATCTAACCCTAACCCTAACCCTAACCTAATCCAAACACTAACCCTTACCCAAACACTAACCTTATCGCAAACCCTCACCCTAAACCTAACCTAAACCCTAACCCTAACCCTAACACTAAACCTAATCCAAACCCAAACCCTAATCCTAACACTAACCCTAACCCTAACCCTAACCCTAACACTCACCTTAAACCAAACGGAAAACCTAACCCTAACCCTAACTCAAACCCTAACCCTAAACCTAACTCTAATACAAACCCTAACCCTAACCCTAACCCAAACCCCAACCCTAACCCTAACCATAACCCTAACCCATCCTCTACCCTTACCCTGACCCTAACACTAAACCTAATACTAAACAAACCCCTAACCCTATACCTAACCCTTACCCTAACCCAAACATTAACCCTAAAACTAACCCTAACCCAAACCCTAACCCTAAACCTAACCCTAACCCAAACCCTAACCCTAACCCTAACCCAACCCCTAACCCTAACCCTAACCCAAACATTAACCCTAAACCTAACCCTAACCCAAACGCTAACCCTAAACCTATCCCAAGCCCAAAACCCAACCCTAAACCTAACCCTAACACAAACCCTAAACCTAACCCAAAACCAAACCCAAACGCTAAACTTAACCGTAACCCTAACCCAAACTCTAACCATAACTCTAACCCTAACCCTAACCCTAACCCTAAACCTAACACTAACCCAAACCCTAACACTAACCCTAACCCTAAACCTAATCCTAACCCTAACCCAAATATTAAACCTAAACCTAACCCTAACCCAAACCCTAACACTAACCCTAACACAAACCCTATCCCTAACACTAACCCTAGCCTAAGTCTAAACCTAACCCTAACAGAAAACCTAACCCTAACCCGAACCCTAACCCTAACCCTAACCTTAACCCAAACTCAAAGCCTAAACCTAATGCTAACCCTAACCCAAACCCTTTCCCGAACCCTAACCCTTATCCAAACCCTAAATCTAACCCTAACCCTAACCCGGACCAAAACCTAAACCTAACCCTAACCCAAACCCTAACCCTGACCCTAACCCTAACCCAAACCCTAACCCTAACCCTAACCCAAACATTAAACCTAAACCTAACCCTAACCCAAACGCTAACCCTAAACCTAACCCAAGCCCAAAACCTAACCCTAACCCTAACCCTAACCCTAACCCTAACCCAAACATTAAACCTAAACCTAACCCTAACCCAAACGCTAACCCTAAACCTAACCCAAGCCCAAAACCTAACCCTAACCCTAACCCTAACACAAACCCTAACCCTAACCCAAAACCAAACCCAAAACCTAAACTTAACCGTAACCCTAACCCAAACTCTAACCATAACTCTAACCCTAACCCTAACCGTAACCCTAAACCTAACACTGACCCAAACCCTAACACTAACCCTAACCCTAAACCTAACCCTAACCCTAACCCAAACATTAAACCTAAACCTAACCCTAACCCAAACCCTAACACTAACCCTAAACCAAACCCTAACCCTAACCTAACCTTAACCCAAACCCTAACCCTAATCCTAACCCTAACCCAAACCCAAACCCTAACCCTAACCCTAACTCAAACCCTAACCCTAACCCTAACACTAACCCTAACCCTAAACCTAACCCTAACCCTAACCAAAACCAAACCCTAACTCAAACCCTAAACCTAACCCTAACCCTAACATTAACCCTAACCGAAACCAAACCCTAACCTTAACCCTAACCCAAACGCAAACCCTTACACTAATCCTCACCCTAACCCTAACCCAAACCCAAATCCAAACACAAAATCTAACCCTAACCCTAACCCTAACACAAACCCAAACACAAACCGTAAACCTAACCCTAACCCTAACCCAAATTCTAACCGTAACTCTAACCCTAACCCTAAGCCTTAACCTAAACCTAACGCTAACCCAAACCCTAACACTAACCCTAAGCCTAACCCTAACCCTAACCCAAACATTAAACCTAAACCTAACCCTAACCCAAGCCGTAACACTAACCCTAACACAAACCCTAACCCTAACCCTAACCCTAAGCCTAAGTCTAAACCTAACCCTAACACAAACCCTAACCCTAACCCTAACCCTAACCATAACCCTAACCCTAACCCAAACTCAAACCCAAACCCTAACTCTAACACTAACCCTAACCGTAAACCTAACCCTAACCCTAACCCAAACCAAACCCTAACTCAAATCCTAAACCTAACCTTAAGCCTAACATTAATCCTAACCGAAACCAAACCCTAACCTTAACCCTAACCCAAACCCAAACCCTTACACTAATCCTTACCCTAACCCTAACCAAAACCCAAAACCAAACACTAAATCTAACCCTAACCCTAACCCTAACCCAAAGCTTAAACCGAAACTTAACCCTAACCCAAATCCTCACACTAATCCTAAACCTAACACACAACCTAACCCTAACCTTAACGCTAACCCAAATCCAAACCGTAACCCTAACCCTAACACTAACCCAAACCCAAACCCTAACCGTAAACCTAACCCTAACCCTAACCCTAACACTAACCCAAACCCTAACCCTAACCCTAGCCCTAACCCCAACCCTGACCCTAACCCTAACCCAAACATTAACCCTAACCCTAACCCTAACCCTAACCCTAACCCTAACACTAACCCTAACCCTAATCCTAACCGTAAACCTAACCCTAACCCTAACCCTAACCCTAACACTAACCCAAACCCTAACCCTAACCCTAACCCTAACCCTAATCCAAACCCTAACCCTAACCCAAACCTTAACCCTAACCAAACCAAAACCTAACCCTTACACTAACCCTAACCCCAAGCCTAATCCTAAACCAAACCCAAACAATAACCCTAATTCTCAACCTAACCCTAAGCGAAAACCTAACACTAACCCTAAACCAAACCATAACTCTATCCAAAAACCTAACCTTAAACCTAAACCAAACCCAAAACCTAACCCTAACACTAACCCTAACACTAAACCTAACCCTGACCCTAACCCTAACCCTAACCCTGACCCAAACCCAAACCCTAACCCTAACACAAAACCTAACCCTAAAACAAACCCTAACCCTATCCCTAACCCTAACCCTAAACCTAAAAGTAACCCTAACCCAAACACAAACCCTAACACTAACCCTAACCCTAAACCTAACCCAAACCCTAACCGTAACCCTAAACCTAACCTTAACGCTAACAAAAACCCTAACCATAAACCTAACCCAAACCCAAACCATAACCGTAACCATCACCCAAACCATAACCCTAATCCTAACCCTAACGCTAACACAAACCCTAACCCTAACCCGAACCCTAACCCAAACCCTAACTCTAACCTTAAACCTAACCAAAACCCAAACCCAAACCCTAACCCTAACCCTAACCCTAACCCAAACCCTAACCCTAATCCTAACCCAAACCCAAACCCTAAACCTAACCCTAACCCTAACCCTAACCCTCACCCTAATCCAAACCCTAACCGTAACCCTAACCCAAACCCAAACCCTAAACCTAACCCTAACCCTAACCCTAACCCTAACCCAAACCCTAACCCTAACGCTAACCCAAACATTAAACCTAAACCTAACCCTAACCCAAACGCTAACCCTAAACCTAACCCAAGCCCAAAACCTAACCCTAACCCTAACCATAACACAAACCCTAACCCTAACCCAAAACCAAACCCAAACCCTAAACTTAACCCTAACCCTAACCCAAACTCTAACCATAACTCTAACCCTAACCCTAACCCTAGCCTAAGCCTAAACCTAACCCTAACAGAAACGCTAACCCTAACCCTAACCCTAAACCTAACCCTAACCCTAACCCTAACCCAAACTCAAACCCTAAACCTAATGCTAACCCTAACCAAAACCCTATCCCTACCCCTAACCCTTATCCAAACCCTAAATCTAACCCTAACCCTAACCCGAACCAAAACCTAAACCTAACCCAAACCCTGACCCTAACACTAACCCTAACCCAAACCCTAAACCTAACCCTAACCGTAACCCAAATATTAACCCTAAACCTAACGCTAACCCTAACGCTAACCATAAACCTAACCCTAACCCAAACCCTAACCCTAACCTAAACTTAACCCAAACCCTATCCCTAATCCTAACCCTAACCCAAACCCAAACCCTAACCCTAACTCAAGCTCAAACCCTAACCCTAACCCTAACCCTAACCCTAACCCAAACCCTAACTCTAACACTAACCCAAACCCAAACCCTAACCATAAACCTAACCCTAACCCTAACCCTAATCCAAACCCTAACCCTAACCCAAAAATTAACCCTAACCAAACCAAAACCTAACCCTTACACTAACCCTAACCCCAAGCCTAATCCTAAACCAAACCCAAACAATAACCCTAATTCTCAACCTAACCCTAAGCGAAAACCTAACACTAACCCTAAACCAAACCATAACTCTATCCAAAAACCTAACCTTAAACCTAAACCAAACCCAAAACCTAACCCTAACACTAACCCTAACACTAAACCTAACCCTGACCCTAACCCTAACCCTAACCCTGACCCAAACCCAAACCCTAACCCTAACACAAAACCTAACCCTAAAACAAACCCTAACCCTATCCCTAACCCTAACCCTAAACCTAAAAGTAACCCTAACCCAAACACAAACCCTAACACTAACCCTAACCCTAAACCTAACCCAAACCCTAACCGTAACCCTAAACCTAACCCTAACGCTAACAATAACCCTAACCATCTTCCTAACCCAAACCCAAACCATAACCGTAACCGTAACCCAAACCCTAACCCTAACCCTAAACCTAACCCAAACCCTAACCCTAATCCTAACCCAAACCCAAACACTAAACCTAACCCTAACCCTAACCCTAACCCTCACCCTAACCCAAACCCTAACCCTAACCCTAACCCAAACCCAACCCCTAAACCTAACCCTAACCCAAACGCTAACCCTAAACCTAACCCTAGCCCAAAACCTAACCCTAAACCTAACCCTTAAACAAACCCTAACCCTTTTCCAAATCCAAACCCTAACCCTAAACTTAACCGTTTCCCTGACCCCAACTCTAAACATAACTCTAACCCTAACCCTATCCCTAACCCTAAACCCTACACTAACCCAAACCCTAACACTAACCCTAACCCTAACCCTAACCCTAACCCTAAACCAAACATTAAACCTAAACCTAACCCTAACCCAAACCCTACCACTAACCCTAACACAAACCCTAACCCTAAACCTAACCCTAGCCTAAGCCTAAACCTAACCCTAACAGAAACCCTAACCCTAACAATAACCCTAACCCAAACTCAAACCCTAAACCTAATGCTAACCCTAACCCAAACCCTATCCCTAACCCTAACCCTTATCCAAACCCTAAATCTAACCCTATCCCTAACCCGAACCAAAACCTAAACCTAGCGCAAACCCTGACTTTAACACTAACCCTAACCCAAACCCTAACCCTAACCCTAACCCAAACATTAACCCTAAACCTAACCCAAACCCAAACGTTAACCCTAAACCTAACCCTATCCCAAAACCTAACCCTAAACCTAACCCTAACACAAACACTAACCCTAACCCAAAACCAAACCCAAACCCTAAACTTAACCGTAACCCTAACCCAAACTCTAACCATAACTCTAACCCTAACCCTAACCCTAACCCTAAACCTAACACTTACCCAAACCCTAACACTAACCCTAACCCTAACCCTAACCCTTACCCTAACCCAAACATTAAACCTAAACCTAACCCTAACCCAAACCCTAACACTAACCCTAACACAAACCCTAACCCTAACCCTAACCCTAGGCTAAGCCTAACCCTAACCCTAACAGAAACGCTAACCCTAACCCTAACCCTAACCCTAACCCTAAACCAAATTCAAACCCTAAACCTAATGCTAACCCTAACCCAAACCCTATCCCTACCCCTAACCCTTATCCAAACCCTAAATCTAACCCTAACCCTAACCCGAACCAAAACCTAAACCTAACCCAAACCCTGACCCTAACACTAACCCTAAACCAAACCCTAAACCTAACCCTAACCCTAACCCAAATATTAACCCTAAACCTAACGCTAACCCTAACGCTAACCATAAACCTAACCCTAACCCAAACCCTAACCCTATCCTAACCTTAACCCAAACCCTAACCCTAATCCTAACCCTAACCCAAACCCAAACCCTAACCCTAACTCAAACTCAAACCCTAACCCTAACCCTAACCCTAACCCTAACCCTAACCCTAACCTTAACCCAAACTCAAACCCTAAACGTAAGGCTAACCCTAACCCAAACCCTATCCCTAACCCTAACCCTTATCCAAACCCTAAATCTAACCCTAACCCTAACCCTAACCTAATCCAAACACTAACCCTTACCCAAACACTAACCTTATCGCAAACCCTCACCCTAAACCTAACCTAAACCCTAACCCTAACCCTAACACTAAACCTAATCCAAACCCAAACCCTAATCCTAACACTAACCCTAACCCTAACCCTAACACTCACCTTAAACCAAACGGAAAACCTAACCCTAACCCTAACTCAAACCCTAACCCTAAACCTAACTCTAATACAAACCCTAACCCTAACCCTAACCCAAACCCAAACCCTAACCCTAACCATAACCCTAACCCATCCTCTTCCCGTACCCTGACCCTAACACTAAACCTAATACTAAACAAACCCCTAACCCTATACCTAACCCTTACCCTAACCCAAACATTAACCCTAAAACTAACCCTAACCCAAACCCTAACCCTAAACCTAACCCTAACCCAAACCCTAACCCTAACCCTAACCCAACCGCTAACCCTAACCCTAATCCAAACATTAACCCTAAACGTAACCCTAACCCAAATGCTAACCCTAAACCTATCCCAAGCCCAAAACCCAACCCTAAACCTAACCCTAACACAAACCCTAACCCTAACCCAAAACCAAACCCAAACCCTAAACTTAACCGTAACCCTAACCCAAACTCTAACCATAACTCTAACCCTAACCCTAACCCTAACCCTAAACCTAACACTAACCCAAATCCTAACACTAACCCTAACCCTAAACCTAATCCTAACCCTAACCCAAATATTAAACCTAAACCTAACCCTAACCCAAACCCTAACACTAACCCTAACACAAACCCTATCCCTAACACTAACCCTAGCCTAAGCCTAAACCTAACCCTAACAGAAACCCTAACCCTAACCCTAACCCTAACCCTAACCCTAACCTTAACCCAAACTCAAACCCTAAACCTAATGCTAACCCTAACCCTAACCCTAACCTTAACCCAAACTCAAACCCTAAACCTAATGCTAACCCTAACCCAAACCCTATCCCGAACCCTAACCCTTATCCAAACCCTAAATCTAACCCTAACCCTAACCCGAACCAAAACCTAAACCTAACCCTAACCCAAACCCTCACCCTGACCCTAACCCTAACCCAAAACCTAACCCAAAACCTAAACTTAACCGTAACCCTAACCCAAACTCTAACCATAACTCTAACCCTAACCCTAACCGTAACCCTAAACCTAACACTAACCCAAACCCTAACACTAACCCTAACCCTAAACCTAACCCTAACCCTAACCCAAACATTAAACCTAAACCTTACCCTAACCCAAACCCTAACACTAACCCTAAACCAAACCCTAACCCTAACCTAACCTTAACCCTAACCCTAACCCTAACCCTAATCCAAAGCCTAAACCGAAACCTAACCCTAACCCAAATCCTCACACTAATCCTAAACCTAACACACACCCTAACCCTAACCTTAACCCTAACCCAAATCCAAACCCTAACGCTAACCCTAACACTAACGCAAACCCAAACCCTAACCATAAACCTAACCCTAACCCTAACCCTAAACCTAACCCAAACCCTAACTCTAACCCTAACCCTAACCCAAACCCAAACCCTAACCCTAACCCTAACCCAAACCCTAACCCTAACCCTAACCCAAACCCAAACCCTAAACCTAACCCTAACCCTAAACCTAACCCTAACCCAAACCCTAACTCTAACCCTAACCCTAACCCAAACCCAAACCCTACCCCTAACCCTAACCCTAACCCTAACCCTAACCCTAAACCTAACCCAAACCCTAACCCTAACCCTAACCCAAACATTAACCCTAAACCTAACCCTAACCCAAACGCTAACCCTAAACCTAACCCTAGCCCAAAACCTAACCCTAAACCTAAACCTAACACAAACCCTAACCCTAACACAAACCCAAACCCAAACCGTAAACCTAACCCTAACCCTAACCCAAATTCTAACCGTAACTCTAACCCTAACCCTAAGCCTTAACCTAAACCTAACGCTAACCCAAACCCTAACACTAACCCTAAGCCTAACCCTAA
>JAJHUQ010000058.1:2045000-2047500 GCA_035773235.1 Eospalax fontanierii | reverse complement strand
CTAACCCTAAACCTTACCCTAATCCAAACGCACACCCTAACCCTAACCCTAACCCTAAACCTAAACCTAACCCAAGCCCTAACACTAACCTTAGCCTAAACTTAACCCTAACCCTAACGCTAAACCTAACCCTAACCCTAACCCTAACCCTAACCTAATCCTAACACTAACCCTTACCCAAACACTAACCTTATCGCAAACCCTCACCCTAAACCTAACCTAAACCCTAACCCTAACCCTAACACTAAACCTAATCCAAACCCAAACCCTAATCCTAACACTAACCCTAACCCTAACCCTAACACTCATCCTAAACCAAACGGAAACCCTAACCCTAACCCTAACTCAAACCCTAACCCTAAACCTAACTCTAATACAAACCCTAACCCTAACCCTAACCCTAAACCAAACCCTAACCCTAACCATAACACTAACCCATCCTCTACCCGTACCCTGACCCTAACACTAAACCTAATACTAAACAAACCCCTAACCCTATACCTAACCCTTACCCTAACCCAAACATTAACCCTAAAACTAACCCTAACCAAAACCCTAACCATAAATCTAACCCTAACCCAAACCCTAATACTAACCCTAACCCTAACCCAAACCCTAACCCTAATCCTAACCCAAACATTAACCCTAAACCTAACCCTAACCCAAACGCTAACCCTAAACCTAACCCTAGCCCAAAACCTAACCCTAAACCTAACCCTAACACAAACACTAACCCTAACCCAAAACCAAACCCAAACCCTAAACTTAACCGTAACCCTAACCCAAACTCTAACCATAACTCTAACCCTAACCCTAACCCTAACTGTAACCCTAACCCTAACCTTAACGCTAAGACAAACCCTAACCCTAACCCTAACCCTAACCCTAACCCTAACACAAACCCTAACTCTAAACCTAACCCTAACCCAAACCCAAACCCTAACCCTAACCCTAACAATAACGCAAACCCTAACCCTAACCCTAACCCAAACCCAAACCCTAACCCTAAACATAACCCTAACCCAAACACAAACCCAAACCCTAACCCTAACATTAAACATAACCCAAACCCAAACCCTAACCCTAAACCTAACCCTTACCCAAACCCTAACCATAACCAGAACCCAAACCATATCTCTATCCCTAAACCTAACCCTAACCCTAAACCTTACCCTAATCCAAACGCACACCCTAACCCTAACCCTAACCCTAAACCTAAACCTAACCCAAGCCCTAACACTAACCTTAGCCTAAACTTAACCCTAACCCTAACGCTAAACCTAACCCTAACCCTAACCCTAACCCTAACCCAAACCCTAACACTAACCCTAACACAAACCCTATCCCTAACACTAACCCTAGCCTAAGCCTAAACCTAACCCTAACAGAAACCCTAACCCTAACCCTAACCCTAACCCTAACCCTAACCTTAACCCAAACTCAAACCCTAAACCTAATGCTAACCCTAACCCTAACCCTAACCTTAACCCAAACTCAAACCCTAAACCTAATGCTAACCCTAACCCAAACCCTATCCCGAACCCTAACCCTTATCCAAACCCTAAATCTAACCCTAACCCTAACCCGAACCAAAACCTAAACCTAACCCTAACCCAAACCCTCACCCTGACCCTAACCCTAACCCAAAACCTAACCCAAAACCTAAACTTAACCGTAACCCTAACCCAAACTCTAACCATAACTCTAACCCTAACCCTAACCGTAACCCTAAACCTAACACTAACCCAAACCCTAACACTAACCCTAACCCTAAACCTAACCCTAACCCTAACCCAAACATTAAACCTAAACCTAACCCTAACCCAAACCCTAACACTAACCCTAAACCAAACCCTAACCCTAACCTAACCTTAACCCTAACCCTAACCCTAACCCTAATCCAAAGCCTAAACCGAAACCTAACCCTAACCCAAATCCTCACACTAATCCTAAACCTAACACACACCCTAACCCTAACCTTAACCCTAACCCAAATCCAAACCCTAACGCTAACCCTAACACTAACCCAAACCCAAACCCTAACCATAAACCTAACCCTAACCCTAACCCTAAACCTAACCCAAACCCTAACTCTAACCCTAACCCTAACCCAAACCCAAACCCTAACCCTAACCCTAACCCAAACCCTAACCCTAACCCTAACCCAAACCCAAACCCTAAACCTAACCCTAACCCTAAACCTAACCCTAACCCAAACCCTAACTCTAACCCTAACCCTAACCCAAACCCAAACCCTACCCCTAACCCTAACCCTAACCCTAACCCTAACCCTAAACCTAACCCAAACCCTAACCCTAACCCTAACCCAAACATTAACCCTAAACCTAACCCTAACCCAAACGCTAACCCTAAACCTAACCCTAGCCCAAAACCTAACCCTAAACCTAAACCTAACACAAACCCTAACCCTAACACAAACCCAAACCCAAACCGTAAACCTAACCCTAACCCTAACCCAAATTCTAACCGTAACTCTAAC
>JAJHUQ010000058.1:2012500-2022500 GCA_035773235.1 Eospalax fontanierii | reverse complement strand
CCCAAACCCTAACCCTAATCCTAACCCAAACATTAACCCTAAACCTAACCCTAACCCAAACGCTAACCCTAAACCTAACCCTAGCCCAAAACCTAACCCTAAACCTAACCCTAACACAAACCCTAACCCTAACCCAAAACCAAACCCAAACCCTAAACTTAACCGTAACCCTAACCCAAACTCTAACCATAACTCTAACCCTAACCCTAACCCTAACCCTAAACCTAACACTAACCCAAACCCTAACACTAACCCTAACCCTAACCCTAACCCTAACCCTAACCCTAACCCAAACATTAAACCTAAACCTAACCCTAACCCAAACCCTACCACTAACCCTAACACAAACCCTAACCCTAACCCTAACCCTAGCCTAAGCCTAAACCTAACCCTAACAGAAACGCTAACCCTAACCCTAACCCTAACCCTAACCCTAACCCAAACTCAAACCCTAAACCTAATGCTAACCCTAACCCAAACCCTATCCCTACCCCTAACCCTTATCCAAACCCTAAATCTAACCCTACCCCTAACCCGAACCAAAACCTAAACCTAACCCAAACCCTGACCCTAACACTAACCCTAACCCAAACCGTAAACCTAACCCTAACCCTAACCCAAATATTAACCCTAAACCTAACGCTAACCCTAACGCTAACCATAAACCTAACCCTAACCCCCCCCCTACCCCTACCTAACCTTAACCCAAACCCTAACCCTAATCCTAACCCTAACCCAAACCCAAACCCTAACCCTAACTCAAACTCAAACCCTAACCCTAACGCTAACCCTAACCCTAACCCTAACCTTAACCCAAACTCAAACCCTAAACGTAATGCTAACCCTAACCCAAACCCTATCCCTAACCCTAACCCTTATCCAAACCCTAAATCTAACCCTAACCCTAACCCTAACCTAATCCAAACACTAACCCTTACCCAAACACTAACCTTATCGCAAACCCTCACCCTAAACCTAACCTAAACCCTAACCCTAACCCTAACACTAAACCTAATCCAAACCCAAACCCTAATTCTAACACTAACCCTAACCCTAACCCTAACACTCACCCTAAACCAAACGGAAACCCTAACCCTAACCCTGACTCAAACCCTAACCCTAAACCTAACTCTAATACAAACCCTAACCCTAACCCTAACCCAAACCCAAACCCTAACCCTAACCATAACCCTAACCCATCCTCTACCCGTACCCTGACCCTAACACTAAACCTAATACTAAACAAACCCCTAACCCTATACCTAACCCTTACCCTAACCCAAACATTAACCCTAAAACTAAACATACCCAAACCCTAACCCTAAACCTAACCCTAACCCAAACCCTAACCCTAATCCTAACCCTAACCCAACCCCTAACCCTAACCCAAACCCTAACCCTCACCCTAACCCAAACGTTAACGCTAAACCTAACCCTAACCCAAACGCTAACCCTAAACCTAACGCAAGCCCAAAACGTAACCCTAACCCTAACCCTAACACAAACACTAACCCTAACCCTAAACCTAAACCAAACCCTAAACTTAACCGTAACCCTAACCCAAACTCTAACCGTAACTCTATCCCTAGCCCTAAACCTAACCCTAAACCTAACACTAACCCAAACCCTAACACTTACCCTAACCCTAAACCTAACCCTAACCCTAACCCAAACATTAAACCTAAACCTAACCCTAACCCAAACCCTAACACTAACCCTAACCCAAACCCTACCCTAACCTAACCTTAACCCAAACCCTAACCCTAACTCAAACCCTAACCCTAACCCTAACACTATCCCTAACACTAAACCTAACCCTAACCCTAACCAAAACCAAACCCAAACTCAAACCCTAAACCTAACCCTAACCCTAACATTAACACTAACCGAAACCAAACCCTAAACTTAACCCTAACCCAAACGCAAACCCTTACACTAATCCTCACCCTAACCCTAACCCAAACCCAAATCCAAACACAAAATCTAACCCTAACCCTAACCCTAACCCTAACCCAAAGCCTAAACCGAAACCTAACCCTAACCCAAATCCTCACACTAATCCTAAACCTAACACACACCTTAAACCTAACCTTAACCCTAACCCAAATCCAAACCCTAACGCTAACCCTAACACTAACCCAAACCCGAACCCTAAACGTAAACCTAACCCTAACCCTAACCTTAACCCTAACCCTATCCCTAACCCAAACCCTAACTCTAACCCTAACCCTAACCCAAACCCAAACCCTAACCCTAACCCTAACCCTAATCCAAACCCTAACCCTAACCCTAACCAAAACCCAAACCCTAAACCTAACCCTAACCCTAACCCTAACCCTAACCCAAACCCTAACTCTAACCCTAACCCTAACCCAAACCCAAACCCTAACCGTAACCCTAACCCTAACCCAAACCCTAACCCTAACCCTAACCCAAACCCAAACCCTAAACCTAACCCTAACCCTAACCCTAACCCTCACCCTAACCCAAACCCTAACCCTAACCCTAACCGAAACCCAAACCCTAAAAATAACGCAAACCCTAAACCTAACCCTAACCCAAACCCTAACCGTAAACCTAACCCTAACCGTTACCCTAACCCTAACCCTAAACCTAAACCTAAACGTAACCCTAACCCAAACGCAAACCCTAACCCTAACCCTTACCCTAACCCTAACTGTAACCCTAACCCTAACCTTAACGCTAAGACAAACCCTAACCCTAACCCTAACCCTAACCCTAACACAAACCCTAACTCTAAACCTAACCCTAACCCAAACCCAAACCCTAACCCTAACCCTAACAATAACGCAAACCCTAACCCTAACCCTAACCCAAACCCAAACCCTAACCCTAAACATAACCCTAACCCAAACACAAACCCAAACCCTAACCCTAACATTAAACATAACCCAAACCCAAACCCTAACCCTAAACCTAACCCTTACCCAAACCCTAACCATAACCAGAACCCAAACCATAACTCTATCCCTAAACCTAACCCTAACCCTAAACCCTACCCTAATCCAAACGCACACCCTAACCCTAACCCTAACCCTAAACCTAAACCTAACCCAAGCCCTAACACTAACCTTAGCCTAAACTTAACCCTAACCCTAACGCTAAAACTAACCCTAACCCTAACCCTAACCCTAACCTAATCCTAACACTAACCCTTACCCAAACACTAACCTTATCGCAAACCCTCACCCTAAACCTAACCTAAACCCTAACCCTAACCATAACACTAAACCTAATCCAAACCCAAACCCTAATCCTAACACTAACCCTAACCCTAACCCTAACACTCATCCTAAACCAAACGGAAACCCTAACCCTAACCCTAACTCAAACCCTAAACCTAAACCTAACTCTAATACAAACCCTAACCCTAACCCTAACCCTAACTCAAACCCTAACCCTAAACCTAACTCTAATACAAACCCTAACCCTAACCCTAACCCAAACCCAAACCCTAACCCTAACCATAACCCTAACCCATCCTCTACCCGTACCCTGACCCTAACACTAAACCTAATACTAAACAAACCCCTAACCCTATACCTAACCCTTACCCTAACCCAAACATTAACCCTAAAACTAAACATACCCAAACCCTAACCCTAAACCTAACCCTAACCCAAACCCTAACCCTAATCCTAACCCTAACCCAACCCCTAACCCTAACCCAAACCCTAACCCTAACCCTAACCCAAACGTTAACGCTAAACCTAACCCTAACCCAAACGCTAACCCTAAACCTAACGCAAGCCCAAAACCTACACCCTAACCCTAACCCTAACACAAACACTAACCCTAACCCAAAACCAAAACCAAACCCTAAACTTAACCGTAACCCTAACCCAAACTCTAACCGTAACTCTATCCCTAACCCTAACCCTAACCCTAAACCTAACACTAACCCAAACCCTAACACTAACCCTAACCCTAAACCTAACCCTAACCCTAACCCAAACATTAAACCTAAACCTAACCCTAACCCAAACCCTAACACTAACCCTAACCCAAACCCTACCCTAACCTAACCTTAACCCAAACCCTAACCCTAACTCAAACCCTAACCCTAACCCTAACACTATCCCTAACACTAAACCTAACCCTAACCCTAACCAAAACCAAACCCAAACTCAAACCCTAAACCTAACCCTAACCCTAACATTAACACTAACCGAAACCAAACCCTAAACTTAACCCTAACCCAAACGCAAACCCTTACACTAATCCTCACCCTAACCCTAACCCAAACCCAAATCCAAACACAAAATCTAACCCTAACCCTAACCCTAACCCTAACCCAAAGCCTAAACCGAAACCTAACCCTAACCCAAATCCTCACACTAATCCTAAACCTAACACACACCTTAAACCTAACCTTAACCCTAACCCAAATCCAAACCCTAACGCTAACCCTAACACTAACCCAAAGCCGAACCCTAAACGTAAACCTAACCCTAACCCTAACCTTAACCCTAACCCTATCCCTAACCCAATGCCAAACTCTAACCCTAACTTTAAGCGAAACCCTGACCCTAACCCTAACCCTAATCCTAGCCCTAACTCTAACCATAACCAAAACCCAAACCCTAAACCTAACCCTAACCCTAACCCTAACCCTAACCCAAACCCTAACTCTAACCCTAACCCTAACCCAAACCCAAACCCTAACCGTAACCCTAACCCTAACCCAAACCCTAACCCTAACCCTAACCCAAACCCAAACCCTAAACCTAACCCTAACCCTAACCCTAACCCTCACCCTAACCCAAACCCTAACCCTAACCCTAACCGAAACCCAAACCCTAAAAATAACGCAAACCCTAAACCTAACCCTAACCCAAACCCTAACCGTAAACCTAACCCTAACCGTTACCCTAACCCTAACCCTAAACCTAAACCTAAACGTAACCCTAACCCAAACGCAAACCCTAACCCTAACCCTTACCCTAACCCTAACTGTAACCCTAACCCTAACCTTAACGCTAAGACAAACCCTAACCCTAACCCTAACCCTAACCCTAACACAAACCCTAACTCTAAACCTAACCCTAACCCAAACCCAAACCCTAACCCTAACCCTAACAATAACGCAAACCCTAACCCTAACCCTAACCCAAACCCAAACCCTAACCCTAAACATAACCCTAACCCAAACACAAACCCAAACCCTAACCCTAACATTAAACATAACCCAAACCCAAACCCTAACCCTAAACCTAACCCTTACCCAAACCCTAACCATAACCAGAACCCAAACCATAACTCTATCCCTAAACCTAACCCTAACCCTAAACCCTACCCTAATCCAAACGCACACCCTAACCCTAACCCTAACCCTAAACCTAAACCTAACCCAAGCCCTAACACTAACCTTAGCCTAAACTTAACCCTAACCCTAACGCTAAACCTAACCCTAACCCTAACCCTAACCCTAACCTAATCCTAACACTAACCCTTACCCAAACACTAACCTTATCGCAAACCCTCACCCTAAACCTAAGCTAAACCGTAACCCTAACCCTAACACTAAACCTAATCCAAACCCAAACCCTAATCCTAACACTAACCCTAACCCTAACCCTAACACTCATCCTAAACCAAACGGAAACCCTAACCCTAACCCTAACTCAAACCCTAAACCTAAACCTAACTCTAATACAAACCCTAACCCTAACCCTAACCCTAACCCAAACCCAAACCCTAACCATAACCCTAACCCATCCTCTACCCGTACCCTGACCCTAACACTAAACCTAATACTAAACAAACCCCTAACCCTATACCTAACCCTTACCCTAACCCAAACATTAACCCTAAAACTAACCCTAACCAAAACCCTAACCATAAATCTAACCCTAACCCAAACCCAATACTAACCCTAACCCTAACCCAAACCCTAACCCTAATCCTAACCCAAACATTAACCCTAAACCTAACCCTAACCCAAGCGCTAACCCTAAACCTAACCCTAGCCCAAAACCTAACCCTAAACCTAACCCTAACACAAACCCTAACCCTAACCCAAAACCAAACCCAAACCCTAAACTTAACCGTAACCCTAACCCAAACTCTAACCATAACTCTAACCCTAACCCTAACCCTAACCCTAAACCTAACACTAACCCAAACCCTAACACTAACCCTAACCCTAACCCTAACCCTAACCCTAACCCAAACATTAAACCTAAACCTAACCCTAACCCAAACCCTACCACTAACCCTAACACAAACCCTAACCCTAACCCTAACCCTAGCCTAAGCCTAAACCTAACCCTAACAGAAACGCTAACCCTAACCCTAACCCTAACCCTAACCCTAACCCAAACTCAAACCCTAAACCTAATGCTAACCCTAACCCAAACCCTATCCCTACCCCTAACCCTTATCCAAACCCTAAATCTAACCCTAACCCTAACCCGAACCAAAACCTAAACCTAACCCAAACCCTGACCCTAACACTAACCCTAACCCAAACCGTAAACCTAACCCTAACCCTAACCCAAATATTAACCCTAAACCTAAAGCTAACCCTAACGCTAACCATAAACCTAACCCTAACCCAAACCCGAACCCTACCTAACCTTAACCCAAACCCTAACCCTAATCCTAACCCTAACCCAAACCCAAACCCTAACCCTAACTCAAACTCAAACCCTAACCCTAACCCTAACCCTAACCCTAACCCTAACCTTAACCCAAACTCAAACCCTAAACGTAATGCTAACCCTAACCCAAACCCTATCCCTAACCCTAACCCTTATCCAAACCCTAAATCTAACCCTAACCCTAACCCTAACCTAATCCAAACACTAACCCTTACCCAAACACTAACCTTATCGCAAACCCTCACCCTAAACCTAACCTAAACCCTAACCCTAACCCTAACACTAAACCTAATCCAAACCCAAACCCTAATTCTAACACTAACCCTAACCCTAACCCTAACACTCACCCTAAACCAAACGGAAACCCTAACCCTAACCCTAACTCAAACCCTAACCCTAAACCTAACTCTAATACAAACCCTAACCCTAACCCTAACCCAAACCCAAACCCTAACCCTAACCATAACCCTAACCCATCCTCTACCCGTACCCTGACCCTAACACTAAACCTAATACTAAACAAACCCCTAACCCTATACCTAACCCTTACCCTAACCCAAACATTAACCCTAAAACTAAACATACCCAAACCCTAACCCTAAACCTAACCCTAACCCAAACCCTAACCCTAATCCTAACCCTAACCCAACCCCTAACCCTAACCCAAACCCTAACCCTAACCCTAACCCAAACGTTAACGCTAAACCTAACCCTAACCCAAACGCTAACCCTAAACCTAACGCAAGCCCAAAACCTAACCCTAACCCTAACCCTAACACAAACACTAACCCTAACCCAAAACCAAAACCAAACCCTAAACCTAACCGTAACCCTAACCCAAACTCTAACCGTAACTCTATCCCTAACCCTAACCCTAACCCTAAACCTAACACTAACCCAAACCCTAACACTAACCCTAACCCTAAACCTAACCCTAACCCTAACCCAAACATTAAACCTAAACCTAACCCTAACCCAAACCCTAACACTAACCCTAACCCAAACCCTACCCTAACCTAACCTTAACCCAAACCCTAACCCTAACTCAAACCCTAACCCTAACCCTAACACTATCCCTAACACTAAACCTAACCCTAACCCTAACCAAAACCAAACCCAAACTCAAACCCTAAACCTAACCCTAACCCTAACATTAACACTAACCGAAACCAAACCCTAAACTTAACCCTAACCCAAACGCAAACCCTTACACTAATCCTCACCCTAACCCTAACCCAAACCCAAATCCAAACACAAAATCTAACCCTAACCCTAACCCTAACCCTAACCCAAAGCCTAAACCGAAACCTAACCCTAACCCAAATCCTCACACTATTCCTAAACCTAACACACACCTTAAACCTAACCTTAACCCTAACCCAAATCCAAACCCTCACGCTAACCCTAACACTAACCCAAACCCGAACCCTAACCGTAAACCTCACCCTAACCCTAACCTTAACCCTAACCCTATCCCTAACCCAAACCCTAACTCTAACCCTAGCCCTAACCCAAACCCAAACCATAACCCTAACTCTAACCCTAATCCAAACCCTAACCCTAACCCTAACCAAAACCCAAACCCTAAACCTAACCCTAACCCTAACCCTAACCCTAACCCAAACCCTAACTCTAACCCTAACCCTAACCCAAACCCAAACCCTAACCGTAACCCTAACCCTAACCCAAACCCTAACCCTAACCCTAACCCAAACCCAAACCCTAAACCTAACCCTAACCCTAACCCTAACCCTCACCCTAACCCAAACCCTAACCCTAACCCTAACCGAAACCCAAACCCTAAAAATAACGCAAACCCTAAACCTAACCCTAACCCAAACCCTAACCGTAAACCTAACCCTAACCGTTACCCCAACCCTAACCCTAAACCTAAACCTAAACGTAACCCTAACCCAAACGCAAACCCTAACCCTAACCCTTACCCTAACCCTAACTGTAACCCTAACCCTAACCTTAACGCTAAGACAAACCCTAACCCTAACCCTAACCCTAACCCTAACACAAACCCTAACTCTAAACCTAACCCTAACCCAAACCCAAACCCTAACCCTAACCCTAACAATAACGCAAACCCTAACCCTAACCCTAACCCAAACCCAAACCCTAACCCTAAACATAACCCTAACCCAAACACAAACCCAAACCCTAACCCTAACATTAAACATAACCCAAACCCAAACCCTAACCCTAAACCTAACCCTTACCCAAACCCTAACCATAACCAGAACCCAAACCATAACTCTATCCCTAAACCTAACCCTAACCCTAAACCCTACCCGAATCCAAACGCACACCCTAACCCTAACCCTAACCCTAAACCTAAATCTAACCCAAGCCCTAACACTAACCTTAGCCTAAACTTAACCCTAACCCTAACGCTAAACCTAACCCTAACCCTAACCCTAACCCTAACCTAATCCTAACACTAACCCTTACCCAAACACTAACCTTATCGCAAACCCTCACCCTAAACCTAACCTAAACCCTAACCCTAACCCTAACACTAAACCTAATCCAAACCCAAACCCTAATCCTAACACTAACCCTAACCCTAACCCTAACACTCATCCTAAACCAAACGGAAACCCTAACCCTAACCCTAACTCAAACCCTAAACCTAAACCTAACTCTAATACAAACCCTAACCCTAACCCTAACCCTAACCCAAACCCTAACCCTAACCATAACCCTAACCCATCCTCTACCCGTACCCTGACCCTAACACTAAACCTAATACTAAACAAACCCCTAACCCTATACCTAACCCTTACCCTAACCCAAACATTAACCCTAAAACTAACCCTAACCAAAACCCTAACCATAAATCTAACCCTAACCCAAACCCAATACTAACCCTAACCCTAACCCAAACCCTAACCCTAATCCTAACCCAAACATTAACCCTAAACCTAACCCTAACCCAAACGCTAACCCTAAACCTAACCCTAGCCCAAAACCTAACCCTAAACCTAACCCTAACACAAACCCTAACCCTAACCCAAAACCAAACCCAAACCCTAAACTTAACCGTAACACTAACCCAAACTCTAACCATAACTCTAACCCTAACCCTAACCCTAACCCTAAACCTAACACTAACCCAAACCCTAACACTAACCCTAACCCTAACCCTAACCCTAACCCTAACCCAAACATTAAACCTAAACCTAACCCTAACCCAAACCCTACCACTAACCCTAACACAAACCCTAACCCTAACCCTAACCCTAGCCTAAGCCTAAACCTAACCCTAACAGAAACGCTAACCCTAACCCTAACCCTAACCCTAACCCTAACCCAAACTCAAACCCTAAACCTAATGCTAACCCTAACCCAAACCCTATCCCTACCCCTAA
>JAJHUQ010000058.1:1985000-1987500 GCA_035773235.1 Eospalax fontanierii | reverse complement strand
ATCTAACCCTAACCCTAACCCGAACCAAAACCTAAACCTAACCCAAACCATGACTTTAACACTAACCCTAACCCAAACCCTAACCCTAACCCTAACCCAAACATTCCCCCTAAACCTAACCCAAACCCAAACGCTAACCCTAAACCTAACCCTAGCCCAAAACCTAACCCTAAACCTAACCCTAACACAAACCCTAACCCTAACCCAAAACCAAACCCAAACCCTAAACTTAACTGGAACCCTAACCCAAACTCTAACCATAACTCTAACCCTAACCCTAACCCTAACCCTAAACCTAACACTAACCCAAACCCTAACACTAACCCTAACCCTAACCCTAACCCTAACCCTAACCCAAACATTAAACCTAAACCTAACCCTAACCCAAACCCTAACACTAACCCTAACACAAACCCTAACCCTAACCCTAACCCTAGGCTAAGCCTAAACCTAACCCTAACAGAAACGCTAACCCTAACCCTAACCCTAACCCAAATTCAAACCCTAAACCTAATGCTAACCCTAACCCAAACCCTATCCCTACCCCTAACCCTTATCCAAACCCTAAATCTAACCCTAACCCTAACCCGAACCAAAACCTAAACCTAACCCAAACCCTGACCCTCACACTAACCCTAACCCAAACCCTAAACCTAACCCTAACCCTAACCCAAATATTAACCCTAAACCTAACGCTAACCCTAACGCTAACCATAAACCTAACCCTAACCCAAACCCTAACCCTAACCTAACCTTAACCCAAACCCTAACCCTAATCCTAACCCTAACCCAAACCCAAACCCTAACCCTAACTCAAACTCAAACCCTAACCCTAACCCTAACCCTAACCCTAACCCTAACCCTAACCTTAACCCAAACTCAAACCCTAAACGTAATGCTAACCCTAACCCAAACCCTATCCCTAACCCTAACCCTTATCCAAACCCTAAATCTAACCCTAACCCTAACCCTAACCTAATCCAAACACTAACCCTTACGCAAACACTAACCTTATCGCAAACCCTCACCCTAAACCTAACCTAAACCCTAACCCTAACCCTAACACTAAACCTAATCCAAACCCAAACCCTAATCCTAACACTAACCCTAACCCTAACCCTAACACTCACCTTAAACCAAACGGAAAACCTAACCCTAACCCTAACTCAAACCCTAACCCTAAACCTAACTCTAATACAAACCCTAACCCTAACCCTAACCCAAACCCAAACCCTAACCCTAACCATAACCCTAACCCATCCTCTACCCGTACCCTGACCCTAACACTAAACCTAATACTAAACAAACCCCTAACCCTATACCTAACCCTTACCCTAACCCAAACATTAACCCTAAAACTAACCCTAACCCAAACCCTAACCCTAAACCTAACCCTAACCCAAACCCTGACCCTAACCCTAACCCAACCCCTAACCCTAACCCCAACCCAAACATTAACCCTAAACCTAACCCTAACCCAAACGCTAACCCTAAACCTATCCCAAGCCCAAAACCCAACCCTAAACCTAACCCTAACACAAACCCTAACCCTAACCCAAAACCAAACCCAAACCCTAAACTTAACCGTAACCCTAACCCAAACTCTAACCATAACTCTAACCCTAACCCTAACCCTAACCCTAAACCTAACACTAACCCAAACCCTAACCCTAACCCTATCCCTAAACCTAATCCTAACCCTAACCCAAATATTAAACCTAAACCTAACCCTAACACTAACCCTAACACAAACCCTATCCCTAACACTAACCCTAGCCTAAGCCTAAACCTAACCCTAACAGAAAACCTAACCCTAACCCTAACCCTAACCCTAACCCTAACCAAACCCAAACTCAAACCCTAAACCTAATGCTAACCCTAACCCAAACCCTATCCCAAACCCTAACCCTTATCCAAACCCTAAATCTAACCCTAACCCTAACCCGGACCAAAACCTAAACCTAACCCTAACCCAAACCCTAACCCTGACCCTTACCCTAACCCTAACCCTAACCCTAACCCTAACCCTAACCCAAACATTAAACCTAAACCTAACCCTAACCCAAACGCTAACCCTAAACCTAACCCAAGCCCAAAACCTAACCCTAACCCTAACCCTAACAAAAACCCTAACCCTAACCCAAAACCAAACCCAAAACCTAAACTTAACCGTACCCCTAACCCAAACTCTAACCATAACTCTAACCCTAACCCTAACCGTAACCCTAAACCTAACACTAACCCAAACCCTAACACTAACCCTAACCCTAAACCTAACCCTAACCCTAACCCAAACATTAAACCTAAACCTAACCCTAACCCAAACCCTAACACTAACCCTAAACCAAACCCTAACCCTAACCTAACCTTAACCCAAACCCTAACCCTAATCCTAACCCTAACCCAAACCCAAACCCTAACCCTAACCCTAACTCAAACCCTAACCCTAACCCTAACACTAACCCTAACCCTAAACCTAACCCTAACCCTAACCAAAACC
>JAJHUQ010000058.1:1967500-1977500 GCA_035773235.1 Eospalax fontanierii | reverse complement strand
CCTAACCAAACCCAAACTCAAACCCTAAACCTAATGCTAACCCTAACCCAAACCCTATCCCGAACCCTAACCCTTATCCAAACCCTAAATCTAACCCTAACCCTAACCCGGACCAAAGCCTAAACCTAGCCCTAACCCAAACCCTAACCCTGGCCCTAACCCTAACCCAAACCCTAACCCTAACCCTAACCCAAACATTAAACCTAAACCTAACCCTAACCCAAACGCTAACCCTAAACCTAACCCAAGCCCAAAACCTAACCCTAACCCTAACCCTAACACAAACCCTAACCCTAACCCAAAACCAAACCCAAAACCTAAACTTAACCGTAACCCTAACCCAAACTCTAACCATAACTCTAACCCTAACCCTAACCGTAACCCTAAACCTAACACTAACCCAAACCGTAACACTAACCCTAACCCTAAACCTAACCCTAACCCTAACCCAAGCATTAAACCTAAACCTAACCCTAACCCAAACCCTAACACTAACCCTAAACCAAACCCTAACCCTAACCTAACCTTAACCCAAACCCTAACCCTAATCCTAACCCTAACCCAAACCCAAACCCTAACCCTAACCCTAACTCAAACCCTAACCCTAACCCTAACACTAACCCTAACCCTAAACCTAACCCTAACCCTAACCAAAACCAAACCCTAACTCAAACCCTAAACCTAACCCTAACCCTAACATTAACCCTAACCGAAACCAAACCCTAACCTTAACCCTAACCCAAACGCAAACCCTTACACTAATCCTCACCCTAACCCTAACCCAAACCCAAATCCAAACACAAAATCTAACCCTAACCCTAACCCTAACCCTAACCCAAAGCCTAAACCGAAACCTAACCCTAACCCAAATCCTCACACTAATCCTAAACCTAACACACACCCTAACCCTAAACTTAACCCTAACCCAAATCCAAACCCTAACGCTAACCCTAACACTAACCCAAACCCAAACCCTAACCATAAACCTAACCCTAACCCTAACCCTAAACCTAACCCAAACCCTAACTCTAACCCTAAACCTAACCCAAACCCAAACCCTAACCCTAACCCTAACCCAAACCCTAACCCTAACCCTAACCCAAACATTAACCCTAAACCTAACCCTAACCCAAACGCTAACCCTAAACCTAACCCTAGCCCAAAACCTAACCCTAAACCTAAACCTAACACAAACCCTGACCCTAACACAAACCCAAACACAAACCGTAAACCTAACCCTAACCCTAACCCAAATTCTAACCGTAACTCTAACCCTAACCCTAAGCCTTAACCTAAACCTAACGCTAACCCAAACCCTAACACTAACCCTAAGCCTAACCCTAACCCTAACCCAAACATTAAACCTAAACCTAACCCTAACCCAAGCCGTAACACTAACCCTAACACAAACCCTAACCCTAACCCTAACCCTAAGCCTAAGTCTAAACCTAACCCTAACACAAAACCTAACCCTAACCCTAACACTAACCATAACCCTAACCCTAACCCAAACTCAAACCCAAACCCTAACTCTAACACTAACCCTAACCGTAAACCTAACCCTAACCCTAACCCAAACCAAACCCTAACTCAAATCCTAAACCTAACCTTAAGCCTAAAATTAATCCTAACCGAAACCAAACCCTAACTCAAACCCTAAACCTAACCCTAACCCTAACATTAACCCTAACCGAAACCAAACCCTAACCTTAACACTAACCCAAACGCAAACCCTTACACTAATCCTCACCCTTCCCCTTAACCCAAACCCAAATCCAAACACAAAATCTAACCCTAACCCTAACCCTAACCCAAACCCTAACCCTAACCCTAACCCTAACCCAAACATTAACCCTAACCCTAACCCAAACCCAAACCCTAAACCTAACCCTAACCCTAACCCTAACCCTAACCCAAACCCTAACTCTAACCCTAACCCTAACCCAAACCCTAACCCTAACCCTAACCCTAACCCTAACCCTAACCCTAACCCTAACCCTAACCCTAACCCTAACCCTAACCCAAACCCTAACCCTAACCCTAACCCAAACCCTAACCCTAACCCTAACCCAAACCCAAACCCTAAACCTAACCCTAACCCTAAACCTAACCCTAACCCTAACCCAAACCCTAACTCTAACACTAACCCAAACCCAAACCCTAACCCTAACCCTAGCCCTAACCCAAACCCTAACCCTAACCCTAACCCTAACCCAAACATTAACACTAACCCTAACCCTAACCCTAACACTAAACCTAACCCTAACCCTAACCGTAAACCTAACCCTAACCCTAACCCTAACCCTAACACTAACCCAAACCCTAACCCTAACCCTAACCCTAATCCAAACCCTAACCCTAACCCAAACCTTAACCCTAACCAAACCAAAACCTAACCCGTACACTAACCCTAACACCAAGCCTAATCCTAAACCAAACCCAAACAATAAACCTAATTCTCAACCTAACCCTAAGCGAAAACCTAACACTAACCCTAAACCAAACCATAACTCTATCCAAAAACCTAACCTTAAACCTAAACCAAACCCAAAACCTAACCCTAACACTAACCCTAACCCTAAACCTAACCCAAACCCTAACCCTAACCCTAACCCAAACCCTAACCCTAACTCTAACCCAAACCCAAACCCTAAACCTAACCCTAACCCTAACCCTAACCCTAACCCAAACCCTAACTCTAACACTAACCCAAACCCAAACCCTAACCATAACACTAACCCTAACCCTAACCCTAATCCAAACCCTAACCCTAACCCAAACCTTAACCCTAACCAAACAAAAACCTAACCCTTACACTAACCCTAACCCCAAGCCTAATCCTAAACCAAACCCAAACAATAACCCTAATTCTCAACCTAACCCTAAGCGAAAACCTAACACTAACCCTAAACCAAACCATAACTCTATCCAAAAACCTAACCTTAAACCTAAACCAAACCCAAAACCTAACCCTAACACTAACCCCAACACCAAACCCAACCCTGACCCCAACCCCAACCCTAACCCTGACCCAAACCCAAACCCTAACCCTAACACAAAACCTAACCCTAAAACAAACCCTAACCCTATCCCTAACCCTAACCCTAAACCTAAAAGTAACCCTAACCCAAACACAAACCCTAACACTAACCCTAACCCTAAACCTAACCCAAACCCTAACCGTAACCCTAAACCTAACCCTAACGCTAACAATAACCCTAACCATCTTCCTAACCCAAACCCAAACCATGACCGTAACCGTCACCCAAACCATAACCCTAATCCTAACCCTTACGCTTACACAAACCCTAACCCTAACCCGAACCCTAACCCAAACCCTTACTCTAACCCTAAACCTAACCAAAACCCAAACCCAAACCCTAACCCTAACCCTAACCCTAACCCAAACCCTAACCCTAATCCTAACCCAAACCCAAACAATAAACCTAACCCTAACCCTAACCCTAACCCTCACCCTAACCCAAACCCTAACCCTAACCCTAACCCAAACCCAAACCCTAAACCTAACCCTAACCCAAATGCTAACCCTAAACCTAACCCTAGCCCAAAACCTAACCCTAAACCTAACCCTTACACAAACCCAAACCCTAACCCAAAACCAAACCCAAACCCTAAACTTAACCGTAACCCTAACCCAAACACTAAATATAACTCTAACCCTAACCCTAACCCTAACCCTAAACCTAACACTAACCCAAACCCTAACACTAACCCTAACCCTAACCCTAACCCTAACCCTAACCCAAACATTAAACCTAAACCTAACCCTAACCCAAACCCTACCACTAACCCTAACACAAACCCTAACCCTAACCCTAACCCTAGCCTAAGCCTAAACCTAACCCTAACAGAACCCCTAACCCTAACCCTAACCCAAACTCAAACCCTAAACCTAATGCTAACCCTAACCCAAACCCTATCCCTAACCCTAACCCTTATCCAAACCCTAAATCTAACCCTAACCCTAACCCGAACCAAATCCTAAACCTAACCCAAACCCTGACTTTAACACTAACCCTAACCCAAACCCTAACCCTAACCCTAAACCTAACCCAAACCCAAACGCTAACCCTAAACCTAACCCTAGCCCAAAACCTAACCCTAAACCTAACCCTAACACAAACCCTAATCCTAACCCAAAACCAAACCCAATCCCTAAACTTAACCGTAACCCTAACCCAAACTCTAACCATAACTCTAAACCTAACCCTAACCCCAACCCTAAACCTAACACTAACCCAAACCCTAACACTAACCCTAACCCTAACCCTAACCCTAACCCTAACCCAAACATTAAACCTAAACCTAACCCTAACCCAAACCCTAACACTAACCCTAACACAAACCCTAACCCTAACCCTAACCCTAGGCTAAGCCTAAACCTAACCCTAAAAGAAACGCTAACCCTAACCCTAACCCTAACCCTAACCTTAACCCTAACCCAAATTCAAACCCTAAACCTAATCCTAACCCTAACCCAACCCCTATCCCTACCCCTAACCCTTATCCAAACCCTAAATCTAACCCTAACCCTAACCCCAACCAAAACCTAAACCTACCCCGGACCCTGACCCTAACACTAACCCTAACCCAAGCCCTAAACCTAACCCTAACCCTAACCCAAATATTAACCCTAAACCTAACGCTAACCCTAACGCTAACCATAAACCTAACCCTAACCCAAACCCTAACCCTAACCTAACCTTAACCCAAACCCTAACCCTAATCCTAACCCTAACCCAAACCCAAACCCTAACCCTAACTCAAGCTCAAACCCTAACCCTAACCCTAACCCTAACCCTAACCCAAACCCTAACTCTAACACTAACCCAAACCCAAACCCTAACCATAACCCTAACCCTAACCCTAACCCTAATCCAAACCCTAACCCTAACCCAAACCTTAACCCTAACCAAACCAAAACCTAACCCTTACACTAACCCTAACCCCAAGCCTAATCCTAAACCAAACCCAAACAATAACCCTAATTCTCAACCTAACCCTAAGCGAAAACCTAACACTAACCCTAAACCAAACCATAACTCTATCCAAAAACCTAACCTTAAACCTAAACCAAACCCAAAACCTAACCCTAACACTAACCCTAACACTAAACCTAACCCTGACCCTAACCCTAACCCTAACCCTGACCCAAACCCAAACCCTAACCCTAACACAAAACCTAACCCTAAAACAAACCCTAACCCTATCCCTAACCCTAACCCTAAACCTAAAAGTAACCCTAACCCAAACACAAACCCTAACACTAACCCTAACCCTAAACCTAACCCAAACCCTAACCGTAACCCTAAACCTAACCCTAACGCTAACAATAACCCTAACCATCTTCCTAACCCAAACCCAAACCATAACCGTAACCGTCACCCAAACCATAACCCTAATCCTAACCCTAACGCTAACACAAACCCGAACCCTAACCCAAACCCTAACCCAAACCCTAATTCTAACCCTAAACCTAACCAAAACCCAAACCCAAACCCTAACCCTAACCCTAACCCTAACCCAAACCCTAACCCTAATCCTAACCCAAACCCAAACATTAACCTAACCCTAACCCAAACCCTAACCCTAACCCTAACCCAAACCCAAACCCTAAACCTAACCCTAACCCAAACGCTAACCCTAAACCTAACCCTAGCCCAAAACCTAACCCTAAACCTAACCCTTACACAAACCCTAACCCTAACCGAAAACCAAACCCAAACCCTAAACTTAACCGTAACCCTAACCCAAACTCTAAACATAACTCTAACCCTAACCCTAACCCTAACCCTAAACCTAACACTAACCCAAACCCTAACACTAACCCTAACCCTAAACCTAACCCTAACCCTAACCCAAACATTAAACCTAAACCTAACCCTAACCCAAACCCTACCACTAACCCTAACACAAACCCTAACCCTAACCCTAACCCTAGCCTAAGCCTAAACCTAACCCTAACAGAAACCCTAACCCTAACCCTAACCCTAACCCAAACTCAAACCCTAAACCTAATGCTAACCCTAACCCAAACCCTATCCCTAACCCTAACCCTTATCCAAACCCTAAATCTAACCCTAACCCTAACCCGAACCAAAACCTAAACCTAACCCAAACCATGACTTTAACACTAACCCTAACCCAAACCCTAACCCTAACCCTAACCCAAACATTAACCCTAAACCTAACCCAAACCCAAACGCTAACCCTAAACCTAACCCTAGCCCAAAACCTAACCCTAAACCTAACCCTAACACAAACCCTAACCCTAACCCAAAACCAAACCCAAACCCTAAACTTAACCGTAACCCTAACCCAAACTCTAACCATAACTCTAACCCTAACCCTAACCCTAACCCTAAACCTAACACTAACCCAAACCCTAACACTAACCCTAACCCTAACCCTAACCCTAACCCTAACCCAAACATTAAACCTAAACCTAACCCTAACCCAAACCCTAACACTAACCCTAACACAAACCCTAACCCTAACCCTAACCCTAGGCTAAGCCTAAACCTAACCCTAACAGAAACGCTAACCCTAACCCTAACCCTAACCCTAACCCTAACCCTAACCCAAATTCAAACCCTAAACCTAATGCTAACCCTAACCCAAACCCTATCCCTACCCCTAACCCTTATCCAAACCCTAAATCTAACCCTAACCCTAACCCGAACCAAAACCCAAACCTAACCCAAACCCTGACCCTAACACTAACCCTAACCCAAACCCTAAACCTAACCCTAACCCTAACCCAAATATTAACCCTAAACCTAACGCTAACCCTAACGCTAACCATAAACCTAACCCTAACCCAAACCCTAACCCTAACCTAACCTTAACCCAAACCCTAACCCTAATCCTAACCCTAAACCAAACCCAAACCCTAACCCTAACTCAAACTCAAACCCTAACCCTAACCCTAACCCTAAACCTAACCCTAACCCTAACCTTAACCCAAACTCAAACCCTAAACGAAATGCTAACCCTAACCCAAACCCTATCCCTAACCCTAACCCTTATCCAAACCCTAAATCTAACCCTAACCCTAACCCTAACCTAATCCAAACACTAACCCTTACCCAAACACTAACCTTATCGCAAACCCTCACCCTAAACCTAACCTAAACCCTAACCCTAACCCTAACACTAAACCTAATCCAAACCCAAACCCTAATCCTAACACTAACCCTAACCCTAACCCTAACCCTAACACTCACCTTAAACCAAACGGAAAACCTAACCCTAACCCTAACTCAAACCCTAACCCTAAACCTAACTCTAATACAAACCCTAACCCTAACCCTAACCCAAACCCAAACCCTAACCCTAACCATAACCCTAACCCATCCTCTACCCGTACCCTGACCCTAACACTAAACCTAATACTAAACAAACCCCTAACCCTATACCTAACCCTTACCCTAACCCAAACATTAACCCTAAAACTAACCCTAACCCAAACCCTAACCCTAAACCTAACCCTAACCCAAACCCTAACCCTAACCCTAACCCAACCCCTAACCCTAACCCTAACCCAAACATTAACCCTAAACCTAACCCTAACCCAAACGCTAACCCTAAACCTATCCCAAGCCCAAAACCCAACCCTAAACCTAACCCTAACACAAACCCTAACCCTAACCCAAAACCAAACCCAAACCCTAAACTTAACCGTAACCCTAACCCAAACTCTAACCATAACTCTAACCCTAACCCTAACCCTAACCCTAAACCTAACACTAACCCAAACCCTAACACTAACCCTAACCCTAAACCTAATCCTAACCCTAACCCAAATATTAAACCTAAACCTAACCCTAACCCAAACCCTAACACTAACCCTAACACAAACCCTATCCCTAACACTAACCCTAGCCTAAGTCTAAACCTAACCCTAACAGAAAACCTAACCCTAACCCGAACCCTAACCCTAACCCTAACCTTAACCCAAACTCAAACCCTAAACCTAATGCTAACCCTAACCCAAACCCTATCCCGAACCCTAACCCTTATCCAAACCCTAAATCTAACCCTAACCCTAACCCGGACCAAAACCTAAACCTAACCCTAACCCAAACCCTAACCCTGACCCTAACCCTAACCCAAACCCTAACCCTAACCCTAACCCAAACATTAAACCTAAACCTAACCCTAACCCAAACGCTAACCCTAAACCTAACCCAAGCCCAAAACCTAACCCTAACCCTAACCCTAACCCTAACCCTAACCCAAACATTAAACCTAAACCTAACCCTAACCCAAACGCTAACCCTAAACCTAACCCAAGCCCAAAACCTAACCCTAACCCTAACCCTAACACAAACCCTAACCCTAACCCAAAACCAAACCCAAAACCTAAACTTAACCGTAACCCTAACCCAAACTCTAACCATAACTCTAACCCTAACCCTAACCGTAACCCTAAACCTAACACTAACCCAAACCCTAACACTAACCCTAACCCTAAACCTAACCCCAACCCTAACCCAAACATTAAACCTAAACCTAACCCTAACCCAAACCCTAACACTCACGCTAACCCAAACCCTAACCCTACCCTAAACTTAACCCAAACCCTAACCCTAATCCTAACCCTAACCCAAACCCAAACCCTAACCCTAACCCTAACTCAAACCCTAACCCTAACCCTAACACTAACCCTAACCCTAAACCTAACCCTAACCCTAACCAAAACCAAACCCTAACTCAAACCCTAAACCTAACCCTAACCCTAACATTAACCCTAACCGAAACCAAACCCTAACCTTAACCCTAACCCAAACGCAAACCCTTACACTAATCCTCACCCTAACCCTAACCCAAACCCAAATCCAAACACAAAATCTAACCCTAACCCTAACCCTAACACAAACCCAAACACAAACCGTAAACCTAACCCTAACCCTAACCCAAATTCTAACCGTAACTCTAACCCTAACCCTAAGCCTTAACCTAAACCTAACGCTAACCCAAACCCTAACACTAACCCTAAGCCTAACCCTAACACTAACCCAAACATTAAACCTAACCCTACCCCTAACCCAAGCCGTAACACTAACCCTAACACACACCCTAACCCTAACCCTAACCCTAAGCCTAAGTCTAAACCTAACCCTAACACAAACCCTACCCCTAACCCTAACCCTAACCATAACCCTAACCCTAACCCAAACTCAAACCCAAACCCTAACTCTAACACTAACCCTAACCGTAAACCTAACCCTAACCCTAACCCAAACCAAACCCTAACTCAAATCCTAAACCTAACCTTAAGCCTAACATTAATCCTAACCGAAACCAAACCCTAACCTTAACCCTAACCCAAACCCAAACCCTTACACTAATCCTTACCCTAACCCTAACCAAAACCCAAAACCAAACACTAAATCTAACCCTAACCCTAACCCTAACCCAAAGCTTAAACCGAAACTTAACCCTAACCCAAATCCTCACACTAATCCTAAACCTAACACACAACCTAACCCTAACCTTAACGCTAACCCAAATCCAAACCGTAACCCTAACCCTAACACTAACCCAAACCCAAACCCTAACCGTAAACCTAACCCTAACCCTAACTCTAACACTAACCCAAACCCTAACCCTAACCCTAGCCCTAACCCCAACCCTGACCCTAACCCTAACCCAAACATTAACCCTAACCCTAACCCTAACCCTAACCCTAACCCTAACACTAACCCTAACCCTAATCCTAACCGTAAACCTAACCCTAACCCTAACCCTAACCCTAACACTAACCCAAACCCTAACCCTAACCCTAACCCTAACCCTAATCCAAACCCTAACCCTAACTCAAACCTTAACCCTAACCAAACCAAAACCTAACCCTTACACTAACCCCAACCCCAAGCCTAATCCTAAACCAAACCCACACAACAACCCAAATTCTCAACCCAACCCTAAGCGAAAACCTAACACTAACCCTAAACCAAACCATAACTCTATCCAA
>JAJHUQ010000058.1:1950000-1962500 GCA_035773235.1 Eospalax fontanierii | reverse complement strand
AACCCAAACCCAAACCCTAACCCTAACCCTAACCCAAACCCTAACCCTAACCCTAACCCAAACCCAAACCCTAAACCTAACCCTAACCCTAAACCTAACCCTAACCCAAACCCTAACTCTAACCCTAACCCTAACCCAAACCCAAACCCTACCCCTAACCCTAACCCTAACCCTAACCCTAACCCTAAACCTAACCCAAACCCTAACCCTAACCCTAACCCAAACATTTACCCTTAACCTAACCCTAACCCAAACGCTGACCCTAAACCTTACCCTAGCCCAAAACCTAACCCTAAACCTAAACCTAACACAAACCCTAACCCTAACACAAACCCAAACCCAAACCGTAAACCTAACCCTAACCCTAACCCAAATTCTAACCGTAACTCTAACCCTAACCCTAAGCCTTAACCTAAACCTAACGCTAACCCAAACCCTAACACTAACCCTAAGCCTAACCCTAACCCTAACCCAAACATTAAACCTAAACCTAACCCTAACCCAAGCCGTAACACTAACCCTAACACAAAACCTAACCCTAACCCTAACCCTAAGCCTAAGTCTAAACCTAACCCTAACACAAACCCTAACCCTAACCCTAACCCTAACCTTAACCCTAACCCTAACCCAAACTCAAAACCAAACCCTAACTCTAACACTAAACCTAACCGTAAACCTAAACCTAACCCTAACCCAAACCAAACCCTAACTCAAATCCTAAACCTAACCTTAAGCCTAACATTAATCCTAACCGAAACCAAACCCTAACTTTAACCCTAACCCAAACCCAAACCCTTACACTAATCCTTACCCTAACCCTAACCAAAACCCAACCCCAAACACTAAATCTAACCCTAACCCTAACCCTAACCCAAAGCTTAAACCGAAACTTAACCCTAACCCAAATCCTCACACTAATCCTAAACCTAACACACAACCTAACCCTAACCTTAACGCTAACCCAAATCCAAACCGTAACCCTAAACCTAACACTAACCCAAACCCAAACCCTAACCGTAAACCTAACCCTAACCCTAACCCTAACACTAACACAAACCCTAACCCTAACCCTAGCCCTAACCCCAACCCTAACCCTAACCCTAACCCAAACATTAACCCTAACCCTAACCCTAACCCTAACCCTAACACTAACCCTAACCCTAATCCTAACCGTAAACCTAACCCTAACCCTAACCCTAACCCTAACACTAACCCAAACCCTAACCCTAACCCTAAACCTAATCCAAACCCTAACCCTAACCCAAACCTTAACCCTAACCAAACCAAAACCTAACCATTACACTAACTCTAACCGCAAGCCTAATCCTAAACCAAACCCAAACAATAACCCTAATTCTCAACCTAACCCTAAGCGAAAACCTAACACTAACCCTAAACCAAACCATAACTCTATCCAAAAACCTAACCTTAAACCTAAACCAAACCCAAAACCTAACCCTAACCCTAACCCTAACACAAACCCTAACCCTAACCCAAAACCAAACCCAAACCCTAAACTTAACCGTAACCCTAACCCAAATTCTAACCATAACTCTAACCCTAACCCTAACCCTAAACCTAACACTAACCCAAACCCTAACACTAACCCTAACCCTAAACCTAACCCTAACCCTAACCCAAACATTAAACCTAAACCTAACCCTAACCCAAACCCTAGCACTAACCCTAAACCAAACCCTAACCCTAACCTAACCTTAACCCAAACCCTAACCCTAATCCTAACCCTAACCCAAACCCAAACCCTAACCCTAACCCTAACTCAAACCCTAACCCTAACCCTAACACTAACCCTAACCCTAAACCTAACCCTAACCCTAACCAAAACCAAACCCTAACTGAAACCCTAAACCTAACCCTAACCCTAACATTAACCCTAACCGAAACCAAACCCTAAACTTAACCCTAACCCAAACGCAAACCCTTACACTAATCCTCACCCTAACCCTAAATCAAACCCAAATCCAAACACAAAATCTAACACTAACCCTAACCCTAACCCTAACCCAAAGCCTAAACCGAAACCTAACCCTAACCCAAATCCTCAAACTAATCCTAAACCTAACACACACCCTAACCCTAACCTTAACCCTAACCCAAATCCAAACCCTAACACTAACCCAAACCCAAACCCTAACCATAAACCTAACCCTAACCCTAACCCTAAACCTAACCCAAACCCTAACTCTAACCCTAACCCTAACCCAAACCCAAACACTAACCCTAACCCTAACCCTAACCCAAACCCTAACCCTAACCCTAACCCAAACCCAAACCCTAAACCTAACCCTAACCCTAACCCTAACCCTAACCCAAACCCTAACTCTAACCCTAACCCTAACCCAAACCCAAACCCTAACCCTAACCCTAACCCTAACCCTAACCCTAACCCTAAACCTAACCCAAACCCTAACCCTAACCCTAACCCAAACCCTAACCCTAACCCTAACCCAAACCCAAACCCTAAACCTAACCCTAACCCTAACCCTAACCCTAACCCTAACCCAAACCCTAACTCTAACACTAACCCAAACCCAAACCCTAACCCTAACCCTAGCCCTAACCCAAACCCTAACCCTAACCCTAACCCAAACATTAACACTAACCCTAACCCTAACCCTAACCCTAACACTAAACCTAACCCTAACCCTAACCGTAAACCTAACCCTAACCCTAACCCTAACCCTAACACTAACCCAAACCCTAACCCTAACCCTAACCCTAATCCAAACCCTAACCCTAACCCAAACCTTAACCCTAACCAAACCAAAACCTAACCCTTACACTAACCCTAACCCCAAGCCTAATCCTAAACCAAACCCAAACAATAACCCTAATTCTCAACCTAACCCTAAGCGAAAACCTAACACTAACCCTAAACCAAACCATAACTCTATCCAAAAACCTAACCTTAAACCTAAACCAAACCCAAAACCTAAGCCTAACACTAACCCTAACCCTAAACCTAAGCCAAACCCTAACCCTAACCCTAACCGAAACCCTAACCCTAACCCTAACCCAAACCCAAACCCTAAACCTAACCCTAACCCTAACCCTAACCCTAACCCTAACCCAAACCCTAACTCTAACACTAACCCAAACCCAAACCCTAACCCTAACCCTAGCCCTAACCCAAACCCTAACCCTAACCCTAACCCAAACATTAACACTAACCCTAACCCTAACCCTAACCCTAACACTAAACCTAACCCTAACCCTAACCGTAAACCTAACCCTAACCCTAAACCTAACCCTAACACTAACCCAAACCCTCACCCTTTCCCTAACCCTAATGCTAACCCTATCCCTTACCCAAACCTTAACCCTAACCAAACCAATACCTATCTCTTACACTAACCCTAACCCCAAGCCTAATCCTAAACCAAACCCAAACAATAACCCTAATTCTCAACTTAACCCTAAGCGAAAACCTAACACTAACACTAAACCAAACCATAACTCTATCCAAAAACCTAACCTTAAACCTAAACCAAACCCAAAACCTAACCCTAACACTAACCCTAACACTAAACCTAACCCTGACCCTAAACCTAACCCTAACCCTGACCCAAACCCAAACCCTAACCCTAACACAAAACCTAACCCTAAAACAAACCCTAAACCTATCCCTAACCCTAACCCTAAACCTAAAAGTAACCCTAACCCAAACACAAACCGTAACACTAACCCTAACCATAAACCTAACCCAAACCCTAACCGTAACCCTAAACCTAACCCTAACGCTAACAAAAACCCTAACCATAAACCTAACCCAAACCCAAACCATAACCGCAACCATCACCCAAGCCATAACCCTAATCCTAACCCTAACGCTAACACAAACCCTAACCCTAACCTGACCCCTAGCCCAAGCCCTAACTCTAACCCTAAACCTAACCAAAACCCAAATCCAAGCCCTAGCCCTAACCCTAACCCTAACCCAAACCCTAACCCTAATCCTAACCCAAACCCAAACCCTAACCCTAACCCTAACCCTCACCCTAACCCAAACCCTAACCCAAACCCTAACCCTAACCCTAACCCAAACCCAAACCCTAAAACTAACCCTAACCCAAACGCTAAGCCTAAACCTAACACTAGCCCAAAACCTAACCCTAAACCTAACCCTTACACAAACCCTAACCCTAACCCAAAACCAAACCCAAACCCTAAACTTAACCGTAACCCTAACCCAAATACTAACCCTAACCCTAAGCCTAACCCTAACCCTAATGCAAAACCTAACACTAACCCAAACCCAACACTAACCCTAACCCTAACCCTAACCCTAACCCAAACATTAAACCTAAACCTAACCCTAACCCAAACCCTACCACTAACCCTAACACAAACCCTAACCCTAACCCTAACCCTAGCCTAAGCCTATACCTAACCCTAACAGAAACCCTAACCCTAACCCTAACCCTAACCCTAACCCAAACTCAAACCCTAAACCTAATGCTAACCCTAACCCAAACCCTATCCCTAACCCTAACCCTTATCCAAACCCTAAATCTAACCCTAACCCTAACCCGAACCAAAACCTAAACCTAACCCAAACCCTGACTTTAACACTAACCCTAACCCAAAACCTAACCCTACCCCTAACCCAAACATTAACCCTAAAACTAACCCTAACCCAAACGCTAACCCTAAACCTAACCCTAGCCCAAAACCTAACCCTAAACCTAACCCTAACACAAACCCTAACCCTAACCCAAAACCAAACCCAAACCCTAAACTTAACCGTAACCCTAACCCAAACTCTAACCATAACTCTAACCCTAACCCTAACCCTAACCCTAAACCTAACACTAACCCAAACCCTAACACTAACCCTAACCCTAACCCTAACCCTAACCCTAACCCTAACCCTAACCCAAACATTAAACCTAAACCTAACCCTAACCCAAACCCTACCACTAACCCTAACACAAACCCTAACCCTAACCCTAACCCTAGGCTAAGCCTAAACCTAACCCTAACAGAAACGCTAACCCTAACCCTAACCCTAACCCTAACCCTAACCCTAACCCTAACCCTAACCCAAATTCAAACCCTAAACCTAATGCTAACCCTAACCCAAACCCTATCCCTACCCCTAACACTTATCCAAACCCTAAATCTAACCCTAACCCTAACCCGAACCAAAACCTAAACCTAACCCAAACCCTGACCCTATCACTAACCCTAACCCAAACCCTAAACCTAACCCTAACCCTAACCCAAATATTAACCCTAAACCTAACGCTAACCCTAACGCTAACCATAAACCTAACCCTAACCCAAACCCTAACCCTAACCTAACCTTAACCCAAACCCTAACCCTAATCCTAACCGTGACCCAAACCCAAACCCTAACCCTAACTCAAACTCAAACCCTAACCCTAACCCTAACCCTAACCCTAACCCTAACCTTAACCCAAACTCAAACCCTAAACGTAATGCTAACCCTAACCCAAACCCTATCCCTAACCCTAACCCTTATCCAAACCCTAAATCTAACCCTAACCCTAACCCTAACCTAATCCAAACACTAACCCTTACCCAAACCCTAACCTTATCGCAAACCCTCACCCTAAACCTAACCTAAACCCTAACCCTAACCCTAACACTAAACCTAATCCAAACCCAAAACCTAATCCTAACACTAACCCTAACCCTAACCCTAACACTCACCTTAAACCAAACGGAAACCCTAACCCTAACCCTAACTCAAACCCTAACCCTAAACCTAACTCTAATACAAACCCTAACCCTAACCCTAACCCAAACCCAAACCCTAACCCTAACCATATCCCTAACCCATCCTCTACCCGTACCCTGACCCTAACACTAAACCTAATACTAAACAAACCCCTAACCCTATACCTAACCCTTACCCTAACCCAAACATTAACCCTAAAACTAACCCTAACCCAAACCCTAACCCTAAACCTAACCCTAACCCAAACCCTAACCCTAACCCTAACCCTAACACAACCGCTAACCCTAACCCTAACCCAAACATTAACCCTAAACCTAACCCTAACCCAAACGCTAACCCTAAACCTATCCCAAGCCCAAAACCCAACCCTAAACCTAACCCTAACACAAACCCTAACCCTAACCCAAAACCAAACCCAAACCCTAAACTTAACCGTAACCCTAACCCAAACTCTAACCATAACTCTAACCCTAACCCTAACCGTAACCCTAAACCTAACACTAACCCAAACCCTAACACTAACCCTAACCCTAAACCTAACACTAACCCAAACCCTAACACTAACCCTAACCCTAAACCTAATCCTAACCCTAACCCAAATATTAAACCTAAACCTAACCCTAACCCAAACCCCAACACTAACCCTAACACAAACCCTATCCCTAACACTAAACTTAGCCTAAGCCTAAACCTAACCCTAACAGAAACCCTAACACTAACCCTAACCCTAACCCTAACCCTAACCTTAACCCAAACTCAAACCCTAAACCTAATGCTAACCCTAACCCAAACCCTATCCCGAACCCTAACCCTTATCCAAACCCTAAATCTAACCCTAACCCTAACCCGAACCAAAACCTAAACCTAACCCTAACCCAAACCCTAACCCTAACCCTAACCCTAACCCAAACCCTAACCCTAACCCTAACCCAAACATTAAAACTAAACCTAACCCTAACCCAAACGCTAACCCTAAACCTAACCCAAGCCCAAAACCTAACCCTAACCCTAACCCTAACACAAACCCTAACCCTAACCCAAAACCAAACCCAAACCCTAAACTTAACCGTAACCCTACCCCAAACTCTAACCATAACTCTAACCCTAACCCTAACCGTAACCCTAAACCTAACACTAACCCAAACCCTAACACTAACCCTAACCCTAAACCTAACCCTAACCCTAACCCAAACATTAAACCTAAACCTAACCCTAACCCAAACCCTAACACTAACCCTAAACCAAACCCTAACCCTAACCTAACCTTAACCCAAACCCTAACCCTAATCCTAACCCTAACCCAAACCCAAACCCTAACCCTAACCCTAACTCAAACCCTAACCCTAACCCTAACACTAACCCTAACCCTAACCCAAACATTAACCCTAAACCTAACCCTAACCCAAACGCTAACCCTAAACCTAACCCTAGCCCAAAACCTAACCCTAAACCTAAACCTAACACAAACCCTAACCCTAACACAAACCCAAACCCAAACCGTAAACCTAACCCTAACCCTAACCCAAATTCTAACCGTAACTCTAACCCTAACCCTAAGCCTTAACCTAAACCTAACGCTAACCCAAACCCTAACACTAACCCTAAGCCTAACCCTAACCCTAACCCAAACATTAAACCTAAACCTAACCCTAACCCAAGCCGTAACACTAACCCTAACACAAACCCTAACCCTAACCCTAACCCTAAGCCTAAGTCTAAACCTAACCCTAACACAAACCCTAACCCTAACCCTAACCCTAACCTTAACCCTAACCCTAACCCAAATTCAAACCCAAACCCTAACTCTAACACTAACCCTAACCGTAAACCTAACCCTAACCCTAACCAAAACCAAACCCTAACTCAAATCCTAAACCTAACCTTAAGCCTAACATTAATCCTAACCGAAACCAAACCCTAACTTTAACCTTAACCCAAACCCAAACCCTTACACTAATCCTTACCCTAACCCTAACCAAAACCCAAACCCAAACACTAAATCTAACCCTAACCCTAACCCTAACCCAAAGCTTAAACCGAAACTTAACCCTAACCCAAATCCTCACACTAATCCTAAACCTAACACACAACCTAACCCTAACCTTGACGCTAACCCAAATCCAAACCGTAACCCTAACCCTAACACTAACCCAAACCCAAACCCTAACCGTAAACCTAACCTTAACCCTAACCCTAACACTAACCCAAACCCTAACCCTAACCCTAGCCCTAACCCCAACCCTAACTCTATCCCTAATCCAACCATTAACCGTAACGCTAACCCTAACCCTAACCCTAACCCTAACACTAACCCTAACCCTAATCCTAACCGTAAACCTAACCCTAACCCTAACCCTAAAGCTAACACTAACCCAAACCCTAACCCTAACCCTAACCCTAATCCAAACCCTAACCCTAACCCAAACCTTAACCCTAACCAACCCAAAACCTAACCCTTACACTAACCCTAACCCCAAGCCTAATCCTAAACCAAACCCAAACAATAACCCTAATTCTCAACCTAACCCTAAACGAAAACCTAACACTAACCCTAAACCAAACCATAACTCTATCCAAAAACCTAACCTTAAACCTAAACCAAACCCAAAACCTAACCCGAACACTAACCCTAACACTAAACCTAACCCCGACCCTAACCCTAACCCTAACCCTGACCCAAACCCAAACCCTAACCCTAACACAAAACCTAACCCTAAAACAAACCCTACCCCTATCCCTAACCCTAACCCTAAACCTAAAATAACCCTAACCCAACCACAAACCCTAACACTAACCCTAACCCTAAACCTAACCCAAACCCTAACCGTAACCCTAAACCTAAGCCTAACGCTAACAAAAACCCTAACCATAAACCTAACCCAAACCCAAACCATAACCGTAACCATCACCCAAACCATAACCCTAATCCTAACCCTAACGCTAACACAAACCCTAACCCTAACCCGAACCCTAACCCAAACCCTAACTCTAACCTTAAACCTAACCAAAACCCAAACCCAAACCCTAACCCTAACCCTAACCCTAACCCAAACCCTAACCCTAATCCTAACCCAAACCCAAACCCTAAACCTAACCCTAACCCTAACCCTAACCCTCACCCTAACCCAAACCCTAACCCTAACCCTAACCCAAACCCAAAACCTAAAACTAACCCTAACCCTAACCCTAAGCCTAACCCTAACCCTAAACCTAAACCTAAACGTAACCCTAACCCAAACGCAAACTCTAACCCTAACCCTAACCCTAACCCTAACCCTAAACGTAACCATAACCCTAACACTAACCTTAACACTAACACAAACCCTAACCCTAACCCTAACCCTAACCCTAACCCTAACACAAACCCTAACTCTAACCTTAACCTAACCCAAAAACAAACCCTAACCCTAAACCTAACAATAACGCAAACCTTAACCCTAACCCTAACCAAAACCCAAACCCTAACCCTAAACCTAACCCGAACACAAACCCAAACCCAAACCCTAACCCTAAACCTAAACATAACCCAAACCCAAACCCTAACCCTAAACCTAACCCTTACCCAAACCCTAACCATAACCAGAACCCAAACCACAACTCTATCCCTAAACCTAACCCTAACCCTAAACCTTACCCTAATCCAAACGCACACCCGAACCCTAACCCTAACCCTAAACCTAAACCTAACCAAGCCCTATCACTAACCTTAGCCTAAACTTAACCCTAAACCAAACGCTAAACCTAACCCTAACCCTAACTCTAACCTAATCCTAACACTAACCCTTACCCAAACACTAACCTTATCGCAAACCCTCACCCTAATCCGAACCTAAACCCTAACACTAACCCTAACACTAAACCTAATCCAAACCCAAACCCTAACCCTAACCCTAACCCTAGGCTAATCCTAAACCTAACCCTAACAGAAACGCTAACCCTAACCCTAACCATAACCCTAACCCTAACCCTAACCCAAACTCAAACCCTAAACCTAATGCTAACCCTAACCCAAACCCTATCCGTACCCCTAACCCTTATCCAAACCCTAACTCTAACCCTAACCCTAACCCGAACCAAAACCTAAACCTAACCCAAACCCTGACCTAACACTAACCCTAACCCAAACCCTAAACCTAACCCTAACCCTAACCCAAATATTAACCCTAAACCTAACGCTAACCCTAACGCTAACCATAAACCTAACCCTAACCCAAACCCTAACCCTAACCTAACCTTAACCCAAACCCAAACCCTAACCTTAACGCTAACACAAACCCTAACCCTAACCCTAACCCTAACCCTAACACAAACCCTAACTCTAACCCTAACCCTTACCCAAACCCTAACCATAACCAGAACCCAAACCATAACACTATCCCTAAACCTAACCCTAACCCTAAACCTTACCCTAATCCAAACGCACACCCTAACCCTAACCCTAACCCTAAACCTAAACCTAACCCAAGTCCGAACACTAACCTAAGCCTAAACTTAACCCTACCCCAAACGCTAAACCTAACCATAACCCTAACCCTAACCTAATCCTAACACTAACCCTTACCCAAACACTAACCTTATCGCAAACCCTCACCCTAAACCTAACCTAAACCCTAACCCTAACCCTAACATTAACCTAATCCCAACCTAAACCCTAATCCTAACACTAACCCTAACCCTAACCCTAAACCTAAACCTAACCCAAGCCCGAACACTAACCTTAGCCTAAACTTAACCCTACCCCAAACGCTAAACCTAACCCTAACCCTAACCCTAACCTAATCCTAACACTAACCCTTACCCAAACACTAACCTTATCGCAAACCCTCACCCTAAACCTAACCTAAACCCTAACCCTAACCCTAACATTAACCTAATCCAAACCTATACCCTTATCCTAACACTAACCCTAACCCTAACCCTAACACTCACCCTAAACCAAACGGAAATCCTAACCCTAACCCTAACTCAAACCCTAACCCTAAACATAACTCTAATACAAACCCTAACCCTAACCCTAACCCAAACCCAAACCCTAACCCTAACCATAACCCTAACCCATCCTCTACCCGTATCCTGACCCTAACACTAAACCTAATACTAAACAAACCCCTAACCCTATACCTAACCCTTACCCTAACCCAAACATTAACCCTAAAACTAACCCTAACCGAAACCCTAACCATAAACCTAACCCTAACCCAAACCCTAACACTAACCCTAACCCTAACCCAAACCCTAACCCTAACCCTAACCCTAACCCTAACCCTAACCCTAACCCAAACATTAAACCTAAACCTAACCCTAACCCAAACCCTACCACTAACCCTAACACAAACCCTAACCCTAACCCTAACCCTAGCCTAAGCCTAAACCTAACCCTAACAGAAACCCTAACCCTAACCCTAACCCTAACCCTAACCCTAACCCAAACTCAAACCCTAAACCTAATGCTAACCCTAACCCAAACCTTATCCCTAACCCTAACCCTTATCCAAACCCTAAATCTAACCCTAACCCTAACCCGAACCAAAACCTAAACCTAACCCAAACCCTGACCCTAACACTAACCCTAACCAAAACCCTAACCCTAACCCTACCCCAAACATTAACCCTAAACCTAACCCTAACCCAAACGCTAACCCTAAACCTAACCCTAGCCCAAAACCTAACCCTAAACCTAACCCTTACACAAACCCTAACCCTAACCCAAAACCAAACCCAAACCCTAAACTTAACCGTAAACCTAACCCAAACTCTAACCATAACTCTAACCCTAACCAAAACCCTAACCCTAAACCTAACACTAACCCAAACCCTAACACTAACCCTAACCCTAACCCTAACCCTAACCATAACCCAAACATTAAACCTAAACCTAACCCTAATCCAAACCCTAACACTAACCCTAACACAAACCCTATCCCTAACCCTAACCCTAGCCTAAGCCTAAACCTAACCCTAACAGAAACCCTAACCCTAACCCTAACCCTAACCCAAACCCTAACCTTAACCCAAACTCAAACCCTAAACCTAATGCTAACCCTAACCCAAACCATATCCCTAACCCTAACCCTTATCCAAACCCGAAAGCTAACCCTAACACTAACCCGAACCAAAACCTAAACCTAACCCTAACCCAAAACCTAAACCTAACCCTAACCCTAACCCAAACCCTAACCCTAACCCTAACCCAAACGTTAACCCTAAACCTAACCCTAAACCAAACGCTAACCCTAAACCTAACCCAAGCCCAAAACCTAACCCTAACCCTAACCCTAACACAAACCCTAACCCTAACCCAAAACCAAACCCAAACCCTAAATTTAACCGTAACCCTAACCCAAACTCTAACGATAACTCTAACCCTAACCCTAACCCTAAACCTAACACTAACCCAAACCCTAATACTAACCCTAACCCTAAACCTAACCCTAACCCTAACCCAAACATTAAACCTAAACCTAACCCTAACCCATACCTTAACACTAACCCTAACCAAAACCCTAACCCTAACCTAACCTTAACCCAAACCCTAACCCTAATCCTAACCCTAACCCAAACCCAAACCCTAACCCTAACTCAAACCCTAACCCTAACCCTAACACTATCCCTAACACTAAACCTAACCCTAACCCTAACCAAATCCAAACCCTAACTCAAACCCTAAACCTAACCCTAACCCTAACATTAACCCTAACCGAAACCAAACCCTAACCTTAACCCTAACCCAAACGCAAACCCTTACACTAATCCTCACCCTAACCCTAACCCAAAC
>JAJHUQ010000058.1:1932500-1945000 GCA_035773235.1 Eospalax fontanierii | reverse complement strand
CCTAATGCTAACCCTAACCCAAACCCTATCCCGAACCCTAACCCTTATCCAAACCCTAAATCTAACCCTAACCCTAACCCGACCAAAACCTAAACCTAACCCAAACCCTGACCCTAACACTAACCCTAACCCAAACCCTAACCCTAACCCTAACCCAAACCCTAAACTTAACCGTAACCCTAACCCAAACTCTAACCATAACTCTAACACTAACCCTAACCCTAACCCTAAACCTAACACTAACCCAAACCCTAACACTAACCCTAATCCTAACCCTAACCCTAACGCTAACCCAAACATTAAACCTAAACCTAACCCTAAACCAAACCCTACCACTAACCCTAACACAAACCCTAACCCTAACCCTAACCCTAGCCTAAGCCTAAACCTAACCCTAACAGAAAAGCTAACCCTAACCCTAACCCTAACCCTAACCCTAACCCTAACCCTAACCCAAACTCAAACCCTAAACCTAATGCTAACCCTAACCCAAACCCTATCCCTACCCCTAACCCTTATCCAAACCCTAAATCTAACCATAACCCTAACGCGAACCAAAACCTAAACCTAACCCAAACCCTGACCCTAACACTAACCCTAACCCAAACCCTAAACCTAACCCTAACCCTAACCCAAATATTAACCCTAAACCTAACGCTAACCCTAACGCTAACCATAAACCTAACCCTAACCCAAACCCTAACCCTAACCTAACCTTAACCCAAACCCTAACCCTAATCCTAACCCTAACCAAACCCAAACCCTAACCCTAACTCAAACTCAAACCCTAACCCTAACCCTAACCCTAACCCTAAACCTAATCCTAACCTTAACCCAAACTCAAACCCTAAACGTAATGCTAACCCTAACCCAAACCCTATCCCTAACCCTAACCCTTATCCAAACCCTAAATCTAACCCTAACCCTAACCCTAACCTAATCCAAACACTATCCCTTACCCAAACACTAACCTTATCGCAAACCCTCACCCTAAACCTAACCTAAACCCTAACCCTAACCCTTACACTAAACCTAATCCAAACCCAAACCCTAATCCTAACACTAACCCTAACCGTAAACCTAACACTCACCCTAAACCAAACGGAAACTCTAACCCTAACCCTAACTTAATCCCTAACCCTAACCCTAAGTCTAATACAAACCCTAGCCCTAACCCTAACCCAAACGCAAACCCTAAGCCCAACCATAACCCTAACCCATCCTCTACCCGTACCCTGACCCTAACACTAAACCTAATACTAAACAAACCCCTAACCCTATACCTAACCCTTACCCTAACCCAAACATTAACCCTAAAACTAACCCTAACCCAAACCCTAACCATAAACCTAACCCTAACCCAAACCCTAACCCTAACCCTAACCCTAACACAAACCCTAACCCTAACCCTAACCCAAACATTTACCCTAAACCTAACCCTAACCCAAACGCTAACCCTAAACCTAACCCTAGCCCAAAACCTAACCCTAAACCTAACCCTTATACAAACCCTAACCCTAACCCAAAACCAAACCCAAACCCTAAACTTAACCGTAACCCTAACCCAAACTCTAACCATAACTCTAACCCTAACCCTAACCCTAACCCTAAACCTAACACTAACCCAAACCCTAACACTAACCCTAACCCTAAACTAATCCAAACACTAACCCTTACCCAAACAGTAACCTTATCGCAAACCCTCACCCTAAACCTAACCTAAACCCTAACCTTAACCCTAACACTAAACCTAATCCAAACCCAAACCCTAATCCTAACACTAACCCTAACCCTAACCCTAACACTCACCCTAAACCAAACGGAAACCCTAACCCTAACCCTAACTCAAACCCTAACCCTAAACCTAACTCTAATACAAACCCTAACCCTAACCCTAACCCAAACCCAAACCCTAACCCTAACCATAACCCTAACCCATCCTCTACCCGTACCCTGACCCTAACACTAAACCTAATACTAAACAAACCCCTAACCCTATACCTAACCCTTACCCTAACCCAAACATTAACCCTAAAACTAACCCTAACCCAAACCCTAACCCTAAACCTAACCCTAACCCAAACCCTAACCCTAACCCTAACCCTAACCCAACCCCTAACCCTAACCCTAACCCAAACATTAACCCTAAACCTAACCCTAACCCAAACGCTAACCCTAAACCTATCCCAAGCCCAAAACCCAACCCTAAACCTAACCCTAACACAAACCCTAACCCTAACCCAAAACCAAACCCAAACCCTAAACTTAACCGTAACCCTAACCCAAACTCTAACCATAACTCTAACCCTAACCCTAACCCTAACCCTAAACCTAACACTAACCCAAACCCTAACACTAACCCTAACCCTAAACCTAATCCTAACCCTAACCCAAATATTAAACCTAAATCTAACCCTAACCCAAACCCTAACACTAACCCTAACACAAACCCTATCCCTAACACTAACCCTAGCCTAAGCCTAAACCTAACCCTAACAGAAACCCTAACCCTAACCCTAACCCTAACCTCAACCCAAACTCAAACCCTAAACCTAATGCTAACCCTAACCCAAACCATATCCCGAACCCTAACCCTTATCCAAACCCTAAATCTAACCGTAACCCTAACCCGAACCAAAACCTAAACCCAACCCTAACCCAAACCCTAACACTAACCCTATCCCTAACACTAACCCTAGCCTAAGCCTAACCCTAACCCTAACAGAAACCCTAACCCTAACCCTAACCCTAACCCTAACCCTAACCTTAACCCAAACTCAAACCCTAAACCTAATGCTAACCCTAACCCAAACCCTATCCCGAACCCTAACCCTTATCCAAACCCTAAATCTAACCCTAACCCTAACCCGAACCAAAACCTAAACCTAACCCAAACCCTGACCCTAACACTAACCCTAACCCAAACCCTAACCCTAACCCTAACCCAAACATTAACCCTAAACCTAACCCTAACCCAAACGCTAACCCTAAACCTAACCCTAGCCCAAAACCTAACCCTAAACCTAACCCTAACACAAACCCTAACCCTAACCCAAAACCAAACCCAAACCCTAAACTTAACCGTAACCCTAAATCAAACTCTAACCATAACTCTAACACTAACCCTAACCCTAACCCTAATCCTAACCCTAAAACTAACACTAACCCAAACCTTAACACTAACCCTAACCCTAAACCTAATCCTAACCCTAACCCAAATATTAAACCTAAATCTAACCCTAACCCAAACCCTAACACTAACCCTAACACAAACCCTATCTCTAACACTAACCCTAGCCTAAGCCTAAACCTAACCCTAACAGAAACCCTAACCCTAACCCTAACCCTAACCTTAACCCAAACTCAAACCCTAAACCTAATGCTAACCCTAACCCAAACCCTATCCCGAACCCTAACCCTTATCCAAACCCTAAATCTAACCGTAACCCTAACCCGAACCAAAACCTAAACCTAACCCTAACCCAAACCCTAACACTAACCCTAACACAAACCCTATCCCTAACACTAACCCTAGCCTAAGCCTAAACCTAACCCTAACAGAAACCCTAACCCTAACCCTAACCCTAACCCTAACCCTAACCCTAACCTTAACCCAAACTCAAACCCTAAACCTAATGCTAACCCTAACCCAAACCCTATCCCGAACCCTAACCCTTATCCAAACCCTAAATCTAACCCTCACGCTAACCCGACCAAAACCTAAACCTAACCCAAACCCTGACCCTAACACTAACCCTAACCCAAACCCTAACCCTAACCCTAACCCAAACCCTAAACTTAACCGTAACCCTAACCCAAACTCTAACCATAACTCTAACACTAACCCTAACCCTAACCCTAAACCTAACACTAACCCAAACCCTAACACTAACCCTAATCCTAACCCTAACCCTAACGCTAACCCAAACATTAAACCTAAACCTAACCCTAAACCAAACCCTACCACTAACCCTAACACAAACCCTAACCCTAACCCTAACCCTAGCCTAAGCCTAAACCTAACCCTAACAGAAAAGCTAACCCTAACCCTAACCCTAACCCTAACCCTAACCCTAACCCTAACCCAAACTCAAACCCTAAACCTAATGCTAACCCTAACCCAAACCCTATCCCTACCCCTAACCCTTATCCAAACCCTAAATCTAACCCTAACCCTAACCCGAACCAAAACCTAAACCTAACCCAAACCCTGACCCTAACACTAACGCTAACCCAAACCCTAAACCTAACCCTAACCCTAACCCAAATATTAACCCTAAATCTAACGCTAGCCCTAACGCTAACCATAAATCTGATCCTAACTCAAGCCCTAACCCTAACCTAACCTTAACCCAAACCCTAACCCTAATCCTAACCCTAACAAACCCAAACCCTAACCCTAACTCAAACTCAAACCCTAACCCTAACCCTAAACCTAACCCTAAACCTAACCCTAACCTTAACCCAAACTCAAACCCTAAACGTAATGCTAACCCTAACCCAAACCCTATCCCTAACCCAAACCCTTATCCAAACCCTAAATCTAACCTTAACCCTAACCCTAACCTAATCCAAACACTATCCCTTACCCAAACACTAACCTTATCGCAAACCCTCACCCTAAACCTAACCTAAACCCTAACCCTAACCCTTACACTAAACCTAATCCAAACCCAAACCCTAATCCTAACACTAACCCTAACCGTAAACCTAACACTCACCCTAAACCAAACGGAAACCCTAACCCTAACCCTAACTCAAACCCTAACCCTAAACCTAACTCTAATACAAACCCTAACCCTAACCCTAACCCAAACCCAAACCCTAACCCTAACCATAACCCTAACCCATCCTCTACCCGTACCCTGACCCTAACACTAAACCTAATACTAAACAAACCCCTAACCCTATACCTAACCCTTACCCTAACCCAAACATTAACCCTAAAACTAACCCTAACCCAAACCCTAACCATAAACCTAACCCTAACCAAAACCCTAACACTAACCATAACCCTAACACAAACCCTAACCCTAACCCTAACCCAAACATTAACCCTAAACCTAACCCTAACCCAAACTCTAACCCTAAACCTAACCCTAGCCCAAAACCTAACCCTAAACCTAACCCTTATACAAACCCTAACCCTAACCCAAAACCAAACCCAAACCCTAAACTTAACCGTAACCCTAACCCAAACTCTAACCATAACTCTAACCCTAACCCTAACCCTAACCCTAAACCTAACACTAACCCAAACCCTAACACTAACCCTAACCCTAACCTAATCCAAACACTAACAGTTACCCAAACAGTAACCTTATCGCAAACCCTCACCCTAAACCTATCCTAAACCCTAACCTTAACCCTAACACTAAACCTAATCCAAACCCAAACCCTAATCCTAACACTAACCCTAACCCTAACCCTAACACTCACCCTAAACCAAACGGAAACCCTAACCCTAACCCTAACTCAAACCCTAACCCTAAACCTAACTCTAATACAAACCCTAACCCTAACCCTAACCCAAACCCAAACCCTAACCCTAACCATAACCCTAACCCATCCTCTACCCGTACCCTGACCCTAACACTAAACCTAATACTAAACAAACCCCTAACCCTATACCTAACCCTTACCCTAACCCAAACATTAACCCTAAAACTAACCCTAACCCAAACCCTAACCCTAAACCTAACCCTAACCCAAACCCTAACCCTAACCCTAACCCTAACCGAACCCCTAACCCTAACCCTAACCCAAACATTAACCCTAAACCTAACGCTAACCCAAACGCTAACCCTAAACCTATCCCAAGCCCAAAACCCAACCCTAAACCTAACCCTAACACAAACCCTAACCCTAACCCAAAACCAAACCCAAACCCTAAACTTAACCGTAACCCTAACCCAAACTCTAACCATAACTCTAACCCTAACCCTAACCCTAACCCTAAACCTAACACTAACCCAAACCCTAACACTAACCCTAACCCTAAACCTAATCCTAACCCTAACCCAAATATTAAACCTAAATCAAACCCTAACCCAAACCCTAACACTAACCCTAACACAAACCCTATCCCTAACACTAACCCTAGCCTAAGCCTAAACCTAACCCTAACAGAAACCCTAACCCTAACCCTAACCCTAACCTCAACCCAAACTCAAACCCTAAACCTAATGCTAACCCTAACCCAAACCATATCCCGAACCCTAACCCTTATCCAAACCCTAAATCTAACCGTAACCCTAACCCGAACCAAAACCTAAACCCAACCCTAACCCAAACCCTAACACTAACCCTATCCCTAACACTAACCCTAGCCTAAGCCTAAACCTAACCCTAACAGAAACCCTAACCCTAACCCTAACCCTAACCCTAACCCTAACCTTAACCCAAACTCAAACCCTAAACCTAATGCTAACCCTAACCCAAACCCTATCCCGAACCCTAACCCTTATCCAAACCCTAAATCTAACCCTAACCCTAACCCGAACCAAAACCTAAACCTAACCCAAACCCTGACCCTAACACTAACCCTAATCCAAACCCTAACCCTAACCCTAACCCAAACATTAACCCTAAACCTAACCCTAACCCAAACGCTAACCCTAAACCTAACCCTAGCCCAAAACCTAACCCTAAACCTAACCCTAACACAAACCCTAACCCTAACCCAAAACCAAACCCAAACCCTAAACTTAACCGTAACCCTAAATCAAACTCTAACCATAACTCTAACACTAACCCTATCCCTAATCCTAAACCTAACACTAACCCAAACCCTAACACTAACCCTAACCCTAACCCTAACCCTAACCGTAACCCAAACATTAAACCTAAACCTAACCCTAAACCAAACCCTACCACTAACCCTAACACAAACCCTAACCCTAACCCTAACCATAGCCTAAGCCTAAACCTAACCCTAACAGAAACGCTAACCCTAACCCTAACCCTAACCCTAACCCTAACCCAAACTCAAACCCTAAACCTAATGCTAACCCTAACCCAAACCCTATCCCTACCCCTAAACCTTATCCAAACCCTAAATCTAACCCTAACCCTAACCCGAACCAAAACCTAAACCTAACCCAAACCATGACCCTAACACTAACCCTAACCCAAACCCTAAATCTAACCCTAACCCTAACCCAAATATTAACCCTAAACCTAACGCTAACCCTAACGCTAACCATAAACCTAACCCTAACCCAAACCCTAACCCTACCCTAACCTTAACCCAAACACTAACCCTAATCCTAACCCTAACCCAAACCCAAACCCTAACCCTAACTCAAACACAAACCCTAACCCTAACCCTAACCCTAACCCTAACCCTAACCCTAACCCAAACTCAAACCCTAAACGTAATGCTAACCCTAACCCAAACCCTATCCCTAACCCTAACCCTTATCCAAACCCTAAATCTAACCCTAACCCTAACCCTAACCTAATCCAAACACTATCCCTTACCCAAACACTAACCTTATGGCAAACACTCACCCTAAACCTAACCTAAACCCTAACCCTAACCCTTACACTAAACCTAATCCAAACCCAAACCCTAATCCTAACACTAATCCTAACCCTAAACCTAACACTCACCCTAAACCAAACGGAAACCCTAACCCTAACCCTAACTCAAACCCTAACCCTAAACCTAACTCTAATACAAACCCTAACCCTAACCCTAACCCAAACCCAAACCCTAACCCTAACCATAACCCTAACCCATCCTCTACCCGTACCCTGACCCTAACACTAAACCTAATACTAAACAAACCCCTAACCCTATACCTAACCCTTACCCTAACCCAAACATTAACCCTAAAACTAACCCTAACCCAAACCCTAACCATAAACCTAACCCTAACCCAAACCCTAACCCTAACCCTAACCCTAACCCAAACCCTAACCCTAACCCTAACCCAAACATTAACCCTAAACCTATCCCTAACCCAAACGCTAACCCTAAACCTAACCCTAGCCCAAAACCTAACCCTAAACCTAACCCTTACACAAACACTAACCCTAACCCAAAACCAAACCCAAACCCTAAACTTAACCGTAACCCTAACCCAAACTCTAACAATAACTCTAACCCTAACCCTAACCCTAACCCTAAACCTAACAGTAACCCAAACCCTAACACTAACCCTAACCCTAACCTAATCCAAACACTAACTCTTACCCAAACACTAACCTTATCGCAAACCCTCACCCTAAACCTAACCTAAACCCTAACCCTAACCCTAACACTAAACCTAATCCAAACCCAAACCCTAATCCTAACACTAACCCTAACCCTAACCCTAACACTCAACCTAAACCAAACGGAAACCCTAACCCTAACCCTAACTCAAACCCTAACCCTAAACCTAACTCTAATACAAACCCTAACCCTAACCCTAACCCAAACCCAAACCCTAACCCTACCATAACCCTAACCCATCCTCTACCCGTACCCTGACCCTAACACTAAACCTAATACTAAACAAACCCCTAACCCTATACCTAACCCTTACCCTAACCGAAACATTAACACTAACCCTAACCCTAACCCAAACCCTAACCCTAAACCTAACCCACACCCAAACCCTAACCCTAACCCTAACCCTAACCCAACCCCTAACCCTAACCCTAACCCAAACATTAACCCTAAACCTAACCCTAACCCAAACGCTAACCCTAAACCTATCCCAAGCCCAAAACCCAACCCTAAACCTAACCCTAACACAAACCCTAACCCTAGCCCAAAACCAAACCCAAACCCTAAACTTAACCGTAACCCTAACCCAAACTCTAACCATAACTCTAACCCTAACCCTAACCCTAACCCTAAACCTAACACTAACCCAAACCTTAACACTAACCCTAACCCTAAACCTAATCCTAACCCTAACCCAAATATTAAACCTAAATCTAACCCTAACCCAAACCCTAACACTAACCCTAACACAAACCCTATCTCTAACACCAACCCTAGCCTAAGCCTAAACCTAACCCTAACAGAAACCCTAACCCTAACCCTAACCCTAACCCTAACCCTAACCCTAACCTTAACCCAAACTCAAACCCTAAACCTAATGCTAACCCTAACCCAAACCCTATCCCGAACCCTAACCCTTATCCAAACCCTAAATCTAACCGTAACCCTAACCCGAACCAAAACCTAAACCTAACCCTAACCCAAACCCTAACACTAACCCTAACACAAACCCTATGCCTAACACTAACCCTAGCCTCAGCCTAAACCTAACCCTAACAGAAACCCTAACCCTAACCCTAACCCTAACCCTAACCCTAACCCTAACCTTAACCCAAACTCAAACCCTAAACCTAATGCTAACCCTAACCCAAACCCTATCCCGAACCCTAACCCTTATCCAAACCCTAAATCTAACCCTAACCCTAACCCGACCAAAACCTAAACCTAACCCAAACCCTGACCCTAACACTAACCCTAACCCAAACCCTAACCCTAACCCTAACCCAAACATTAACCCTAAACCTAACCCTAACCCAAACGCTAACCCTAAACCTAACCCTAGCCCAAAACCTAACCCTAAACCTAACCCTTACACAAACCCTAACCCTAACCCAAAACCAAACCCAAACCCTAAACTTAAACGTAACCCTAACCCAAACTCTAACCATAACTCTAACACTAACCCTAACCCTAAACCTAAACCTAACACTAACCCAAACCCTAACACTAACCCTAACCCTAACCCTAACCCTAAACCTAACCCAAACATTAAACCTAAACCTAACCCTAAACCAAACCCTACCACTAACCCTAACACAGACCCTAACCCTAACCCTAACCCTAGCCTAAGCCTAAACCTAACCCTAACAGAAACGCTAACCCTAACCCTAACCCTAACCCTAACCCTAACCCAAACTCAAACCCTAAACCTAATGCTAACCCTATCCCAAACCCTATCCCTACCCCTAACCCTTATCCAAACCCTAAATCTAACCCTAACCCTAACCCGAACCAAAACCTAAACCTAACCCAAACCCTCACCCTAACACTAACCCTAACCCAAACCCTAAACCTAACCCTAACCCTAACCCAAACATTAACCCTAAACCTAACCCTAACCCAAACGCTAACCCTAAAATTAACCCTAGCCTAAAACCTAACCCTAAACTTAACCCTTACACAAACCTTAACCCTAACCCAAAACCAAACCCAAACCCTAAACTTAACCGTAACCCTAACCCAAACTCTAACCATAACTCTAACCCTAACCCTAACCCTAACCCTAAACCTAACACTAACCCAAACCCTAACAATAACCCTAACCCTACCCTAATCCAAACACTAACCCTTACCCAAACACTAACCTTATCGCAAACCCTCACCCTAAACCTAACCTAAACCATAACCCTAACCCTAACACTAAACCTAATCCAAACCCAAACCCTAATCCTACCACTAACCCTAACCCAAACCCTAACACTCAACCTAAACCAAACGGAAACCCTAACGCTAACGCTAACTCAAACCCTAACCCTAAACCTAACTCTAATACAAACCCTAACCCTAACCCTAACCCAAACCCAAACCCTAACCCTAACCATAACCCTAACCCATCCTCTACCCGTACCCTGACCCTAACACTAAACCTAATACTAAACAAACCCCTAACCCTATACCTAACCCTTACCCTAACCCAAACATTAACCCTAAAACTAACCCTAACCCAAACCCTAACCCTAAACCTAACCCACACCCAAACCCCTAACCCTATACCTAACCCTAACCCAACCCCTAACCCTAACCCTAACCCAAACATTAACCCTAAACCTAACCCTAACCCAAACGCTAACCCTAAACCTATCCCAAGCCCAAAACCCAACCCTAAACCTAACCCTAACACAAACCCTAACCCTAACCCAAAACCAAACCCAAACCCTAAACTTAACCGTAACCCTAACCCAAACTCTAACCATAACTCTAACCCTAACCCTAACCCTAACCCTAAACCTAACACTAACCCAAACCCTAACACTAACCCTAACCCTAAACCTAATCCTAACCCTAACCCAAATATTAAACCTAAATCTAACCCTAACCCAAACCCTAACACTAACCCTAACACAAACCCTATCCCTAACACTAACCCTAGCCTAAGCCTAAACCTAACCCTAACAGAAACCCTAACCCTAACCCTAACCCTAACCCTAACCCTAAACTTAACCCAAACTCAAACCCTAAACCTAATGCTAACCGTAAACCAAACCCTATCCCGAACCCTAACCCTTATCCAAACCCTAAATCAAACCGTAACCCTAACCCGAACCAAAACCTAAACCTAACCCTAACCCAAACCCTAACACTAACCCTAACACAAACCCTATCCCTAACACTAACCCTAGCCTAAGCCTAAACCTAACCCTAACAGAAAGCCTAACCCTAACCCTAACCCTAACCCTAACCCTAACCTTAACCCAAACTCAAACCCTAAACCTAATGCTAACCCTAAACCAAACCCTATCCCGAACCCTAACCCTTATCCAAACCCTAAATCTAACCCTAAGCCTAACCCGAACCAAAACCTAAACCTAACCCAAACCCTGACCCTAACACTAACCCTAACCCAAACCCTAACCCTAACCCTAACCCAAACATTAACCCTAAACCTAACCCAAACCCAAACGCTAACCCTAAACCTAACCCTAGCCCAAAACCTAACCCTAAACCTAAACCTAACACAAACCCTAACCCTAAACCAAAACCAAACCCAAACCCTAAACTTAATCGTAACCCTAACCCAAACTCTAACCATAACTCTAACACTAACCCTAACCCTAACCCTAAACCTAACACTAACACAAACCGTAACACTAACCCTAACCCTAACCCTAACCCTAACCCTAACCCAAACATTAAACCTAAACCTAACCCTAAACCAAACCCTACCACTAACCCTAACACAAACCCTAACCCTAACCCTAACCCTAGCCTAAGCCTAAACCTAACCCTAACAGAACCGCTAAGTCTAACCCTAACCCTAACCCTAACCCTAACCCTAACCCTAACCCTAACCCAAACTCAAACCCTAAACCTAATGCTAACCCTAATCCAAACCCTATCCCTACCCCTAACGCTTATCCAAACCCTAAATCTAACCCTAACCCTAACCCGAACCAAAACCTAAACCTGACCCAAACCCTGACCCTAACACTAACCCTAACCCAAACCCTAAACCTAACCCTAACCCTAACCCAAATATTAACCCTAAACCTAACGCTAACCCTAACGCTAACCATAAACCTAACCCTAACCCAAACCCTAACCCTAACCTAACCTTAACCCAAACCCTAACCCTAATCCTAACCCTAACCCAAACCCAAACCCTAACCCTAATTCAAACTCAAACCCTAACCCTAACCCTAACCCTAACCCTAACCCTAACCCTAACCCTAACCTTAACCCAAACTCAAACCCTAAACGTAATGCTAACCCTAACCCAAACCCT
>JAJHUQ010000058.1:1915000-1917500 GCA_035773235.1 Eospalax fontanierii | reverse complement strand
AACCCTAACCCAAACTCAAACCCTAACCCTAACCATAACCCTAACCCTAACCCTAACCCTAACCCTAACAGAAACATTAAACCTAAACCTAACCCTAAACCAAACCCTACCACTAACCCTAACACAAACCCTAACCCTAACCCTAACCCTAGCCTAAGCCTAAACCTAACCCTAACAGAAACGCTAACCCTAACCCTAACCCTAACCCTAACCCTAACCCAAACTCAAACCCTAAACCTAATGCTAACCCTAACCCAAACCCTATCCCTACCCCTAACCCTTATCCCAAACCCCAAATCTAACCCTAACCCTAACCCGAACCAAAACCTAAACCTAACCCAAACCCTCACCCTAACACTAACCCTAACCCAAACCCTAAACCTAACCCTAACCCTAACCCAAATATTAACCCTAAACCTAACGCTAACCCTAACGCTAACCATAAACCTAACCCTAACCCAAACCCTAACCCTAACCTAACCTTAACCCAAACCCTAACCCTAATCCTAACCCTAACCCAAACCCCAACCCTAACCCTAACTCAAACTCAAACCCTAACCCTAACCCTAACCCTAATCCTAACCCTAACCCTAACCTTAACCCAAACTCAAACCCTGAACGTAATGCTAGCCCTAACCCAAACTCTATCCCTTTCCCTAACCCTTATCCAAACCCTAAATCTAACCCTAACCCTAACCCTAACTTAATCCAAACACTAACCCTTACCCAAACACTAACCTTATCGCAAACCCTCACCCTAAACCTAACCTAAACCCTAACCCTAACCCTAACACTAAACCTAATCCAAACCCAAACCCTAATCCTAACACTAACCCTAACCCTAACCCTAATCCAAACCCTAACCCTAACCCTAACCCAAACCCAAACCCTAACCCTAACCCTAACCCTAACCCTAACCCTAACCCTAACCCTAACCCAAACCATAACTCTAAACCTAAACCTAACCCAAACCCTAACCCTTACCCTAACCCTAAGTGTAACCCTAACCCTAACCTTAACGCTAACACAAACCCTAACCCTAACCCTAACCCCTAACCCTAACCCTAACCCTAACCCTAACCCTAACCCAAACCCTAACTCTAACCCTAACCCTAACCCAAACCCAAACCGTAACCGTAACCCTAACCCTAACCCAAACCCTAACCCGAACCCTAACCCAAACCCAAACCCTAAACCTAACCCTAACCCTAACCCTAACCCTCACCCTAACCCAAACCCTAACCCCAACCCTAACCGAAACCCAAACCGTAACAATAACGCAAACCCTAAACCTAACCCTAACCCAAACCTAACCGTAAACCTAAACCTAAGCCTAACCCTAACCCTAACCCTAAACCTAAACCTAAACGTAACCCTAAACCAAACGCAAACCCTAACCCTAACCCTTACCCTAACCCTAAGTGTAACCCTAATCCTAACCTTAACGCTAACACAAACCCTAACCCTAACCCTAACCCAAACACAAACTCAAACCCTAACCCTAACCCTAAACATAACCCAAACCCAAACCCTAACCCTAAACCTAACCCTTACCCAAACCCTAACCATAACCAGAACCCAAACCATAACTCTATCCCTAAACCTAACCCTAACCCTAAACCTTACCCTAATCCAAACGCACACTCTAACCCTAACCCTAACCCTAAACCTAAACCTAACCCAAGCCCTAACACTAACCTTAGCGTAAACTTAACCCTACCCCAAACGCTAAACCTAACCCTAACTCTAACCCTAACCTAATCCTAACACTATCCCTTACCCAAACACTAACCTTATCGCAAACCCTCACCCTAAACCTAACCTAAACCCTAACCCTAACCCTAACATTAACCTAATCCAAACCTAAACCCTACTCCTAACACTAACCCTAACCCTAACCCGAACACTCACCCTAAACCAAACGGAAACCCTAACCCTAACCCTAACTCAAACCCCAACCCTAAACCTAACTCTAATACAAACCCTAACCCTAACCCTAACCCAAACTCAAGCCCTATCCCTAACCATATCCCTAACCCATCCTCGACCCGTACCCTGACCCTGACACTAAACCTAATACTAAACAAACCCCTAACCCTAAACCTAACCCTTACCCTAACCCTAACATTAACCCTAAAACTAACCCTAACCCAAACCCTAACCATAAACCTAACCCTAACACAAACCCTAACCCTAACCCTAACCCTAACCCAAAACCTAACCCTAACCCTAACCAAACATTAACCCTAAACCTAACCCTAACCCAAACGCTAACCCTAAACCTAACCCTAGCCCAAAACCTAACCCTAAACCTAACCCTTACACAAACCCTAACCCTAACCCAAAACCAAACAGAAACCCTAAACTTAACCATAACCCTAACCCAAACTCTAACCATAACTCTAACCCTAACCCTAACCCTAACCCTAAACCTAACACTAACCCAAACCCTAACACTAACCCTAACCCTAACCCTAACCCTAACCCTAACCCTAACCCA
>JAJHUQ010000058.1:1905000-1907500 GCA_035773235.1 Eospalax fontanierii | reverse complement strand
CCAAACTCAAACCCTAAACGTAATGCTAACCCTAACCCAAACCCTATCCCTAACCCTAACCCTTATCCAAACCCTAAATCTAACCCTAACCCTAACCCTAACTTAATCCAAACACTAACCCTTACCCAAACACTAAACTTATCGCAGACCCTCACCCTAAACCTAACCTAAACCCTAACCCTAACCCTAACACTAAACCTAATCCAAACCCAAACCCTAATCCTAACACTAACCCTAACCCTAACCCTAACACTCACCGTAAACAAAACGGAAACCCTAACCCTAACCCTAACTCAAACCCTAACCCTAAACCTAACTCTAATACAAACCCTAACCCTAACCCTAACCCAAACCCAAACCCTAACCCTAACCATAACCCTAACCCATCCTCTACCCGTACCCTGACCCTAACACTAAACCTAATACTAAACAAACCCCTAACCCTATACCTAACCCTTACCCTAACAAAATCATTAACCCTAAAACTAACCCTAACCCAAACCCTAATCATAAACCTAACCCTAACCCAAACCCTAACCCTAACCCTAACACAAACCCTAACCCTAACCCTAACCCAAACATTAACCCTAAACCTAACCCTAACCCAAACGCTAACCCTAAACCTAACCCTAGCCCAAAGCCTAACCCTAAACCTAACCCTTACACAAACCCTAACCCTAACCCAAAATCAAACCCAAACCCTAAACTTTACCGTAACCCTAACCCAAAATCTAACCATAACTCTAACCCTAACCCTAACCCTAACCCTAAACCTAACACTAACCCAAACCCTAACACTAACCCTAATCCTAACCTAATCCAAACACTAACCCTTACCCAAACACTAACCTTATCGCAAACCCTCACCCTAAACCTAACCTAAACCATAACCCTAAACCTAACACTAAACCTAATCCAAACCCAAACCCTAATCCTAACACTAACCCTAACCCTAACCCTAACACTCACCCTAAACCAAACGGAAACACTAACCCTAAACCTAACTCAAACCCTAACCCTAAACCTAACTCTAATACAAACCCTAACCCTAACCCTAACCCAAACCCAAACCCTAACCCTAACCATAACCCTAACCCATCCTCTACCCGTACCCTGACCCTAACACTAAACCTAATACTAAACAAACCCCTAACCCTATACCTAACCCTTACCCTAACCCAAACATTAACCCTAAAACTAACCCTAACCCAAACCCTAACCATAAACCTAACCCTTACACAAATCCTAAACCTAACCCAAAACCAAACCCAAACCCTAAACTTAACCGTAACCCTAACCCAAACTCTAACCATAACTCTAACCCTAACCCTAACCCTAACCCTAAACCTAACACTAACCCAAACCCTAACACTAACCCTAACCCTAACCCTAACCCTAACCCTAACCCAAACATTAAACCTAAACCTAACCCTAAACCAAACCCTACCACTAACCCTAACACAAACCCTAACCCTAACCCTAACCCTAGCCTAAGCCTAAACCTAACCCTAACAGAAACGCTAACCCTAACCCTAACCCTAACCCTAACCCTAACCCTAACCCTAACCCAAACTCAAACCCTAAACCTAATGCTAACCCTAACCCAAACCCTATCCCTACCCCTAACCCTTATCCAAACCCTAAATCTAACCCTAACCCTAACGCAAACCAAAACCTAAACCTAACCCAAACCCTCACCCTAACACTAACCCTCTCCCAAACCCTAAACCTAACCCTAACCCTAACCCAATATTAACCCTAAACCTAACGCTAACCCTAACGCTAACCATAAACATAACCCTAACCCAAACCCTAACACTAAACTAACCTTAACCCAAACCCTAACCCTAATCCTAACCCTAACCCAAACCCAAACCCTAACCCTAACTCAAACTCAAACCCTAACCCTAACCCTAACCCTAATCCTAACCCTAACCCTAACCTTAACCCAAACTCAAACCCTAAACGTAATGCTAACCCTAACCCAAACCCTATCGCTAACCCTAACCCTTATCCAAACCCTAAATCTAACCCTAACCCTAACCCTAACTTAATCCAAACACTAACCCTTACCCAAACACTAACCTTATCGCAAACCCTCACCCTAAACCTAACCTAAACCCTAACCCTAACCCTAACACTAAACCTAATCCAAACCCAAACCCTAATCCTAACACTAACCCTAACCCTAACCCTAACACTCACCGTAAACCAAACGGAAACCCTAACCCTAACCCTAACCCAATCCCTAACCCTAACCCTAACTCTAATACAAACCCTAACCCTAACCCTAACCCAAACCCAAACCCTAACCCTAACCATAACCCTAACCCATCCTCTACCCGTACCCTGACCCTAACACTAAACCTAATACTAAACAAACCCCTAACCCTATACCTAACCCTTACCCTAACAAAAACATTAACCCTAAAACTAACCCTAACCCAAACCCTAATCATAAACCTAACCCTAACCCAAACCCTAACCCTAACCCTAACAC
>JAJHUQ010000058.1:1895000-1897500 GCA_035773235.1 Eospalax fontanierii | reverse complement strand
TAACACTAACCCTAACCCTAACCCTAACACTCACCGTAAACCAAACGGAAACACTAACCCTAACCCTAACTCAAACCCTAACCCTAAACCTAACTCTAATACAAACCCTAACCCTAACCCTAACCCAAACCCAAACCCTAACCCTAACCATAACCCTAACCCATCCTCTACCCGTACCCTGACCCTAACACTAAACCTAATACTAAACAAACCCCTAACCCTATACCTAACCCTTACCCTAACAAAAACATTAACCCTAAAACTAACCCTAACCCAAACCCTAATCATAAACCTAACCCTAACCCAAACCCTAACCCTAACCCTAACACAAACCCTAACCCTAACCCTAACCCAAACATTAACCCTAAACCTAACCCTAACCCAAACGCTTACCCTTAACCTTAACCTAGCCCTAAACCTAAGCCTTAACCTTAGCCTAACACATACCCTTACCCTTACCCATAACCAAACCCAAACCCTAAACTTTAACGTTAGCCTAACCCAAACTCTAACCATAACTCTAACCCGAACCCTAACCCTAACCCTAACCCTAAACCTAACACTAACCCAAACCCTAACCCTAACCCTAACCCTAACCCAAATATTAAACCTAAACCTAACCCTAACCCAAACCCTACCACTCACCCTAACGCAAACCCTAACCCTAACCCTAACCCAGGCCTAAGCCTAAACCTAACCCTAACAGAAACCCTAACCCTAACCCTAACCCTAACCCTAACCCTAACCCTAACCCTAACCCAAACTCAAACCCTAAACCTAATGCTAACCCTAACCCAAACCCTATCCCTAACCCTAACTCTGATCCAAACCCTAAATCTAACCCTAACCCTAACCCGAACCAAAACCTAAACCTAAACTCAAACCCTGACCCTAACACTAACCCTAACCCAAACCCTAACCCTAACCCTAACCCAAACATTAACCCTAAACCTAACCCTAACCCAAACGCTAACCCTAAACCTAACCCTAGCCCAAAACCTAACCCTAAACCTAACCCTAACACAAACCCTAACCCTAACCCAAAACCAAACCCAAACCCTAAACTTAACCGTAACCCTAACCCAAACTCTAACCATAACTCTTACCCTAAACCTAACCCTAACCCTAAACCTAACACTAACCCAAACCCTAACACTAACCCTAACCCTAACCCTAACCCTAACACTAACCCAAACATTAAACCTAAACCTAACCCTAAAACAAACCCTACCACTAACATTAACACAAACCCTAACCCTAACCCTAACCCCAGCCTAAGCCTAAACCTAACCCTAACAGAAACGCTAACCCTAACCCTAACCCAAACCCTAACCCTAACCCTAACCCTAACCCAAACTCAAACCCTAAACCTAATGCTAACCCTAACCCACACCCTTTCCCTACCCCTAACCCTTATCCAAACCCTAAATCTAACCCTAACCCTACCCGAACCAAAACCTAAACCTAACCCAAACCCTGTCCCTAACACTAACCCTAACCCTAACCCAAACCCTAACCCTAACCCTAAACCTAACCCTTGCCCAAACCCTAACCCTAACCCTAACCCAAACCCTAACCCTAACCCTAACCCAAACATTAACCCTAAACCTAACCCTAACCCAAACGCTAACCCTAAACCTAACCCTAGCCCAAAACCTAACCCTAAACCTAACCCTTACACAAACCCTAACCCTAACCCAAAACCAAACCCAAACCCTAAACTTAACCGTAACCCTAACCCAAACTCTAACCATAACTCTAACCCTAACCCTAACCCTAACCCTAAACCTAACACTAACCCAAACCCTAACACTAACCCTAATCCTAACCTAATCCAAACACTAACCCTTACCCAAACACTAACCTTATCGCAAACCCTCACCCTAAACCTAACCTAAACCATAACCCTAACCCTAACACTAAACCTAATCCAAACCCAAACCCTAATCCTAACACTAACCCTAACCCTAACCCTAACACTCACCCTAAACCAAACGGAAACACTAACCCTAAACCTAACTCAAACCCTAACCCTAAACCTAACTCTAATACAAACCCTAACCCTAACCCTAACCCAAACCCAAACCCTAACCCTAACCATAACCCTAACCCATCCTCTACCCGTACCCTGACCCTAACACTAAACCTAATACTAAACAAACCCCTAACCCTATACCTAACCCGTACCCTAACCCAAACATTAACCCTAAAACTAACCCTAACCCAAACCCTAACCATAAACCTAACCCTAACCCAAACCCTAACCCTAACCCTAACCCTAACCCTAACCCAACCCCTAACCCTAACCCTAACCCAAACATTAACCCTAAACCTAACTCTAACCCAAAAGCTAACCCTAAACCTATCCCAAGCCCAAAACCCACCCCTAAACCTAACCCTAACACAAACCCTAACCCTAACCCAAAACCAAACCCAAACCCTAAACTTAACCGTAACCCTAACCCAAACTCTAACCATAACTCTAACCCTAACCCTAACC
>JAJHUQ010000058.1:1880000-1882500 GCA_035773235.1 Eospalax fontanierii | reverse complement strand
GCAATCTGGCAAGAGCTGCAGGACTGGGAAGCAACCTTGGCATGACTTGACCAGGGAAGGAGCACCAGCTCTGAAGCTGTGATAGACAGGCAGAGCTTTGCAAGTGAGTGCTGAGTGCTATTGGTCAGTCTCCTGTCATTGGTGTCTGATGTGGGCAAGATGCTGAGGTCACAGAATCTTGGATTAAGATTCTGGAACTCCAAGAGGCAGTAACCTGGCAAAGCATTGTTTAGGGTGTTGCTAGGTGAAAAAGCCCTCTCAGATGAGTTGCTGAAACACAGAGGTTTCTTGGTGGTAGGCTGAAGTGTTTGGGTGACCAGTTTGGAGAGATTTAGTTGACTTTAGGTCAAAGTTCTAGTCATTGACAAAAAGAAGCAGCCAGGAGAAAATGGGAGGAGGAGGGGAGAAGGTGGTGTGGCCTGCTGGTCCTGCCCAGGCCCTCCACATACAGGACCTCTACTAAAACGCCTACCTCTACGAACCCTGACCCTAATCCTAACCCTAACCCTAACCCTAACCATAACCTAACACTAACCCTATACCTATCCCTAACCCTGACCCAAACATTAACCCTAAACCTAAACCTAACCCAAACCCTAAGCCTAAACCTAACCCTAACCCAAACCCTAACCCTAACCCTAACGCTAACCCTAACCCTAAGCCTAACCTAACCCGAATCCTAACCCTAACCCTAACCCTAACCCTAACTGAACCCATAAATCTAAACCTATCCCTAAACACCACCCTAACCCGAATCTTAAACCTAACCCTAACACTAAATCTAACTGTAAACCTAACAATAACTCTAACCCTAACCCTAAACCCTAACACTAAACCTGAACCTAAACCTAACCCAAACCCTAACCCTAACACTAACCCTAAACCTAATCGTAATCCAAACCCACATCCTAACACAAAACCTAACCCTAAACCAAACCCAAACCCTAACACTAAACTTAACACTAACCCTAATCCTAACCCAAACCCAAACCCTAACCCTAACCCTAACCTTAACAATAACCCAAACCCTAACCCTAATCCAAACCCTAACCCTAACCCTAACCCTAACCCAAACCCTAACACTAACCCTAACTCTAACCCAAACCCTAACCTTAACCCTAAACCTAACGCAAACCCAAACACTAACCATAACCCTAACGCAAATCCAAACTCTAACCCTAACCCTAACACAAACCATAACCCTAATCCTAACCCTAACCCTAACCCGAACCCTAACCCTAACCCTAATCGTAACCCTAACCCTAACCCGAACCCTAACCCAAACACTAATCCTAACCCTAACCCTAAACCTAACCCTAACCCTAATTTTAACCCTAACCCTAACCAAAAACCATACCCTAATCCCAGGGTAGCCTTGAACTGATAATCCTCCTGACTCACCCCCAAGACTTGAGTTGTACTTTTTTAAGAGCAAAGATTGGATTCAGCAACAATGAAAAAGGAAAATATTTTCCCTCATAGAGAACGATGCCCAAAGTAGTTTTCTGTTTCAAATGTAGCTTATAGTACTGAAAAATTCAATATCAATAATATGGTAATTTGTAGAAAGAATGAGGTTGGTTATTTAGGTAACCACGTGCAATCCTGGCAAGAGCTGCAGGACTGGGAAGCAACCTTGGCATGACTTGACCAGGGAAGGAGCACCTGCTATGAAGCTGTGATAGACAGGCAGAGCTTTGCAAGTGAGTGCTGAGTGCTATTGGTCAGTCTCCTGTCATTGGTGTCTGATGTGGGCAAGATGCTGAGGTCACAGAATCTTGGATTAAGATTCTGGAACTCCAAGAGGTAGTAACCTGGCAAAGCATTGTTTAGGGTGTTGCTAGGTGACAAAGCCCTCTCAGATGAGTTGCTGAATAAAAGACGTTTCTTGGTGGTAGGCTCTAGTGTTTGGGTGACCAGTTTGGAGAGATTTAGTTGACTTTAGGTCAAAGTTCTAGTCATTGACAAAAAGAAGCAGCCAGGAGAAGATGGGAGGAGGAGGGAAGAAGGTGGTGTGGCCTGCTGGCCCTGCCCAGGCCCTCCACATACAGGACCTCTACTAAAACGTCTACCTCTACGAACCCTGACCCTAATCCTAACCCTAACCCTAATCCTAACCCTAACCGTAACCTAACACTAACCCTACACCTAACCCTAACCCTGACCCAAACATTAACCATAAACCTAAACCAAACCCAAACCCTAAGCCTAAACCTAACCCTAACCCAAACCCTAACCCTAAGCCTAACCCTAAGCCTAACCTAACCCGAATCCTAACCCTAACCCTACCACTAACCGAACCCATAAACCTAACCCTAAACACCACCCTAACCCAAATCTTAACACTAACCCTAACACTAAACCTAACTGTAAACCTAACGCTAACCCTAACCCTAACCCTAAACTCTAACACTAAACCTGAACCTAAACCTAACCCAAAACCTAACCCTAACACTAACCCTAAACCTAACCGTAATCCAAACCCACACCCTAACCCTAA
>JAJHUQ010000058.1:1875000-1877500 GCA_035773235.1 Eospalax fontanierii | reverse complement strand
TGAACTGATAATCCTCCTGCTTCACCCCCAAGAGTTGAGTTGTACCTTTTTAAGAGCAAAGATTAGATTCTGCAACAATGAAAAGGAAAATATTTTCCCTCATAGAGAACGATGCCCAAAGTAGTTTTCTGATTCAAATGTAGCTTATAATCCTGAAGAATCCAATATGAATAATATGGTAATTTCTAAAAAGAATGAATTTGGTTATTTAGGTAACCACGTATAATCCTGGCAAGAGTTGCAGGACTGGGAAGCAACCTTGGCATGACTTGACCAGTGGAGGAGCACCTGCTCTGAAGCTGTGATAGACAGGCAGAGCTTTGCAAGTGAGTGCTGAGTGCTATTGGTCAGTCTCCTTTCATTGGTGTCTGATATGGCCAGGAGTGCTGAGGTCACAGAATCTTGGACTAAGATTCTGGAACTCCAAGAGACAGTGACCTGGCAAAGCATTGTTTAGGGTGTTGCTAGGTGGCAAACCCTCTCAGATGAATTGCTGCAAAACACAGAGGTTTCTTGGTGGTAGGCTCTAGTGTTTGGGTGACCAGTTTGGAGAGATTTACTTGACTTTACGTCAAAGTTCTAGTGTTTGACAAAAAGAAGCAGCCAGGAGACGATGGGAGGAGGAGGGGAGACGGTGGTGTGGCCAGCTAGCACTGCACAGGGCCTCCACATACAGGACCTCTACTAAAACGCCTAACTCTACTAAACCTAACCCTAACCCTAACCCTAACCCTAACCCTAACCCTAACCCTAACACTAACCTAACACTAACCCTATACCTAACCCTAACCCTAACCCAAACATTAACCCTAAACCTAAACCTAACCCAAACCCTTAACCTAAACCTAACCCTAACTCAAACCCTAACCCTAACCCTAACTCAAACCCTAACCCTAACCCTAACCCTAACCCTAACACTAACCGTAACCCAAACCCAAACCCTAATCCTAACACTAACCCTAACCCTAACCATAACCCTCACTCTAACCCAAACGCAAACCCTAACCCTTACCTAACCCTAATCCAAACCCTAACCCTAACCCTAACCCTCACTCTAACCCTAACCCAAAACAAATCCTAACCCTATCCCAAAACCTAACCCTAACTCAAACCCAAACACTGACCCTAACCTTACCCCAAACATAACTATATCCATAAACCTGACCCTAACCCTATCCCAAACCCAAACACTAACCTTAACACTAACCTTAACCCTAAGCCAAACCCTAAAACTTACCCTAACCCTAACCCTAACCATAACCCAAACCCTCACCCAAAGGCTCACCCCAAACCTAAACCTAACCCAAACCCTAACCCTAACCCAAACCCTAACCCTAACCGTAAACCTAAACCTAAACCTAACCCTAACCCAAATCCAAAACGAAAACCTAACCCTAACCCTAATCCTAACCCTAACCCAAACCCAAACCCTAACCCTAACCCTAAAACAAACCCTAACCCTAACCCTAACCCTAACCCAAACATTAACCCAAACCCTATCCCTAACCCAAACCCTAACTCTAAACCTAAGCCTAACTCAAACCGTAATCCTAACACTAATCCTAACCCTAACCCTAAAACAAACCATAACCCTAACCCTAACTCTAACCCAAACCCTAACCCTAACCCTAACCCTAACACTAACACTAATTGTAACCCAAACCCTAACCGTGTCCCTAACCCTTACACTAACTGAAACATTAACCCTAAACCTAACCCAAACCCAAACCCTAACCCTAAACCTAACCCTAACCAAAACCATAACCCTAAACCTAACCCTAAGACAAACTCTAACCCTAACTCTAACCCAAACCCAAACCCTAACCCTAACATTAAACCTAACCATAACCTAACCCAAACTCTAACCGTAACCCTAACCCTAACCCTAAACCAAACAAAAATCCTAACCCTAACCCTAAGCCTAACCCTAACCGTCACCCTAAATATAACCCTAACCCTAAACCTAACCCTAACCCTAACCCAATCCAAACCCTAACACTAAACTTAACCCTAACCCTAACATTAAGCCTAAACCAAACCCTAACCCTAACCCTAACGCAAACCCTAACCCAAACACAAACCCTAACCCTAACCCTAATGCTAACAATAATCCTAACCCTAACCCAAACCCAAACACTGATCCTAACCCTAACCCTCACACTAACCCAAACCCTAACCCTAACACTAATTCTAACCCAAACCCTAACCCTAATCCTAATCCTAAACCTAACCCTAATCCAAACCCTAACCCTAACCCTAATCCTAAACCTAACCCTAACCCAAACCATAACCCTAAACCTAACCGTAACCCTAACCCTAACCCTAACCCAAACACTAACCCTAACCATAACCCTAAACCTACCCCTAACCCTAATTCTAACCCTAACCCTAACCATAAACATTACCCATACCTAATCCCAGGGTAGCCATGAGCTGATAATCCTCCTGCTTCACCCACAAGAGTTGAGTTGTACCTTTTTAAGAGCAAAGATTAGATTCT
>JAJHUQ010000058.1:1865000-1870000 GCA_035773235.1 Eospalax fontanierii | reverse complement strand
AACCTATCCCTAACCCAAACCCAAACCCAAACCCTAATCCTAACCCTAACCCTAACCATAACCCTAACCCAATCCAAACCGTAACACTAAACTTAACCCTAACCCTAACATTAAGCCTAAACCAAAGCCTAACCCTAACCCTAACGCAAACCCTAACCCAAACACAAACCCTAACCCTAACCCTAACCCTAACAATAAACCTAACCCTAACCCAAACCCAAACACTGATCCTAACCCTAACCCTCACCCTAACCCAAACCCTAACCCTAACACTAATTCTAACCCAAACCCTAACCCTAACCCTAATCCTAAACCTAACCCTAACCCAAACCCTAACCCTAACCCTAATCCTAAACCTAACCCTAACCCAAACCACAACCCCAAACCCAACCGTAACCCTAACACTAACCCTAACCCAAACACTAACCCTAACCATAACCCTAAACCTACCCCTAACCCTAATTCTAACCCTAACCCTAACCATAAACATTACCCATACCCTAATCCCAGGGTAGCCTTGAACTGATAATCCTCCTGCTTCACCCCCAAGAGTTGAGTTGTACCTTTTTAAGAGCAAAGATTAGATTCTGCAACAATGAAAAGGAAAATATTTTCCCTCATAGAGAACGATGCCCAAAGTAGTTTTCTGATTCAAATGTAGCTTATAGTCCTGAAGATTCCAATATGAATAATATGGTAATTTCTAAAAAGAATGAATTTGGTTATTTAGGTAACCACGTACAATCCTGGCAAGAGTTGCAGGACTGGGAAGCAACCTTGGCATGACTTGACCAGTGGAGGAGCACCTGCTCTGAAGCTGTGATAGACAGGCAGAGCTTTGCAAGTGAGTGCTGAGTGCTATTGGTCAGTCTCCTTTCATTGGTGTCTGATATGGCCAGGAGTGCTGAGGTCACAGAATCTTGGACTAAGATTCTGGAACTCCAAGAGACAGTTACCTGGCAAAGCATTGTTTAGGGTGTTGCTAGGTGGCAAACCCTCTCAGATGAATTGCTGCAAAACACAGAGGTTTCTTGGTGGTAGGCTCTAGTGTTTGGGTGACCAGTTTGGACAGATTAACTTGACTTTAGGTCAAAGTTCTAGTGTTTGACAAAAAGAAGCAGCCAGGAGACGATGGGAGGAGGAGGGGAGACGGTGGTGTGGCCTGCTAGCCCTGCACAGGGCCTCCACATACAGGACCTCTACTAAAACGCCTAACTCTACTAACCCTAACCCTAACCCTAACCCTAACCCTAACCCTAACCCTAACACTAACCTAACACTAAACCTATACCTAACACTAACCCTAACCCAAACATTAACCCTAAACCTAAACCTAACCCAAACCCTTAACCTAAACCTAACCCTAACCCAAACCCTAACCCTAACCCTAACCCAAACCCTAACCCTAACCCTAACCCTAAGCCTAACACTAACCCTAACCCAAACCCAAACCCTAATCCTAACACTAACCCTAACCCTAACCATAACCCTCACCCTAACCCAAATGCAAACCCTAACCCTTACCTAACCCTAATCCAAACCCTAACCCTAACCCTAACCCGAACCATAATCCTAACCCTAACGTTAAACCAAACACTAAATCTAATGCTAACCCTAACTCTAACCGTAACCCAAACCCTTACCCTAACACTTTTCCTAAACCTAACCCTAACCCAAACCCAAAACATAACCCCAACCCTAACCATAACCTTAACACAAACCCTAACCCTGACACTAATCTTAGCCCTAACCATAACCCAAACCCTTACCCTAACCCTAACCCTAATCCTAACCCTAACTCTAACCCTAAACCTAAGCCTAACCCAAATCCTAAGCCTAGTCCTAACCCTAACTGTAACCCTAACGCAAACCCTAAACCTACCCCTAAGCGTAAACCTAACCCTAACTCAAACTCTACCCCTAATCCTAACCCTAACACTAACCCTAACACAAAACAAACCCTTACCCTAACCCTAACCCTAACCCCCAACCAAACCCCAACCCTAACCTTAACCCTAGCCGTAACACTAACACTACCCCAAACCCTAAACCTATACCAAACCTAACCGAAACCCTAATCCTAACCCTATCCCTAACCCTAACCCAAACCCAAACCCAAACCCTAACACTAACCCTAACCCAAACCGTAAATCTAATCATAACCTTAACCCTACCCCAACCCCTACCCCTAACCCTCCCCCTACCCCAAACCCTACCCTAAACCATAACTCTATCCTTAACTTCACCCTTACCATAAACCTAACTGTAACCCAAGCATCACACCCTAAACCTAACCCTAAACCTAACCCAAAACGTAACCGAAACCCTAACACTAAACTTAACTCTATCCCTAACGCTAATCCAAACCCTAACCCAAACCCTAACCCTAACCCTAAACCTAAAAGTAACCCTAACCCAAACACAAACCCTAAACCTAACCCTAAACCTAACCCAAACCCTAACCGTAACCCTAACCCTAACCCTAACGCTAACACAAACCCTAACCCTAAACCTAACCCAAACCCAAACCATAACCGTAACCCTCACCCAAACCATAACCCTAATCATAACCCTAACCCTAACCCAAACCCTAAACGTAAATCTAACCCTAACCCTAAAGCTAACACAAACCCTATCCCTAACCCTAACCCTAACCCAAACCCTAACTCTAACCCTAACCCTAACCCAAACCCAAACCCTAACCCTAACCCTAACCCTAACCCAAACCCTAACCCTAACCCTAACCCTAACCCAAACCCTAAACCTAACCCTAATCCTAACCCTAACCGTAACCCTTACCCTAACCCTAAACCTAAATGTAACCCTAACCCAAACGCAAACCCTAACCCTAACCCTAACCCTAACCCAAACCCTAACCGTAACCCTAACCCTAACCCTAACGCTAACACAAACCCTAACCCTAACCCTAACCCTAACCCAAACCCTAACTCTAACCCTAACCCTAACCCAAACCCAAACCCTAACCCTAACCATAACAATAACGCAAACCCTAACCCTAACCCTAAACATAACCCAAACCCAAACCCTAACCCTAAACCTAACACTTACCCAAACCCTAACCATAACCAGAACCCAAACCATAAATCTATCCCTAAACCTAACCCTAACCCTAAACCTTACCCTAATCCAAACGAACACCCTAACCCTAACCCTAACCCTAACCCTAACCCTAAACCTAAACCAAACCCAAGCCCTAACACTAACCTAAGCATAAACTTAACCCTAACCCAAACGCAAAACCTCACCCTAACCCTAACCCTAACCGTAATCCTAACACTAACCCTTACCCAAACACTAACCTTATCGCAAACCCTCACCCTAAACCTAACCTAAACCCTAACACTAACCCTAACCCTAACCCTAACCCAAACCCAAAACCTAACCCTAACCATAACCCTAAACCATCCTCTACACGTACCCTAACCCTAACACTAAACCTAATACTAAACAAACCCCTAACCCTATAACTAAACCTTACCCTAACCCAAACATTAACCGTAAAACTAACCCTAACCCAAACCCTAACACTAAACCTAACCCTAACCCAAACCCTAAACCTAACCCTAAACCTAACCCAAACCCTAACCCTAACCCTAACCCAAACATTAACCCTAAACCTAACCCTAAACCAAACGCTAACCCTAAACCTAACCCTAGCCCAAAACCTAACCCTAAACCTAACCCTAACACAAACCCTTACTCTAACCCAAACCCAAACCCAAACCCTAAACCTAACCCTAACCCTAACCCAAACTCTAACCGTAACTCTAACCCTAACCCTAATCCTAACCCTAAACCTAACACTAACCCAAACCCTAACACTAACCCTAACCCTAACCCTAAGCCTAACCCTAACCCTAACCCAAACATTAAACCTAAACCTAACGATAACCCAAACCCTAACACTAAACCTAACACAAACCCTAACCCCAACCCTATCCCTAGCCCTAAGCCTAAGCCTAAATCTAACGCTAACACAAACCCTAACGCTAACCCTAACTCTAACCCTAACCCTAACCCTAACCCAAACTCAAACCCTAAACCTAATGCTAAACCTAAACCAAACCCTATCCCTAACCCTAACCCTTATCCAAACCCTAAATCTAACCCTAACCCTAACCCGAACCAAAACCTAAACCTAACCCAAACCATAACCCTAAACCTAACCGTAACCCTAACCCTAACCCTAACCCAAACAGTAACCCTAACCATAACCCTAAACCTACCCCTAACCCTAATTCTAACCCTAACCCTAACCATAAACATTACCCATACCCTAATCCCAGGGTAGCCTTGAACTGATAATCCTCCTGCTTCACCCCCAAGAATTGAGTTGTACCTTTTTAAGAGCAAAGATTAGATTCTGCAACAATGAAAAGGAAATTATTTTCCCTCAAAGAGAACGATGCCCAAAGTAGTTTTCTGATTCAAATGTAGCTTATAGTCCTGAAGAATCCAATATGAATAATATGGTAATTTCTAAAAAGAATGAATTTGGTTATTTAGGTAACCACGTACAATCCTGGCAAGAGTTGCAGGACTGGGAAGCAACCTTGGCATGACTTGACCAGTGGAGGAGCACCTGCTCTGAAGCTGTGATAGACAGGCAGAGCTTTGCAAGTGAGTGCTGAGTGCTATTGGTCAGTCTCCTTTCATTGGTGTCTGATATGCCCAGGAGTGCTGAGGTCACAGAATCTTGGACTAAGATTCTGGAACTCCAAGAGACAGTGACCTGGCAAAGCATTGTTTAGGGTGTTGCTAGGTGGCAAACCCTCTCAGATGAATTGCTGCAAAACACAGAGGTTTCTTGGTGGTAGGCTCTAGTGTTTGGGTGACCAGTTTGGAGAGATTTACATGACTTTAGGTCAAAGTTCTAGTGTTTGACAAAAAGAAGCAGCCAGGAGACGATGGGAGGAGGAGGGGAGACGGTGGTGTGGCCTGCTAGCACTGCACAGGGCCTCCACATACAGGACCTCTAC
>JAJHUQ010000058.1:1827500-1855000 GCA_035773235.1 Eospalax fontanierii | reverse complement strand
ATAACCCTAAACCTAACCCTAAGACAAACTCTAACCCTAACTCTAACCCAAACCCAAACCCTAACCCTAACATTAAACCTAACCTTAACCTAACCCAAACTCTAACCGTAACCCTAACCCTAACCCTAACCCAAACAAAAATCCTAACCCTAACCCTTAGCCTAACCCTAACCGTAACCCTAAATATAACCCTAACCCTAACCCTAACCCTAACCCAATCCAAACCCTAACACTAAACTTAACCCTAACCCTAACCCTAAGCCTAAACCAAACCCTAACCCTAACCCTAACACAAACCCTAAACCAAACACAAACCCTAACCCTAACCCTAACCCTAACAATCAACCTAACCCTAACCCAAACCCAAACACTGACCCTAACCCTAACCCTCACCCTAACCCAAACCCTAACCCTAACACTAATTCTAACCCAAACCCTAACCCTAATCCTAATCCTAAACCTAACCCTAATCCAAACCCTAACCCTAACCCTAATCCTAAACCTAACCCTAACCCAAACCATAACCCTAAACCTAACCCTAACCCTAACCCTAACCCTAAACCAAACACTAACCCTAACCATAACCCTAAACCTACCCCTATCCCTAATTCTAACCGTAACCCTAACCATAAACATTACCCATACCTAATCCCAGGGTAGCCTTGAGCTGATAATCCTCCTGCTTCACCCCCAAGAGTTGAGTTGTACCTTTTTAAGAGCAAAGATTAGATTCTGCAACAATGAAAAGGAAAATATTTTCCCTCATAGAGAACGATGCCCAAAGTAGTTTTCTGATTCAAATGTAGCTTATAGTCCTGAAGAATCCAATATGAATAATATGGCAATTTCTAAAAAGAATGAATTTGGTTATTTAGGTAACCACGTACAATCCTGGCAAGAGTTGCAGGACTGGGAAGCAACCTTGGCATGACTTGACCAGTGGAGGAGCACCTGCTCTGAAGCTGTGATAGACAGGCAGAGCTTTGCAAGTGAGTGCTGAGTGCTATTGGTCAGTCTCCTTTCATTGGTGTCTGATGTGGCCAGGAGTGCTGAGGTCACAGAATCTTGGACTAAGATTCTGGAACTCCAAGAGACAGTGACCTGGCAAAGCATTGTTTAGGGTGTTGCTAGGTGGCAAACCCTCTCAGATGAATTGCTGCAAAACACAGAGGTTTCTTGGTGGTAGGCTCTAGTGTTTGGGTGACCAGTTTGGAGAGATTAACTTGACTTTAGGTCAAAGTTCTAGTGTTTGACAAAAAGAAGCAGCCAGGAGACGATGGGAGGAGGAGGGGAGACGGTGGTGTGGCCTGCTAGCCCTGCACAGGGCCTCCACATACAGGACCTCTACTAAAACGCCTAACTCTACTAACCCTAACCCTAACCCTAACCCTAACCCTAACCCTAACCCTAACCCTAACACTAACCTAACACTAAACCTATACCTAACCCTAACCCTAACCCAAACATTAACCCTAAACCTAAACCTAACCCAAACCCTTAACCTAAACCTAACCCTAACCCAAACCCTAACCCTAACCCTAACCCAAACCCTAACCATAACCCTAAGCCTAACACTAACCCTAACCCAAACCCAAACCCTAATCCTAACACTAACCCTAACCCTAACCATAACCCTCACCCTATCCCAAATGCAAACCCTAACCCTTACCTAACCCTAATCCAAACCCTAACCCTAACCCTAACCCGAACCATAATCCTAACCCTAACGTTAAACCAAACACTAACCCTAACACTAAACCTAAACCTAACCCTAACCCAAACCCAAAACATAACCCTAACCATAACCATAACCTTAACACAAACCCTAACCCTGACACTAATCTTAGCCCTAACCATAACCCAAAACCTTACCCTAACCCTAACCCTAATCCTAACCCTAACTCTAACCCTAAACCTACGCCTAGCCCAAATCCTAAGCCTAGTCCTAACCCTAACTGTAACCCTAACGCAAACCCTAAACCTAACCCTAAGCGTAAACCTAACCCTAACTCAAACTCTACCCCTAATCCTAACCCTAACACTAACCCTAACACAAAACAAACCCCTACCCCAACCCCAACCCTAACCCCAAACCAAACCCTAACCCTAACCTTAACCCTAACCGTAACACTAACACTAACCCAAACCCTAAACCTATACCAAACCTAACCGAAACCCTAATCCTAACCCTAACCCTAACCCTAACCCAAACCCAAACCCAAACCCTAACACTAACCCTAATCCAAACGGTAAATCTAATCATAACCTTAACCCTAACACAAACCCTAACCCTAACCCTAACCCTAACCCAAACCCTAACCTAAACCATAACTCTATCCTTATCTTCACCGTTACCATAAACCTAACTGTAACCCAAGCATCACACCCTAAACCTAACACTAAACCTAACCCAAAACGTAACCGAAACCCTAACACTAAACCTAACTCTATCCCTAACGCTAATCCAAACCCTAACCCAAACCCTAACCCTAACCCTAACCCTAACCCTAAACCTAAAAGAAACCCTAACCCAAACACAAACCCTAACCCTAACCCTAAACCTAAACCCAACCCAAACCCTAACCGGAACCCTAACCCTGACCCTAACGCTAACACAAACCCTAACCCTAAACCTAACCCAAACACAAACCATAACCGTAATCCTCACCCAAACCATAACCCTAATCATAACCCTAACCCTAACCCAAACCCTAAACGTAACCCTAACCCTAACCCTAAAGCTAACACAAACCCTCACCCTAACCCTAACCCTAACCCAAACCCTAACTCTAACCCTAACCCTAACCCAAACCCAAACCCTAACCCTAACCCTAACCCTAACCCAAACCCTAACCCTAACCCTAACCCTAACCCAAACCATAAACCTAACCCTAATCCTAACCCTAACCGTAACCCTTACCCTAACCCTAAACCTAAACGTAACCCTAACCCAAACGCAAACCCTAACCCTAACCCTAACCCTAACCCAAACCCTAACCGTAACCCTAACCCTAAGCCTAACGCTAACACAAACCCTAACCCTAACCCTAACCCTAACCCTAACCCAAACCCTAACTCTAACCCTAACCCTAACCCAAACCCAAACCCTAAACCTAACCCTAACCCTAACCCAAACCCTAACTCTAACCCTAACCCTAACCCAAACAGTAACCCTAACCATAACCCTAAACCTACCCCTAACCCTAATTCTAACCCTAACCCTTACCATAAACATTACCCATACCCTAATCCCAGGGTAGCCTTGAACTGATAATCCTCCTGCTTCACCCCCAAGAATTGAGTTGTACCTTTTTAAGAGCAAAGATTAGATTCTGCAACAATGAAAAGGAAATTATTTTCCCTCAAAGAGAACGATGCCCAAAGTAGTTTTCTGATTCAAATGTAGCTTATAGTCCTGAAGAATCCAATATGAATAATATGGTAATTTCTAAAAAGAATGAATTTGGTTATTTAGGTAACCACGTACAATCCTGGCAAGAGTTGCAGGACTGGGAAGCAACTTTGGCCTGACTTGACCAGTGGAGGAGCACCTGCTCTGAAGCTGTGATAGACAGGCAGAGCTTTGCAAGTGAGTGCTGAGTGCTATTGGTCAGTCTCCTTTCATTGGTGTCTGATGTGGCCAGGAGTGCTGAGGTCACAGAATCTTGGACTAAGATTCTGGAACTCCAAGAGACAGTGACCTGGCAAAGCATTGTTTAGGGTGTTGCTGGGTGATAAACCCTCTCAGATGAATTGCTGCAAAACACAGAGGTTTCTTGGTGGTAGGCTCTAGTGTTTGGGTGACCAGTTTGGAGAGATTTACTTGACTTTAGGTCAAAGTTCTAGTGTTTGACAAAAAGAAGCAGCCAGGAGACGATGGGAGGAGGAGGGGAGACGGTGGTGTGGCCTGCTAGCCCTGCACAGGGCCTCCACATACAGGACCTCTACTAAAACGCCTAACTCTACTAACACTAACCCTAACCCTAACCCTAACCCTAACCCTAACCCTAACACTAACCTAACACTAACCCTATACCTAACCCTAACCCTAACCCAAACATTAACCCTAAACCTAAACCTAACCCAAACCCTTAACCTAAACCTAACCCTAACCCAAACCCTAACCCTAACCCTAACTCAAACTCTAACCCTAACCCTAACCCTAACCCTAACACTAACCCTAACCCAAACCCAAATCCTAATCCTAACACTAAGCCTAACCCTAACCATAACCCTCACCGTAACCCAAACGCAAACCCTAACCCTTACCTAACCCTAATCCAAACCCTAACCCTAACCCTAACCCTAACCATAATCCTAACCCTAACGTTAAACCAAACACTAACCCTAATGCTAACCCTAACCCTAACCGTAACCCAAAACCTTACCCTAACACTAAACCTAAACCTAACCCTAACCCAAACCCAAAACATAACCCTAACCCTAACCATAACCTTAACACAAACCCTAACCCTGACACTAATCTTAGCCCTAACCATAACCCAAACCCTTACCCTAACCCTAACCCTAATCCTACCCCTAACTCTAACCCTAAACCTAAGCCTAACCCAAATCCTAAGCCTAGTCCTAACCCTAACTGTAACCCTAACGCAAACCCTAAACCTAACCCTAAGCGTAAACCTAACCCTAACTCAAACTCTACCCCTAATCCTAACCCTAACACTAACCCTAACACAAAACAAACCCTTACCCTAACCCTAACCCTAACCCCAAACCAAACCCTAACCCTAACCTTAACTCTAACCGTAACACTAACACTAACCCAAACCCTAAACCTATACCAAACCTAACCGAAACCCTAATCCTAACCCTAACCCTAACCCTAACCCAAACCCAAACCCAAACCCTAACACTAACCCTAACCCAAACCGTAAATCTAATCATAACCTTAACCCTAACCCAAACCCTAACCCTTACCCTAACCCTAACCCAAACCCTAACCTAAACCATAACTCTATCCTTAACTTCACCCTTACCATAAACCTAACTGTAACCCAAGCATCACACCCTAAACCTAACCCTAAACCTAACCCAAAACGTAACCAAAACCCTAACACTAAACCTAACTCTATCCCTAACGCTAATCCAAACCCTAACCCAAACCCTAACCCTAACCCTAACCCTAACCCTAAACCTAAAAGTAACCCTAACCCAAACGCAAACCCTAATCCTAACTCTAAACCTAAACCTAACCCAAACCCTAACCGTAACCCTAAACCTAACCCTAACGCTAACACAAACCCTAACCCTAAACCTAACCCAAACCCAAACCATAACGGTAAGCCTCATCCAAACCATAACCCTAATCCTAACCCTAACCCTAACCCAAACCCTAACCGTAACCCTAACCCTAACCCTAACGCTAACACAAACCCTAACCCTAACCCTAACCCTAACCCAAACCCTAACTCTAACCCTAACCCTAACCCAAACCCAAACCCTTACCCTAACCCTAACAATAACGCAAACCCTAACCCGAAACCTAAACATTACCCAAACCCAAACCCTAACCCTAAACATAACACTTACCCAAACCCTAACCATAACCAGAACCCAAACCATAACTCTATCCCTAAACCTACCCCTAACCCTAATTCTAACCCTAACCCTAACCATAAACATTACCCATACCCTAATCCCAGGGTAGCCTTGAACTGATAATCCTCCTGCTTCACCCCCAAGAGTTGAGTTGTACCTTTTTAAGAGCAAAGATTAGATTCTGCAACAATGAAAAGGAAATTATTTTCCCTCAAAGAGAACGATGCCCAAAGTAGTTTTCTGATTCAAATGTAGCTTATAGTCCTGAAGAATCCAATATGAATAATATGGTAATTTCTAAAAAGAATGAATTTGGTTATTTAGGTAACCACGTACAATCCTGGCAAGAGTTGCAGGACTGGGAAGCAACTTTGGCCTGACTTGACCAGTGGAGGAGCACCTGCTCTGAAGCTGTGATAGACAGGCAGAGCTTTGCAAGTGAGTGCTGAGTGCTATTGGTCAGTCTCCTTTCATTGGTGTCTGATGTGGCCAGGAGTGCTGAGGTCACAGAATCTTGGACTAAGATTCTGGAACTCCAAGAGACAGTGACCTGGCAAAGCATTGTTTAGGGTGTTGCTGGGTGATAAACCCTCTCAGATGAATTGCTGCAAAACACAGAGGTTTCTTGGTGGTAGGCTCTAGTGTTTGGGTGACCAGTTTGGAGAGATTTACTTGACTTTAGGTCAAAGTTCTAGTGTTTGACAAAAAGAAGCAGCCAGGAGACGATGGGAGGAGGAGGGGAGACGGTGGTGTGGCCTGCTAGCCCTGCACAGGGCCTCCACATACAGGACCTCTACTAAAACGCCTAACTCTACTAACACTAACCCTAACCCTAACCCTAACCCTAACCCTAACCCTAACACTAACCTAACACTAACCCTATACCTAACCCTAACCCTAACCCAAACATTAACCCTAAACCTAAACCTAACCCAAACCCTTAACCTAAACCTAACCCTAACCCAAACCCTAACCCTAACCCTAACTCAAACTCTAACCCTAACCCTAACCCTAACCCTAACACTAACCCTAACCCAAACCCAAACCCTAATCCTAACACTAAGCCTAACCCTAACCATAACCCTCACCGTAACCCAAACGCAAACCCTAACCCTTACCTAACCCTAATCCAAACCCTAACCCTAACCCTAACCCTAACCATAATCCTAACCCTAACGTTAAACCAAACACTAACCCTAATGCTAACCCTAACCCTAACCGTAACCCAAACCCTTACCCTAACACTAAACCTAAACCTAACCCTAACCCAAACCCAAAACATAACCCTAACCCTAACCATAACCTTAACACAAACCCTAAACCTGACACTAATCTTAGCCCTAACCATAACCCAAACCCTTACCCTAACCCTAACCCTAATCCTAACCCTAACTCTAACCCTAAACCTAAGCCTAACCCAAATCCTAAGCCTAGTCCTAACCCTAACTGTAACCCTAACGCAAACCCTAAACCTAACCCTAAGCGTAAACCTAACCCTAACTCAAACTCTACCCCTAATCCTAACCCTAACACTAACCCTAACACAAAACAAACCCTTACCCTAACCCTAACCCTAACCCCAAACCAAACCCTAACCCTAACCTTAACTCTAACCGTAACACTAACACTAACCCAAACCCTAAACCTATACCAAACCTAACCGAAACCCTAATCCTAACCCTAACCCTAACCCTAACCCAAACCCAAACCCAAACCCTAACACTAACCCTAACCCAAACCGTAAATCTAATCATAACCTTAACCCTAACCCAAACCCTAACCCTTACCCTAACCCTAACCCAAACCCTAACCTAAACCATAACTCTATCCTTAACTTCACCCTTACCATAAACCTAACTGTAACCCAAGCATCACACCCTAAACCTAACCCTAAACCTAACCCAAAACGTAACCAAAACCCTAACACTAAACCTAACTCTATCCCTAACGCTAATCCAAACCCTAACCCAAACCCTAACCCTAACCCTAACCCTAACCCTAAACCTAAAAGTAACCCTAACCCAAACGCAAACCCTAATCCTAACTCTAAACCTAAACCTAACCCAAACCCTAACCGTAACCCTAAACCTAACCCTAACGCTAACACAAACCCTAACCCTAAACCTTACCCAAACCCAAACCATAACGGTAAGCCTCATCCAAACCATAACCCTAATCCTAACCCTAACCCTAACCCAAACCCTAACCGTAACCCTAACCCTAACCCTAACGCTAACACAAACCCTAACCCTAACCCTAACCCTAACCCAAACCCTAACTCTAACCCTAACCCTAACCCAAACCCAAACCCTTACCCTAAACCTAACAATAACGCAAACCCTAACCCGAAACCTAAACATTACCCAAACCCAAACCCTAACCCTAAACATAACACTTACCCAAACCCTAACCATAACCAGAACCCAAACCATAACTCTATCCCTAAACCTACCCCTAACCCTAATTCTAACCCTAACCCTAACCATAAACATTACCCATACCCTAATCCCAGGGTAGCCTTGAACTGATAATCCTCCTGCTTCACCCCCAAGAGTTGAGTTGTACCTTTTTAAGAGCAAAGATTAGATTCTGCAACAATGAAAAGGAAAATATTTTCCCTCATAGAGAACGATGCCCAAAGTAGTTTTCTGATTCAAATGTAGCTTATAGTCCTGAAGAATCCAATATGAATAATATGGTAATTTCTAAAAAGAATGAATTTGGTTATTTAGGTAACCACGTACAATCCTGGCAAGAGTTGCAGGACTGGGAAGCAACCTTGGCATGACTTGACCAGTGGAGGAGCACCTGCTCTGAAGCTGTGATAGACAGGCAGAGCTTTGCAAATGAGTGCTGAGTGCTATTGGTCAGTCTCCTTTCATTGGTGTCTGATATGCCCAGGAGTGCTGAGGTCACAGAATCTTGGACTAAGATTCTGGAACTCCAAGAGACAGTGACCTGGCAAAGCATTGTTTAGGGTGTTGCTAGGTGGCAAACCCTCTCAGATGAATTGCTGCAAAACACAGAGGTTTCTTGGTGGTAGGCTCTAGTGTTTGGGTGACCAGTTTGGAGAGATTTACTTGACTTTAGGTCAAAGTTCTAGTGTTTGACAAAAAGAAGCAGCCAGGAGACGATGGGAGGAGGAGGGGAGACGGTGGTGTGGCCTGCTAGCACTGCACAGGGCCTCCACATACAGGACCTCTACTAAAACGCCTAACTCTACTAAACCTAACCCTAACCCTAACCCTAACCCTAACCCTAACCCTAACACTAACCTACCACTAGCCCTATACCTAACCCTAACCCTAACCCAAACATTAACCCTAAACCTAAACCTAACCCAAACCCTTAACCTAAACCTAACCCTAACCCAAACCCTAACCCTAACCCTAACTCAAACCCTAACCCTAACCCTAACCCTAACTCTAACACTAACCCTAACCCAAACCCAAACCCTAATCCTAACACTAACCCTAACCCTAACCATAACCCTCACCCTAACCCAAACGCAAACCCTAACCCTTACCTAACCCTAATCCAAACCCTAACCCTAACCCTAACCCTCACTCTAACCCTAACCCAAAACAAATCCTAACCCTATCCCAAAACCTAACCCTAACTCAAACCCAAACACTGACCCTAACCTTACCCCAAACATAACTATATCCATAAACCTGACCCTAACCCTATCCCAAACCCAAACACTAACCTTAACACTAACCTTAACCCTAAGCCAAACCCTAAAACTTACCCTAACCCTAACCCTAACCATAACCCAAACCCTCACCCAAAGGCTCACCCCAAACCTAAACCTAACCCAAACCCTAAACCTAACCCAAACCCTAACCCTAACCCTAAAACTAAACCTAAACCTAACCCTAACCCAAATCCAAAACGAAAACCTAACCCTAACCCTAATTCTAACCCTAACCCAAACCCTAACCCAAATCCTAACCCTAAAACAAACCCTAACCCTAACCCTAAATTTAACCCAAACATTAACCCAAACCCTAACCCTAACCCAAACCCTAACTCTAAACCTAAGCCTAACTCAAACCGTAATCCTAACACTAATCCTAACCCTAACCCTAAAACAAACCATAACCCTAACCCTAACTCTAACCCAAACCCTAACCCTAACCCTAACCCTAACACTAACACTAATTGTAACCCAAACCCTAACCGTGTCCCTAACCCTTACACTAACTGAAACATTAACCCTAAACCTAACCCAAACCCAAACCCTAACTCTAAACCTAACCCTAGCCAAAACCATAAACCTAAACCTAACCCTAAGACAAACTCTAACCCTAACTCTAACCCAAACCCAAACCCTAACCCTAACATTAAACCTAACCTTAACCTAACCCAAACTCTAACCGTAACCCTAACCCTAACCCTAACCCAAACAAAAAATCCTAACCCTAACCCTAAGCCTAACCCTAACCGTAACCCTAAATATAACCCTAACCCTAACCCTAACCCTAACCCTAACCCAATCCAAACCCTAACACTAAACTTAACCCTAACCCTAACCCTAAGCCTAAACCAAACCCTAACCCTAACCCTAACGCAAACCCTAACCCAAACACAAACCCTAACCCTAACCCTAACCCTAACAATAAACCTACCCCTAACCCAAACCCAAACACTGATCCTAACCCTAACCCTCACCCTAACCCAAACCCTAACCCTAACACTAATTCTAACCCAAACCCTAACCCTAATCCTAATCCTAAACCTAACCCTAACCCAAACCCTAACCCTAACCCTAATCCTAAACCTAACCCCAACCCAAACCATAACCCTAAACCTAACCGTAACCCTAACCCTAACCCTAACCCAAACACTAACCCTAACCATAACCCTAAACCTACCCCTAACCCTAATTCTAACCCTAACCCTAACCATAAACATTACACATACATAATCCCAGGGTAGCCTTGAGCTGATAATCCTCCTGCTTCACCCCCAAGAGTTGAGTTGTACCTTTTTAAGAGCAAAGATTAGATTCTGCAACAATGAAAAGGAAAATATTTTCCCTCATAGAGAACGATGCCCAAAGTAGTTTTCTGATTCAAATGTAGCTTATAGTCCTGAAGAATCCAATATGAATAATATGGTAATTTCTAAAAAGAATGAATTTGGTTATTTAGGTAACCACGTACAATCCTGGCAAGAGTTGCAGGACTGGGAAGCAACCTTGGCATGACTTGACCAGTGGAGGAGCACCTGCTCTGAAGCTGTGATAGACAGGCAGAGCTTTGCAAGTGAGTGCTGAGTGCTATTGGTCAGTCTCCTTTCATTGGTGTCTGATGTGGCCAGGAGTGCTGAGGTCACAGAATCTTGGACTAAGATTCTGGAACTCCAAGAGACAGTGACCTGGCAAAGCATTGTTTAGGGTGTTGCTAGGTGGCAAACCCTCTCAGATGAATTGCTGCAAAACACAGAGGTTTCTTGGTGGTAGGCTCTAGTGTTTGGGTGACCAGTTTGGAGAGATTTACTTGACTTTAGGTCAAAGTTCTAGTGTTTGACAAAAAGAAGCAGCCAGGAGACGATGGGAGGAGGAGGGGAGACGGTGGTGTGGCCTGCTAGCCCTGCACAGGGCCTCCACATACAGGACCTCTACTAAAACGCCTAACTCTACTAACCCTAACCCTAACCCTAACCCTAACCCTAACCCTAACCCTAACACTAACCTAACACTAACCCTATACCTAACCCTAACCCTAACCCAAACATTAACCCTAAACCTAAACCTACCCCAAACCCTTAACCTAAACCTAACCCTAACCCAAACCCTAACCCTAACCCTAACCCAAACCCTAACCCTAACCCTAACCCTAAGCCTAACACTAACCCTAACCCAAACCCAAACCCTAATCCTAACACTAACCCTAACCCTAACCATAACCCTCACCCTAACCCAAATGCAAACCCTAACCCTTACCTAACCCTAATCCAAACCCTAACCCTAACCCTAACCCTCACTCTAACCCTAACCCAAAACAAATCCTAACCATATCCCAAAACCTAACCATAACTCAAACCCAAACACTGACCCTAACCTTACCCCAAACCATAACTATATCCATAAACCTGACCCTAAACCTATCCCAAACCCAAACACTAACCTTAACACTAACCCTATCCCTAAGCCAAACACTAAAACTTACCCTAACCCTAACCCTAACCCAAACCGTAAATCTAATCATAACCTTAACCCTAACCCAAACCCTAACCCTTACCCTAACCCTAACCCAAACCCTAACCTAAACCATAACTCTATCCTTAACTTCACCCTTACCATAAACCTAACTGTAAGCCAAGCATCACACCCTAAACCTAACCCTAAACCTAACCCAAAACGTAACCAAAACCCTAACACTAAACCTAACTCTATCCCTAACGCTAATCCAAACCCTAACCCAAACCCTAACCCTAACCCTAACCCTAACCCTAAACCTAAAAGTAACCCTAACCCAAACGCAAACCCTAATCCTAACTCTAAATCTAAACCTAACCCAAACCCTAACCGTAACCCTAACCCTAACCCTAACGCTAACACAAACCCTAACCCTAAACATAACCCAAACTCAAACCATAACCGTAAGCCTCATCCAAACCATAACCCTAATCCTAATCCTAACCCTAACCCAAACCCTAACCGTAACCCTAACCCTAACCCTAACGCTAACACAAACCCTAACCCTAACCCTAACCCTAAACCAAACCCTAACTCTAACCCTAACCCTAACCCAAACCCAAAACCTTACCCTAACCCTAACAATAACGCAAACCCTAACCCGAAACCTAAACATTACCCAAACCCAAACCCTTACCCTAACCCTAACAATAACGCAAACCCTAACCCAAAACCTAAACATAACCCAAACCCAAACCCTAACCCTAAACATAACACTTACCCAAACCCTAACCATAACCAGAACCCAAACCATAACTCTATCCCTAAACCTAACCCTAACCCTAAACCTTACCCTAATCCAAACGAACACCCTAACCCTAACCCTAACCCTAAACCTAAACCAAACCCAAGCCCTAACACTATCCTAAGCATAAACTTAACCCTAAACCAAACGCGAAACCTAAACCTAACCCTAACCCTAACCCTAATCCTAACACTAACCCTTACCCAAACACTATCCTTATCGCAAACCCTCACCCTAAACCTAACCTAAACCCTAACACTAACCCTAACCCTAACCCTAACCCTAACCCAAACCCAAACCCTAACCCTAACCATAACCTTAACCATCCTCTACACGTACCCTAACACTAACACTAAACCTAATACTAAACAAACCCCTAACCCTATAACTAAACCTTACCCTAACCCAAACATTAACCCTAAAACTAACCCTAACCCAAACCCTAACACTAAACCTAACCCTAACCCAAAAACTAACCCTAACCCTAAACCTAACCCAAAACCTAACCCTAACCCTAACCCAAACATTAACCCTAAACCTAACCCTAACCCAAACGCTAACCATAAACCTAACTCTAGCCCAAAACCTAACCCTAAACCTAACCCTAACACAAACCCTTACCCTAACCCAAACCCAAACCCAAACCCTAAACCTAACCCTAACCCTAACCCAAACTCTAACCGTAACTCTAACCCTAACCCTAATCCTAACCCTAAAACTAACACTAACCCAAACCCTAACATTAACCCTAACCCTAACCCTAACCCTAACCCAAACATTAAACCTAAACCTAACGCTAACCCAAACCCTAACACTAACTCTAACACAAACCCTAACCCTAAACCTAACCCTAACCCTAAGCCTAAGCCTAAATCTAACGCTAACACAAACCCTAACCCTAACCCTAACCCTAACCCTAACCCTAACCCTAACCCAAACTCAAACCCTAAACCTAATGCTAAACCTAAACCAAACCCTATCCCTAACCCTAACCCTTATCCAAACCCTAAATCTAACCCTAACCCTAACCCGAACCAAAACCTAAACCTAACCCAAAACATAACCCTAACCCTAACCCTAACCCTAACCCTAACCCTAACCCTAACCCTAACACTAACCTAACACTAGCCCTATACCTAACCCTAACCCTAACCCAAACATTAACCCTAAACCTAAACCTAACCCAAACCCTTAACCTAAACCTAACCCTAACCCAAACCCTAACCCTAACCCTAACTCAAACCCTAACCCTAACCCTAACCCTAACTCTAACACTAACCCTAACCCAAACCCAAACCCTAATCCTAACACTAACCCTAACCCTAACCATAACCCTCACCCTAACCCAAACGCAAACCCTAACCCTTACCTAACCCTAATCCAAACCCTAACCCTAACCCTAACCCTCACTCTAACCCTAACCCAAAACAAATCCTAACCCTATCCCAAAACCTAACCCTAACTCAAACCCAAACACTGACCCTAACCTTACCCCAAAAATAACTATATCCATAAACCTGACCCTAACCCTATCCCAAACCCAAACACTAACCTTAACACTAACCTTAACCCTAAGCCAAACCCTAAAACTTACCCTAACCCTAACCCTAACCATAACCCAAACCCTCACCCAAAGGCTCACCCCAAACCTAAACCTAACCCAAACCCTAAACCTAACCCAAACCCTAACCCTAACCCTAAAACCAAACCTAAACCTAACCCTAACCCAAATCCAAAACGAAAACCTAACCCTAACCCTAATTCTAACCCTAACCCAAACCCAAACCCTAACCCTAACCCTAAAACAAACCCTAACCCTAACCCTAAATTTAACCCAAACATTAACCCAAACCCTAACCCTAACCCAAACCCTAACTCTAAACCTAAGCCTAACTCAAACCGTAATCCTAACACTAATCCTAACCCTAACCCTAAAACAAACCATAACCCTAACCCTAACTCTAACCCAAACCCTAACCCTAACCCTAACCCTAACACTAACACTAATTGTAACCCAAACCCTAACCGTGTCCCTAACCCTTACACTAACTGAAACATTAACCCTAAACCTAACCCAAACCCAAACCCTAACTCTAAACCTAACCCTAACCAAAACCATAAACCTAAACCTAACCCTAAGACAAACTCTAACCCTAACTCTAACCCAAACCCAAACCCTAACCCTAACATTAAACCTAACCTTAACGTAACCCAAACTCTAACCGTAACCCTAACCCTAACCCTAACCCAAACAAAAAATCCTAACCCTAACCCTAAGCCTAACCCTAACCGTAACCCTAAATATAACCCTAACCCTAACCCTAACCCTAACCCTAACCCAATCCAAACCCTAACACTAAACTTAACCCTAACCCTAACCCTAAGCCTAAACCAAACCCTAACCCTAACCCTAACGCAAACCCTAACCCAAACACAAACCCTAACCCTAACCCTAACCCTAACAATAAACCTACCCCTAACCCAAACCCAAACACTGATCCTAACCCTAACCCTCACCCTAACCCAAACCCTAACCCTAACACTAATTCTAACCCAAACCCTAACCCTAATCCTAATCCTAAACCTAACCCTAACCCAAACCCTAACCCTAACCCTAATCCTAAACCTAACCCCAACCCAAACCATAACCCTAAACCTAACCGTAACCCTAACCCTAACCCTAACCCAAACACTAACCCTAACCATAACCCTAAACCTACCCCTAACCCTAATTCTAACCCTAACCCTAACCATAAACATTACACATACATAATCCCAGGGTAGCCTTGAGCTGATAATCCTCCTGCTTCACCCCCAAGAGTTGAGTTGTACCTTTTTAAGAGCAAAGATTAGATTCTGCAACAATGAAAAGGAAAATATTTTCCCTCATAGAGAACGATGCCCAAAGTAGTTTTCTGATTCAAATGTAGCTTATAGTCCTGAAGAATCCAATATGAATAATATGGTAATTTCTAAAAAGAATGAATTTGGTTATTTAGGTAACCACGTACAATCCTGGCAAGAGTTGCAGGACTGGGAAGCAACCTTGGCATGACTTGACCAGTGGAGGAGCACCTGCTCTGAAGCTGTGATAGACAGGCAGAGCTTTGCAAGTGAGTGCTGAGTGCTATTGGTCAGTCTCCTTTCATTGGTGTCTGATGTGGCCAGGAGTGCTGAGGTCACAGAATCTTGGACTAAGATTCTGGAACTCCAAGAGACAGTGACCTGGCAAAGCATTGTTTAGGGTGTTGCTAGGTGGCAAACCCTCTCAGATGAATTGCTGCAAAACACAGAGGTTTCTTGGTGGTAGGCTCTAGTGTTTGGGTGACCAGTTTGGAGAGATTTACTTGACTTTAGGTCAAAGTTCTAGTGTTTGACAAAAAGAAGCAGCCAGGAGACGATGGGAGGAGGAGGGGAGACGGTGGTGTGGCCTGCTAGCCCTGCACAGGGCCTCCACATACAGGACCTCTACTAAAACGCCTAACTCTACTAACCCTAACCCTAACCCTAACCCTAACCCTAACCCTAACCCTAACACTAACCTAACACTAACCCTATACCTAACCCTAACCCTAACCCAAACATTAACCCTAAACCTAAACCTAACCCAAACCCTTAACCTAAACCTAACCCTAACCCAAACCCTAACCCTAACCCTAACCCAAACCCTAACCCTAACCCTAACCCTAAGCCTAACACTAACCCTAACCCAAACCCAAACCCTAATCCTAACACTAACCCTAACCCTAACCATAACCCTCACCCTAACCCAAATGCAAACCCTAACCCTTACCTAACCCTAATCCAAACCCTAACCCTAACCCTAACCCTCACTCTAACCCTAACCCAAAACAAATCCTAACCATATCCCAAAACCTAACCATAACTCAAACCCAAACACTGACCCTAACCTTACCCCAAACCATAACTATATCCATAAACCTGACCCTAAACCTATCCCAAACCCAAACACTAACCTTAACACTAACCCTATCCCTAAGCCAAACACTAAAACTTACCCTAACCCTAACCCTAACCCAAACCGTAAATCTAATCATAACCTTAACCCTAACCCAAACCCTAACCCTTACCCTAACCCTAACCCAAACCCTAACCTAAACCATAACTCTATCCTTAACTTCACCCTTACCATAAACCTAACTGTAAGCCAAGCATCACACCCTAAACCTAACCCTAAACCTAACCCAAAACGTAACCAAAACCCTAACACTAAACCTAACTCTATCCCTAACGCTAATCCAAACCCTAACCCAAACCCTAACCCTAACCCTAACCCTAACCCTAAACCTAAAAGTAACCCTAACCCAAACGCAAACCCTAATCCTAACTCTAAATCTAAACCTAACCCAAACCCTAACCGTAACCCTAACCCTAACCCTAACGCTAACACAAACCCTAACCCTAAACATAACCCAAACTCAAACCATAACCGTAAGCCTCATCCAAACCATAACCCTAATCCTAATCCTAACCCTAACCCAAACCCTAACCGTAACCCTAACCCTAACCCTAACGCTAACACAAACCCTAACCCTAACCCTAACCCTAAACCAAACCCTAACTCTAACCCTAACCCTAACCCAAACCCAAAACCTTACCCTAACCCTAACAATAACGCAAACCCTAACCCGAAACCTAAACATTACCCAAACCCAAACCCTTACCCTAACCCTAACAATAACGCAAACCCTAACCCAAAACCTAAACATAACCCAAACCCAAACCCTAACCCTAAACATAACACTTACCCAAACCCTAACCATAACCAGAACCCAAACCATTACTCTATCCCTAAACCTAACCCTAACCCTAAACCTTACCCTAATCCAAACGAACACCCTAAACCTAACCCAAACCCTAAACCAAAACCTAACCCAAGCCCTAACACTATCCTAAGCATAAACTTAACCCTAAACCAAACGCGAAACCTAAACCTAACCCTAACCCTAACCCTAATCCTAACACTAACCCTTACCCAAACACTATCCTTATCGCAAACCCTCACCCTAAACCTAACCTAAACCCTAACACTAACCCTAACCCTAACCCTAACCCTAACCCAAACCCAAACCCTAACCCTAACCATAACCCTAACCATCCTCTACACGTACCCTAACACTCGCACTAAACCTAATACTAAACAAACCCCTAACCCTATAACTAAACCTTACCCTAACCCAAACATTAACCCTAAAACTAACCCTAACCCAAACCCTAACACTAAACCTAACCCTAACCCAAAAACTAACCCTAACCCTAAACCTAACCCAAAACCTAACCCTAACCCTAACCCAAACATTAACCCTAAACCTAACCCTAACCCAAACGCTAACCATAAACCTAACTCTAGCCCAAAACCTAACCCTAAACCTAACCCTAACACAAACCCTTACCCTAACCCAAACCCAAACCCAAACCCTAAACCTAACCCTAACCCTAACCCAAACTCTAACCGTAACTCTAACCCTAACCCTAATCCTAACCCTAAAACTAACACTAACCCAAACCCTAACATTAACCCTAACCCTAACCCTAACCCTAACCCAAACATTAAACCTAAACCTAACGCTAACCCAAACCCTAACACTAACTCTAACACAAACCCTAACCCTAAACCTAACCCTAACCCTAAGCCTAAGCCTAAATCTAACGCTAACACAAACCCTAACCCTAACCCTAACCCTAACCCTAACCCTAACCCTAACCCAAACTCAAACCCTAAACCTAATGCTAAACCTAAACCAAACCCTATCCCTAACCCTAACCCTTATCCAAACCCTAAATCTAACCCTAACCCTAACCCGAACCAAAACCTAAACCTAACCCAAAACATAACCCTAACCCTAACCCTAACCCTTACCCTTACCCAAACCCAAACCCTAACCCTAACCCTAACCCTAACCCAAACAGTAACCCTAACCATAACCCTAAACCTACCCCTAACCCTAATTCTAACCCTAACCCTAACCATAAACATTACCCATACCCTAATCCCAGGGTAGCCTTGAACTGATAATCCTCCTGCTTCACCCCCAAGAGTTGAGTTGTACCTTTTTAAGAGCAAAGATTAGATTCTGCAACAATGAAAAGGAAAATATTTTCCCTCATAGAGAACGATGCCCAAAGTAGTTTTCTGATTCAAATGTAGCTTATAGTCCTGAAGAATCCAATATGAATAATATGGTAATTTCTAAAAAGAATGAATTTGGCTATTTAGGTAACCACGTACAATCCTGGCAAGAGTTGCAGGACTGGGAAGCAACCTTGGCATGACTTGACCAGTGGAGGAGCACCTGCTCTGAAGCTGTGATAGACAGGCAGAGCTTTGCAAGTGAGTGCTGAGTGCTATTGGTCAGTCTCCTTTCATTGGTGTCTGATGTGGCCAGGAGTGCTGAGGTCACAGAATCTTGGACTAAGATTCTGGAACTCCAAGAGACAGTGACCTGGCAAAGCATTGTTTAGGGTGTTGCTAGGTGGCAAACCCTCTCAGATGAATTGCTGCAAAACACAGAGGTTTCTTGGTGGTAGGCTCTAGTGTTTGGGTGACCAGTTTGGAGAGATTTACTTGACTTTAGGCCAAAGTTCTAGTGTTTGACAAAAAGAAGCAGCAAGGAGACGATGGGAGGAGGAGGGGAGACGGTGGTGTGGCCTGCTAGCCCTGCACAGGGCCTCCACATACAGGACCTATACTAAAACGCCTAACTCTACTAACCCTAACCCTAACCCTAACCCTAACCCTAACCCTTACCCTAACCCTAACACTAACCTAACACTAACCCTATACCTAACCCTAACCCTAACCCAAAATTTAACCCTAAATCTAAACCTAACCCAAACCCGTAACCTAAACCTAACCCTAACCCAAACCCTAACCCTAACCCTAACTCAAACCCTAACCCTAACCCTAACCCTAACCCTTACACTAACCCTAAACCAAACCCAAACCCTAATCCTAACACTAACCCTAACCCTAACCATAACCCTCACCCTAACCCAAACGCAAACCCTAACCCTTACCTAACCCTAATCCAAACCCTAACCCTAACCCTAACCCTCACTCTAACCCTAACCCAAAACAAATCCTAACCCTTTCCCACAATCTAAGCCTAACTCAAACCCCAACACTGACCCTAATCTTACTCCAAAGCATAACTATATCCATAAACCTGACCCTAAACCTATCCCAAACCCAAACAGTAACCTTAACACGAACCCTAACCCTAAGCCAAACCCTAAAACTTACCCTAACCCTAACCCTAACCATAACCCAAACCCTCACCCAAAGGCTCACCCCAAAACTAAACCTAACCCAAACCCTAAACCTAACCCAAACCCTAACCCTAACCCTAAACCTAACCCTAACCCAAATCCAAAACGAAAACCTAACCCTAACCCCTAATCCTAACCCTAACCCAAACCCAAACATTAACCCTAACCCTAAAACAAACCCTAACCCTAACCCTAACCCTAAACCAAACATTAACCCAAACCCTAACCCTAACCCAAACCCTAACTCTAAACCTAAGCCTAACTCAAACCGTAATCCTAACACTAATTCTAACCCTAACCCTAAAACAAACCATAACCCTAACCCTAACTCTAACCCAAACCCTAACCCTAACCCTAACCCTAACACTAACACTAATTGTAACCCAAACCCTAACCGTGTCCCTAACCCTTACACTAACTGAAACATTAAACCTAAACCTAACCCAAACCCAAACCCTAACCCTAAACTTAACCCTAACCAAAACCATAACCCTAAACCTAACCCTAACACAAACTCTAACCCTAACTCTAAGCCAAACCCAAACCCTATCCCTAACATTAAACCTAACCTTAACCTAACCCAAACTCTAACCGTAACCCTAACCCTAACCCAAACCCAAATCCTAACCCTAACCCTAAGCCTAACCCTAACCGTAACCCTAAATATAACCCTAACCCTAACCCTAAGCCTAACCCTAACCCAATCCAAACCTTAACACTAAACTTAACCCTAACCCTAACCCTAAGCCTAAACCAAACCCTATCCCTAACCCTAACGCAAACCCTAACCCAAACACAAACCCTAACCCTAACCCTAACCCTAACAATAAACCTAACCCTAACCCAAACCCAAACACTGATCCTAACCCTAACCCTCACCCTAACCCAAACCCTAACCCTAACACTAATTCTAACCCAAACCCTAACCCTAACCCTAATCCTAAACCTAACCCTAACCCAAACCCTAACCCTAACCCTAATCCTAAACCTAACCCTAACCCAAACGTTACCCCTATACCTAATCGTAACCCTAAACCTAACCCTTACCCAAACACTAACCCTAACCCAAACTCAAACCCTAAACCTAATGCTAACCCTAAAACAAACCATTTCCCTAACCCTAACCCTTATCCAAACCCTAAATATAACCCTAACCCTAACCCGAACCAAAACCTAAACCTAACCCAAACCATAACCCTAAACCTAACCGTAACCCTTACCCTAACCCAAACAGTAACCCTAACCATAACCCTAAACCTACCCCTAACCCTAATTCTAACCCTAACCCTAACCATAAACATTACCCATACCCTAATCCCAGGGTAGCCTTGAACTGATAATCCTCCTACTTCACCCCCAAGAGTTAGGTTGTACCTTTTTAAGGGCAAAGATTAGATTCTGCAACAATGAAAAGGAAAATATTTTCCCTCATAGAGAACGATGCCCAAAGTAGTTTTCTGATTCAAATGTAGCTTATAGTCCTGAAGAATCCAATATGAATAATATGGTAATTTCTAAAAAGAATGAATTTGGTTATTTAGGTAACCACGTACAATCCTGGCAAGAGTTGCAGGACTGGGAAGCAACCTTGGCATGACTTGACCAGTGGAGGAGCACCTGCTCTGAAGCTGTGATAGACAGGCAGAGCTTTGCAAGTGAGTGCTGAGTGCTATTGGTCAGTCTCCTTTCATTGGTGTCTGATGTGGCCAGGAGTGCTGAGGTCACAGAATCTTGGACTAAGATTCTGGAACTCCAAGAGACAGTGACCTGGCAAAGCATTGTTTAGGGTGTTGCTAGGTGGCAAACCCTCTCAGATGAATTGCTGCAAAACACAGAGGTTTCTTGGTGGTAGGCTCTAGTGTTTGGGTGACCAGTTTGGAGAGATTTACTTGACTTTAGGTCAAAGTTCTAGTGTTTGACAAAAAGAAGCAGCCAGGAGACGATGGGAGGAGGATGGGAGACGGTGGTGTGGCCTGCTAGCACTGCACAGGGCCTCCACATACAGGACCTCTACTAAAACGCCTAACTCTACTAAACCTAACCCTAACCCTAACCCTAACCCTAACCCTAACCCTTACCCTAACCCTAACACTAACCTAACACTAACCCTATACCTAACCCTAACCCTAACCCAAACATTAACCCTAAACCTAAACCTAACCCAAACCCTTAACCTAAACCTAACCCTAACCCAAACCCTAACCCTAACCCTAACTCAAACCCTAACCCTAACCCTAACCCTAACCCTAACACTAACCCTAACCCAAACCCAAACCCTAATCCTAACACTAACCCTAACCCTAACCATAACCCTCACCCTAACCCAAATGCAAACCCTAACCCTTACCTAACCCTAATCCAAACCCTAACCCTAACCCTAACCCTCACTCTAACCCTAACCCAAAACAAATCCTAACCCTATCCCAAAACCTAACCCTAACTCAAACACAAACACTGACCCTAACCTTACCCCAAACCATAAATATATCCATAAACCTGACCCTAACCCTATCCCAAACCCAAACACTAACCTTAACACTAACCCTAACCCTAAGCCAAACCCTAAAACTTACCCTAACCCTAACCCTAACCATAACCCAAAACCTCACCCAAAGGCTCACCCCAAACCTAAACCTAACCCTAACCCAAACCCTAAACCTAACCCAAACCCTAACCCAAACCCTAAACCTAAACCTAAACCTAACCCTAACCCAAATCCAAAACGAAAACCTAACCCTAACCCTAATCCTAACCCTAACCCAAACCCAAACCCTAACCCTAACCCTAAAACAAACCCTAACCCTAACCCTAACCCTAACCCAAACATTAACCCAAACCCTAACCCTAACCCAAACCCTAACTCTAAACCTAAGCCTAACTCAAACCGTAATCCTAACACTAATCCTAACCCTAACCCTAAAACAAACCATAACCCTAACCCTAACTCTAACCCAAACCCTAACCCTAACCCTAACCCTAACACTAACACTAATTGTAACCCAAACCCTAACCGTGTCCCTAACCCTTACACTAACTGAAACATTAACCCTAAACCTAACCCAAACCCAAACCCTAACCCTAAACCTAACCCTAACCAAAACCATAACCCTAAACCTAACCCTAACACAAACTCTAACCCTAACCCTAACCCAAACCCAAACCCTAACCCTAACATTAAACCTAACCTTAACCTAACCGAAACTCTAACCGTAACCCTAACCCAAACCCAAATCCTAACCATAACCCTAAGCCTAACCCTAACCGTAACCCTAAATATAACCCTAACCCTAACCCTAACCCTAACCCTAATCCAATCCAAACCTTAACACTAAACTTAACCCTAACCCTAACCCTAACCCTAACCCAAACATTAACCCAAACCCTAATCCTATCCCAAACCCTAACTCTAAACCTAAGCCTAACTCAAACCGTAATCCTAACACTAATCCTAACCCTAAACCTAAAACAAACCATAACCCTAACCCTAACTCTAACCCAAACTCTAACCCTAACCCTAACCCTAACACTAACACTAATTGTAACCCAAACCCTAACCGTGTCCCTAACCCTTACACTAACTGTAACATTAACCCTAAACCTAACCCAAACCCAAACCCTAACCCTAAACCTAACCCTAACCAAAACCATAACCCTAAACCTAACCCTAACACAAACTCTAACCCTAACTGTAACCCAAACCCAAACCCGAAACCTAACATTAAACCTAACCTTAACCTAACCCAAACTCTAACCCTAACCCTAACCCTAACCCTAACCATAACCCAATCCAAACCTTAACACTAAACTTAACCCTAACCCTAACCCTAAGCCTAAACCAAACCCTAACCCTAACCCTAACTCAAACCCTAACCCAAACACAAACCCTAACCCTAACCCTAACACTAACAATAAACCTAACCCTAACCCAAACCCAAACACTGATCCTAACCCTAACCCTCACCCTAACCCAAACCCTAACCCTAACACTAATTCTAACCCAAACCCTAACCCTAACCCTAATCCTAAACCTAACCCTAACCCAAACCCTAACCCTAACCCTAATCCTAAACCTAACCCTATCCCAAACCATAACCCTAAACCTAACCGGAACCCTAACCCTAACCCTAACCCAAACACTAACCCTAACCCAAACTCAAACCCTAAACCTAATGCTAACCCTAAACCAAAGCCTATCCCTAACCCTAACCCTTATCCAAACCCTAAATCTAACCCTAACCCTAACCCGAACCAAAACCTAAACCTAACCCAAACCATAACCCTAAACCTAACCGTAACCCTAACCCTAACCCTAACCCAAACAGTAACCCTAACCATAACCCTAAACCTACCCCTAACCCTAATTCTAACCCTAACCCTAACCATAAACATTACCCATACCCTAATCCCAGGGTAGCCTTGAACTGATAATCCTCCTGCTTCACCCCCAAGAGTTGAGTTGTACCTTTTTAAGGGCAAAGATTAGATTCTGCAACAATGAAAAGGAAAATATTTTCCCTCAAAGAGAACGATGCCCAAAGTAGTTTTCTAATTCAAATGTAGCTTATAGTCCTGAAGAATCCAATATGAATAATATGGTAATTTCTAAAAAGAATGAATTTGGTTATTTAGGTAACCACGTACAATCCTGGCAAGAGTTGCAGGACTGGGAAGCAACCTTGGCATGACTTGACCAGTGGAGGAGCACCTGCTCTGAAGCTGTGATAGACAGGCAGAGCTTTGCAAGTGAGTGCTGAGTGCTATTGGTCAGTCTCCTTTCATTGGTGTCTGATGTGGCCAGGAGTGCTGAGGTCACAGAATCTTGGACTAAGATTCTGGAACTCCAAGAGACAGTGACCTGGCAAAGCATTGTTTAGGGTGTTGCTAGGTGGCAAACCCTCTCAGATGAATTGCTGCAAAACACAGAGGTTTCTTGGTGGTAGGCTCTAGTGTTTGGGTGACCAGTTTGGAGAGATTTACTTGACTTTAGGTCAAAGTTCTAGTGTTTGACAAAAGAAGCAGCCAGGAGACGATGGGAGGAGGAGGGGAGACGGTGGTGTGGCCTGCTAGCCCTGCACAAGGCCTCGACATACAGGACCTCTACTAAAACGCCTCACTCTACTAACACTAACCCTAACCCTAACCCTAACCCTAACCCTAACCCTAACACTAACCTAACACTAACCCTATACCTAACCCTAACCCTAACGCAAACATTAACCCTAAACCTAAACCTAACTCAAACAGTTAACCTAAACCTAACCCTAACCCAAACCCTAACCCTAACCCTAACTCAAATCCTAACCCTAACCCGAACCCTAACCCTAACACTAACCCTAACCCAAACCCAAACCCTAATCCTAACACTAACCCTAACCCTAAACATAAACCTCACCCTAACCCAAACGCAAACCCTAACCCTTACCTAACCCTAATCGAAACCCTAACCATAATCCTAACCCTAACGTTAAACCAAACACTAACCCTAATGCTAACCCTAACCCTAACCGTAACCCAAACCCTTACCCTAACACTAAACCTAAACCTAACCCTAACCCAAACCCAAAACATAACTGTAACCCTAACCATAACCTTAACACAAACCCTAACCCTGACACTAATCTTAGCCCTAACCATAACCCAAAACCTTACCCTAACCCTAACCCTAATCCTAACCCTAACTCTAACCCTAAACCTAAGCCTAACCCAAATCCTAAGCCTAGTCCTAACCCTAACTGTAACCCTAACGCAAACCCTAAACCTAACCCTAAGCGTAAACCTAACCCTAACTCAAACTCTACCCCTAATCCTAACCCTAACACTAACCCTAACACAAAACAAACCCTTACCCTAACCCTAACCCTAACCCCAAACCAAACCCTAACCCTAACCTTAACCCTAACCATAACACTAACACTAACCCAAACCCTAAACCTATACCAAACCTAACCGAAACCCAAATCCTAACCCTAACTCTAACCCTAACCCAAACCCAAACCCAAACCCTAACACTAACCCTAACCCAAACCGTAAATCTAATCATAACCTTAACCCTAACCCAAACCCTAACCCTAACCCTAACCCTAACCCAAACCCTAACCTAAACCATAACTCTATCCTTAACTTCACCCTTACCATAAACCTAACAGTAACCCAAGCATCACACCCTAAACCTAACCCTAAACCTAACCCAAAACGTAACCGAAACCCTAACACTAAACCTAACTCTATCCCTAACGCTAATCCAAACCCTAACCCAAACCCTAACCCTAACCCTAACCCTAACCCTAAACCTAAAAGTAACCCTAACCCAAACGCAAATCCTAACCCTAACCCTAAACCTAAACCTAACCCAAACCCTAACCGTAACCCTAACCCTAACCCTAACGCTAACACAAACCCTAACCCTAAACCTAACCCAACCCAAACCATAACCGTAACCCTCACCCAAACCATAACCCTAATCATAACCCTAACCTTAACTCAAACCCTAAACGTAACCCTAACCCTAACCCTAACGCTAACACAAACCCTAACCGTAACCCTAACCCTAACCCAAACCCTAACTCTAACCCTAACCCTAACCCAAACCCAAACCCTAACCCTAACCCTAACCCTACCCCACACCCTCACCCTACCCCTAACCCTCACCCAAACCCTAAACCTAACACTAATCCTAACCCTAACCGTAAACCTTCCCCTAACCCTAAACCTAAACGTATCCCTAACCCAAACGCGAACCCTAACCCTAACCCTAACCCTAACCCAAACACTAACCGTAACCCTAACCCTAACCCTAACGCTAACACAAACCCTAACCCTAACCCTAACCCTAACCCAAACCCTAACTCTAACCCTAACCCTAACCCAAACACAAACCCTAACCCTAACCCTGACAATAACGCAAACCCTAACCCTAACCCTAAACATAACCCAAACCCAAACCCTAACCCTAAACCTAACTCTTACCCAAACCCTAACCATAACCAGAACCCAAACCATAACTCTATCCCTAAACCTAACCCTAACCCTAAACCTTACCCTAATCCAAACGAACACCCTAACCCTAACCCTAACCCTAACCGTAAACCTAAAGCTAAACCAAACCCAAGCCCTAACACTAACCTAAGCATAAACTTAACCCTAAACCAAACGCGAAACTTAACCCTAACCCTAACCCTAACCCTAATCCTAACACTAACCCTTACGCAAACACTAACCTTATCGCAAACCCTCACCCTAAACCTAACCTAAACCCTAACACTAACCCTAACCCTAACCCTAACCCAAACCCAAACCCTAACCCTAACCCTAACCCTAAACCATCCTATACACGTACCCTAACCCTAACACTAAACCTAATACTAAACAAACCCCTAACCCTATAACTAAACCTTACCCTAACCCAAACATTAACCCTAAAACTAACCCTAACCCAAACCCTAACACTAAACCTAACCCTAACCCAAACCCTAACCCAAACCCTAAACCTAACCCAAACCCTAACCCTAACCCTAACCCAAACATTAACCCTAAACCTAACCCTAACCCAAACGCTAACCCTAAACCTAACCCTAGCCCAAAACCTTACCTTAACATAAACCCTTACCCTAACCCAAACCCAAACCCAAACCCTAAACCTAACCCTAATCCTAAACCAAACTCTAACCGTAACTCTAACCCTAACCCTAATCCTAACACTAA
>JAJHUQ010000058.1:1820000-1825000 GCA_035773235.1 Eospalax fontanierii | reverse complement strand
CTAACACTAACCCTAACCCTAACCCTAACCCAAACCCAAACCCTAACCATAACCATAACCCTAAACCATCCTATACACGTACCCTAACCCTAACCCTAAACCCAATACTAAACAAACCCCTAACCCTATAACTAAAGCTTACACTAACCCAAACATTAACCCTAAAACTAACTCTAACCCAAACCCTAACACTAAACCTAACCCTAACCCAAACCCTAACCCTAACCCTAAACCTAACCCAAACCCTAACCCTAATCCTAACCCAAACATTAACCCTAAACCTAACCCTAACCCAAACGCTAACCCTAAACCTAACCCTAGCCCAAAACCTTACCCTAACACAAACCCTTACCCCAACCCAAACCCAAACCCAAACCCTAAACCTAACCCTAATCCTAACCCAAACTCTAACCGTAATTCTAACCCTAACCCTAATCCTAACCCTAAACCTAACACTAACCCAAACCCTAACACTAACCCTAACCCTAACCCTAACCCTAAACCTAACCCTAACCCAAACATTAAACTTAAACCTAACGCTAACCCAAACCCTAACACTAACCCTAACACAAACCCTAACCCTAACCCTAAGCCTAAGCCTAAATCTAACGCTAACACAAACCCTAACCCTAACCCTAACCCTAACCCAAACTCAAACCCTAAACCTAATGCTAAGCCTAAAGCAAACCCTATCGCTAACGCTAACCCTTATACAAACCCTAAATCTAACCCTAACCCTAACCCGAATCAAAACCTAAACCTAACCCAAACCATAACCCTAAACCTAACCGTAACCCTAACCCTAACCCTAACCCAAACAGTAACCCTAACCATAACCCTAAACCTACCCCTAACCCTAATTCTAACCCTAACCCTAACCATAAACATTACCCATACCCTAATCCCAGGGTAGCCTTGAACTGATAATCCTCCTGCTTCATCCCCAAGAGTTGAGTTGTACCTTTTTAAGAGCAAAGATTAGATTCTGCAACAATGAAAAGGAAAATATTTTCCCTCATAGAGAACGATGCCCAAAGTAGTTTTATGATTCAAATGTAGCTTATAGTCCTGAAGAATCCAATATGAATAATATGGTAATTTCTAAAAAGAATGAATTTGGTTATTTATGTAACCACGTACAATCCTGGCAAGAGTTGCAGGACTGGGAAGCAACCTTGGCATGACTTGACCAGTGGAGGAGCACCTGCTCTGAAGCTGTGATAGACAGGCAGAGCTTTGCAAGTGAGTGCTGAGTGCTATTGGTCAGTCTCCTTTCATTGGTGTCTGATGTGGCCAGGAGTGCTGAGGTCACAGAATCTTGGACTAAGATTCTGGAACTCCAAGAGACAGTGACCTGGCAAAGCATTGTTTAGGGTGATGCTAGGTGGCAAACCCTCTCAGATGAATTGATGCAAAACACAGAGGTTTCTTGGTGGTAGGCTCTAGTGCTTGGGTGACCAGTTTGGAGAGATTTACTTGACTTTAGGTCAAAGTTCTAGTGTTTGACAAAAAGAAGCAGCCAGGAGACGATGGGAGGAGGAGGGGAGACGGTGGTGTGGCCTGCTAGCCCTGCACAGGGCCTCCACATACAGGACCTTTACTAAAACGCCTAACTCTACTAAACCTAACCCTAACCCTAACCCTAACCCTAACCCTAACCCTAACACTAACCTAACACTAACCCTATACCTAACCCTACCCCTAACCCAAACCTTAACCCTAAACCTAAACCTAACCCAAACCCTTAACCTAAACCTAACCCTAACCCAAACCCTAACCCTAACCCTAACTCAAACCCTAACCCTAACCCTAACACTAACCCTAACCCAAACCCAAACCCTAATCCTAACACTAACCCTAACCCTAACCATAACCCTCACCCTAACCCAAACGCAAACCCTAACCCTTACCTAACCCTAATCCAAACCCTAACCCTAACCCTAACCCTAACCATAATCCTAACCCTAACGTTAAACCAAACACTAACCCTAATGCTAACCCTAACCCTAACCGTAACCCAAACCCTTACCGTAACACTAAACCTAAACCTAACCCTAACCCAAACCCAAACCATAACCGTAACCCTAACCATAACCTTAACACAAACCCTAACCCTGACACTAATCTTAGCCCTAACCATAACCCAAACCCTTACCCTAACCCTAACCCTAATCCTAACCCTAACTCTAACCCTAAACCTAAGCCTAACCCAAATCCTAAGCCTAGTCCTAACCCTAACTGTAACCCTAACGCAAACCCTAAACCTAACCCTAAGCGTAAAACTAACCCTAACTCAAACTCTACCCCTAATCCTAACCCTAACACTAACCCAAACACAAAACAAACCCTTACCCTAACCCTAACCCTAACGCCAAACCAAACCCTAACCCTAACCTTAACCCTAACAGTAACACTAACACTAACCCAAACCCTAAACCTATACCAAACCTAACCGAAACCCAAATCCTAACCCTAACCCTAACCCTAACCCAAACCCAAACCCAAACCCTAACACTAACCCTAACCCAAACCGTAAATCTAATCATAACCTTAACCCTAACCCAAACCCTAACCCTAACCCTAACCCTAACCCAAACCCTAACCTAAACCATAACTCTATCCTTAACTTCACCCTTACCATAAACCTAACAGTAACCCAAGCATCACACCCTAAACCTAACCCTAAACCTAACCCAAAACGTAACCGAAACCCTAACACTAAACCTAACTCTATCCCTAACGCTAATCCAAACCCTAACCCAAACCCTAACCCTAACCCTAACCCTAACCCTAAACCTAAAAGTAACCCTAACCCAAACGCAAATCCTAACCCTAACCCTAAACCTAAACCTAACCCAAACCCTAACCGTAACCCTAACCCTAACCCTAACGCTAACACAAACCCTAACCCTAAACCTAACCCAAACCCAAACCATAACCGTAACCCTCACCCAAACCATAACCCTAATCATAACCCTAACCTTAACCCAAACCCTAAACGTAACCCTAACCCTAACCCTAACGCTAACACAAACCCTAACCGTAACCCTAACCCTAACCCAAACCCTAACTCTAACCCTAACCCTAACCCAAACCCAAACCCTAACCCTAACCCTAACCCTAACCCAAACCCTAACCCTAACCCTAACCCTAAACCAAACCCTAAACCTAACCCTAATCCTAACCCTAACCGTAACCCTTCCCCTAACCCTAAACCTAAACGTATCCCTAACCCAAACACAAACCCTAACCCTAACCCTAACCCTAACCCTAACCCAAACCCTAACCGTAACCCTAACCCTAACCCTAACGGTAACACAAACCCTAACCCTAACCCTAACCCTAACCCAAACCCTAACTCTAACCCTAACCCTAACCCAAACACAAACCCTAACCCTAACCCTAACAATAACGCAAACCCTAACCCTAACCCTAAACATAACCCAAACCCAAACCCTAACCCTAAACCTAACTCTTACCCAAACCCTAACCATAACCAGAACCCAAACCATAACTCTATCCCTAAACCTATCCCTAACCCTAAACCTTACCCTAATCCAAACGAGCACCCTAACCCTAACCCTAACCCTAAACCTAAACCAAACCCAAGCCCTAACACTAACCTAAGCATAAACTTAACCCTAAACCAAACGCGAAACCTAACCCTAACCCTACCCCTAACCCTAACCCTAATCCTAACACTAACCCTTACCCAAACACTAACCTTATCGCAAACCCTCACCCTAAACCTAACCTAAACCCTAACACTAACCCTAACCCTAACCCTAACCCAAACCCAAACCCTAACCCTAACCATAACCCTAAACCATCCTATACACGTACCCTAACCCTAACACTAAACCTAATACTAAACAAACCACCAACCCTATAACAAAACCTTACCCTAACCCAAACATTAACCCTAAAACTAACCCTAACCCAAACCCTAACACTAAACCTAACCCTAACCCAAACCCTAACCCTAACCCTAAACCTAACCCAAACCCTAACCCTAATCCTAACCCAAACATTAACCCTAAACCTAACCCTAACCCAAACGCTAACCCTAAACCTAACCCTAGCCCAAAACCTTACCCTAACACAAACCCTTACCCTAACCCAAACCCAAACCCAAACCCTAAACCTAACCCTAATCCTAACCCAAACTCTAACCGTAATTCTAACCCTAACCCTAATCCTAACCCTAAACCTAACACTAACCCAAACCCTAACACTAACCCTAACCCTAACCCTAACCCTAAACCTAACCCTAACCCAAACATTAAACTTAAACCTAACGCTAACCCAAACCCTAACACTAACCCTAACACAAACCCTAACCCTAACCCTAAGCCTAAGCCTAAGTCTAACGCTAACACAAACCCTAACCCTAACCCTAACCCTAACCCAAACTCAAACCCTAAACCTAATGCTAACCCTAAACCAAACCCTATCCCTAACGCTAACCCTTATACAAACCCTAAATCTAACCCTAACCCTAACCCGAATCAAAACCTAAACCTAACCCAAACCATAACCCTAAACCTAAACGTAACCCTAACCCTAACCCTAACCCAAACAGTAACCCTAACCATAATCCTAAACCTACCCCTAACCCTAATTCTAACCCTAACCCTAACCATAAACATTACCCATACCCTAATCCCAGGGTAGCCTTGAACTGATAATCCTCCTGCTTCACCCCCAAGAGTTGAGTTGTACCTTTTTAAGAGCAAAGATTAGATTCTGCAACAATGAAAAGGAAAATATTTTCCCTCATAGAGAACGATGCCCAAAGTAGTTTTATGATTCAAATGTAGCTTATAGTCCTGAAGAATCCAATATGAATAATATGGTAATTTCTAAAAAGAATGAATTTGGTTATTTATGTAACCACGTACAATCCTGGCAAGAGTTGCAGGACTGGGAAGCAACCTTGGCATGACTTGACCAGTGGAGGAGCACCTGCTCTGAAGCTGTGATAGACAGGCAGAGCTTTG
>JAJHUQ010000058.1:1805000-1815000 GCA_035773235.1 Eospalax fontanierii | reverse complement strand
CCTAACCTAAACCATAACTCTATCCTTAACTTCACCCTTACCATAAACCTAACAGTAACCCAAGCATCACACCCTAAACCTAACCCTAAACCTAACCCAAAACGTAACCGAAACCCTAACACTAAACCTAACTCTATCCCTAACGCTAATCCAAACCCTAACCCAAACCCTAACCCTTACCCTTACCCTTACCCTAAACCTAAAAGTAACCCTAACCCAAACGCAAATCCTAACCCTAACCCTTAACCTAAACCTAACCCAAACCCTAACCGTAACCCTAACCCTAACCCTAACGCTAACACAAACCCTAACCCTAAACCTAACCCAAACCCAAACCATAACCGTAACCCTCACCCAAACCATAACCCTAATCATAACCCTAACCTTAACCCAAACCCTAAACGTAACCCTAACCCTAACCCTAACGCTAACACAAACCCTAACCGTAACCCTAACCCTAACCCAAACCCTAACTCTAACCCTAACCCTAACCCAAACCCAAACCCTAACCCTAACCCTAACCCTAACCCAAACCCTAACCCTAACCCTAACCCTAAACCAAACCCTAAAGCTAACCCTAATCCTAACCCTAACCGTAACCCTTCCCCTAACCCTAAACCTAAACGTATCCCTAACCCAAACGCAAACCCTAACCCTAACCCTAACCCTAACCCTAACCCAAACCCTAACCGTAACCCTAACCCTAACCCTAACGCTAACACAAACCCTAACCCTAACCCAAACCCTAACCCAAACCCTACCTCTAACCCTAACCCTAACCCAAACACAAACCCTAACCCTAACCCTAACAATAATGCAAACCCTAACCCTAACCCTAAACATAACCCAAACCCAAACCCTAACCCTAAACCTAACTCTTACCCAAACCCTAACCATAACCAGAACCCAAACCATAACTCTATCCCTAAACCTAACCCTAACCCTAAACCTTACCCTAATCCAAATGAGCACCCTAACCCTACCCCTAACCCTAACCCTAACCCTAAACCTAAACCAAACCCAAGCCCTAACACTAACCTAAGCATAAACTTAACCCTAAACCAAACGCGAAACCTAACCCTAACCCTAACCCTAACCCTAACCCTAATCCTAACACTAACCCTTACCCAAACACTAACCTTATCGCAAACCCTCACCCTAAACCTAACCTAAACCCTAACACTAACCCTAACCCTAACCCTAACCCAAACCCAAACCCTAACCCTAACCATAACCCTAAACCATCCTATACACGTACCCTAACCCTAACACTAAACCTAATACTAAACAAACCCCTAACCCTATAACTAAACCTTACCCTAACCCAAACATTAACCCTAAAACTAACCCTAACCCAAACCCTAACACTAAACCTAACCCTAACCCAAACCCTAACCCTAACCCTAAACCTAACCCAAACCCTAACCCTAATCCTAACCCAAACATTAACCCTAAACCTAACCCTAACCCAAACGCTAACCCTAAACCTAACCCTAGCCCAAAACCTTACCCTAACACAAACCCTTACCCTAACCCAAACCCAAACCCAAACCCTAAACCTAACCCTAATCCTAACCCAAACTCTAACCGTAACTCTAACCCTAACCCTAATCCTAACCCTAAACCTAACACTAACCCAAACCCTAACACTAACCCTAACCCTAACCCTAACCCTAAACCTAACCCTAACCCAAACATTAAACTTAAACCTAACGCTAACCCAAACCCTAACACTAACCCTAACACAAACCCTAACCCTAACCCTAAGCCTAAGCCTAAATCTAACGCTAACACAAACCCTAACCCTAACCCTAACCCTAACCCAAACTCAAACCCTAAACCTAATGCTAACCCTAAACCAAACCCTATCCCTATCCCTAACCCTTATACAAACCCTAAATCTAACCCTAACCCTAACTCGAACCAAAACCTAAACCTAACCCAAACCATAACCCTAAACCTAACCGTAACCCTAACCCTAACCCTAACCCAAACAGTAACCCTAACCATAACCCTAAACCTACCCCTAACCCTAATTCTAACCCTAACCCTAACCATAAACATTACCCATACCCTAATCCCAGGGTAGCCTTGAACTGATAATCCTCCTGCTTCACCCCCAAGAGTTGAGTTGTACCTTTTTAAGAGCAAAGATTAGATTCTGCAACAATGAAAAGGAAAATATTTTCCCTCATAGAGAACGATGCCCAAAGTAGTTTTATGATTCAAAAGTAGCTTATAGTCCTGAAGAATCCAATATGAATAATATGGTAATTTCTAAAAAGAATGAATTTGGTTATTTATGTAACCACGTACAATCCTGGCAAGAGTTGCAGGACTGGGAAGCAACCTTGGCATGACTTGACCAGTGGAGGAGCACCTGCTCTGAAGCTGTGATAGACAGGCAGAGCTTTGCAAGTGAGTGCTGAGTGCTATTGGTCAGTCTCCTTTCATTGGTGTCTGATGTGGCCAGGAGTGCTGAGGTCACAGAATCTTGGACTAAGATTCTGGAACTCCAAGAGACAGTGACCTGGCAAAGCATTGTTTAGGGTGATGCTAGGTGGCAAACCCTCTCAGATGAATTGCTGCAAAACACAGAGGTTTCTTGGTGGTAGGCTCTAGTGTTTGGGTGACCAGTTTGGAGAGATTTACTTGACTTTAGGTCAAAGTTCTAGTGTTTGACAAAAAGAAGCAGCCAGGAGACGATGGGAGGAGGAGGGGAGACGGTGGTGTGGCCTGCTAGCCCTGCACAGGGCCTCCACATACAGGACCTCTACTAAAACGCCTAACTCTACTAAACCTAACCCTAACCCTAACCCTAACCCTAACCCTAACCCTAACACTAACCTAACACTAACCCTATACCTAACCTTAACCCTAACCCAAACATTAACCCTAAACCTAAACCTAACCCAAACCCTTAACCTAAACCTAACCCTAACCCAAATCCTAACCCTAACCCTAACTCAAACCCTAACCCTAACCCTAACACTAACCCTAACCCAAACCCAAACCCTAATCCTAACACTAACCCTAACCCTAACCATAACCCTCACCCTAACCCAAACGCAAACCCTAACCCTTACCTAACCCTAATCCAAACCCTAACCCTAACCCTAACCCTAACCATAATCCTAACCCTAACATTAAACCAAACACTAACCCTAATGCTAACCCTAACCCTAACCGTAACCCAAACCCTTACCCTAACACTAAACCTAAACCTAACCCTAACCCAAACCCAAAACATAACCCTAACCCTAACCATAACCTTAACACAAACCCTAACCCTGACACTAATCTTAGCCCTAACCATAACCCAAACCCTTACCCTAACCCTAACCCTAATCCTAACCCTAACTCTAACCCTAAACCTAAGCCTAACCCAAATCCTAAGCCTAGTCCTAACCCTAACTGTAACCCTAACGCAAACCCTAAACCTAACCCTAAGCGTAAACCTAACCCTAACTCAAACTCTACCCCTAATCCTAACCCTAACACTAACCCTAACACAAAACAAACCCTTACCCTAACCCTAACCCTAACCCCAAACCAAACCCTAACCCTAACCTTAACCCTCACCGTAACACTAACACTAACCCAAACCCTAAACCTATACCAAACCTAACCGAAACCCAAATCCTAACCCTAACCCTAACCCTAACCCAAACCCAAACCCAAACCCTAACACTAACCCTAACCCAAACCGTAAATCTAATCATAACCTTAACCCTAACCCAAACCCTAACCCTAACCCTAACCCTAACCCAAACCCTAACCAAAACCATAACTCTATCCTTAACTTCACCCTTACCATAAACCTAACAGTAACCCAAGCATCACACCCTAAACCTAACCCTAAACCTAACCCAAAACGTAACCGAAACCCTAACACTAAACCTAACTCTATCCCTAACGCTAATCCAAACCCTAACCCAAACCCTAACCCTAACACTAACCCTAACCCTAACCCAAACCCTAACCGTAACCCTAACCCTAACCCTAACGCTAACACAAACCCTAACCCTAACCCTAAACCTAACCCAAACCCTAACTCTAACCCTAACCCTAACCCAAACCCAAACCCTAACCCTAACCCTAACAATAACGCAAACCCTAACCCTAACCCTAAACATAACCCAAACCCAAACCCTAACCCTAAACCTAACACTTACCCAACCCCAAACCATAACCAGAACCCAAACCATAACTCTATCCCTAAACCTAACCCTAACCCTAAAACTTACCCTAATCCAAACGAACACCCTAACCCTAACCCTAACCCTAAACCTAAACCTAAACCAAACCCAAGCCCTAACACTAACCTAAGCATAAACTTAACCCTAACCCAAACGCGAAACCTAAAACTAACCCTAACCCTAACCCAAATCCTAACACTAACCCTTACCCAAACACTAACCTTATCAAAAACCCTCACCCTAAACCTAACCTTAACCCTAACACTAACCCTAACCCTAACCCAAACCCAAACCCTAACCCTAACCATAACCCTAAACCATCCTCTACACGTACCCTAACCCTAACACTAAACCTAATACTAAACAAACCCCTAACCCTATAACTAAACCTTACCCTAACCCAAACATTAACCCTAAAACTATCCCTAACCCAAACCCTAACACTAAACCTAACCCTAACCCAAACCCTAACCCTAACCCTAAACCTAACCCAAACCCTAACCCTAACGCTAACCCAAACATTAACCCTAAACCTAACCCTAACCCAAACGCTAACCCTAAACCTAACCCTAGCCCAAAACCTAACCCTAAATCTAACCCTATCACAAACCCTTACCCTAACCCAATCCCTGACCCTAACCCTAACCCTAACCCAAACCCTAACCGTAACCCTAACCCTAACCCTAACGCTAACACAAACCCTAACCCTAACCCTAACCCTAACCCAAACCCTAACTCTAACCCTAACCCTAACCCAAACCCAAACCCTAACCCTAACCCTAACAATAACGCAAACCCTAACCCTAACCCTAAACATAACCCAAACCCAAACCCTAACCCTAAACCTAACACTTACCCAAAACCTAACCATAACCAGAACCCAAACCATAACTCTATCCCCAAACCTAACCCTAACCCTAAACCTTACCCTAATCCAAACGAACACCCTAACCCTAACCCTAACCCTAAACCTAAACCTAAACCAAACCCAAGCCCTAACACTAACCTAAGCATAAACTTAACCCTAACCCAAACGCGAAACCTTACCCTAACCCTAACCCTAACCCAAATCCTAACACTATCCCTTACCCAAACACTATCCTTTTCACAAACCCTCACCCTAAACCTAACGTAAACCCTAACACTAACCCTAACCCTAACCCTAACCCAAACCCAAACCCTAACCCTAACCATAACCCTAAACCATCCTCTACACGTACCCTAACCCTAACACTAAACCTAATACTAAACAAACCCCTAACCCTATAACTAAACCTTACCCTAACCCAAACATTAACCCTAAAACTATCCCTAACCCAAACCCTAACACTAAACCTAACCCTAACCCAAACCCTAACCCTAACCCTAAACCTAACCCAAACCCTAACCCTAACGCTAACCGAAACATTAACCCTAAACCTAACCCTAACACAAACGCTAACCCTAAACCTAACCCTAGCCCAAAACCTAACCCTAAACCTAACCCTAACACAAACCCTTACCCTAACCCAAACCCAAACCCAAACCCTAAACCTAACCCTAACCCTAACCCAAACTCTAACCGTAACTCTAACCCTAACCCTAATCCTAACCCTAAACCTAACACTAACACAAACCCTAACACTAACCCTAACCCTAACCCTAAGCCTAACCCTAACCCTAACCCAAACATTAAACCTAAACCTAACGCTAACCCAAACCCTAACACTAAACCTAACACAAACCCTAACCCTAACCCTAACCCTAAGCCTAAGCCTAAATCTAACGCTAACACAAACCCTAACCCTAACCCTAACCCTAACCCTAACCCTAACCCTAACCCTAACCCAAACTCAAACCCTAAACCTAATGCTAACCCTAAACCAAACCCTATCCCTAACCCTAACCCTTATCCAAACACTAAATCTAACCCTAACTCTAACCCGAACCAAAACCTGAACCTAAACCAAACCATAACCCTAAAACTAACCCTAACCATAACCCTAAACCTACCCCTAACCCTAATTCTAACCCTAACCCTAACCATAAACATTACCCATACCCTAATCCCAGGGTAGCCTTGAACTGATAATCCTCCTGCTTCACCCCCAAGAGTTGAGTTGTACCTTTTTAAGAGCAAAGATTAGATTCTGCAACAATGAAAAGGAAAATATTTTCCCTCAAAGAGAACGATGCCCAAAGTAGTTTTCTGATTCAAATGTAGCTTATAGTCCTGAAGAATCCAATATGAATAATATGGTAATTTCTAAAAAGAATGAATTTGGTTATTTAGGTAACCACGTACAATCCTGGCAAGAGTTGCAGGACTGGGAAGCAACCTTGGCATGACTTGACCAGTGGAGGAGCACCTGCTCTGAAGCTGTGATAGACAGGCAGAGCTTTGCAAGTGAGTGCTGAGTGCTATTGGTCAGTCTCCTTTCATTGGTGTCTGATGTGGCCAGGAGTGCTGAGGTCACAGAATCTTGGACTAAGATTCTGGAACTCCAAGAGACAGTGACCTGGCAAAGCATTGTTTAGGGTGTTGCTAGGTGGCAAACCCTCTCAGATGAATTGCTGCAAAACACAGAGGTTTCTTGGTGGTAGGCTCTAGTGTTTGGGTGACCAGTTTGGAGAGATTTACTTGACTTTAGGTCAAAGTTCTAGTGTTTGACAAAAAGAAGCAGCCAGGAGACGATGGGAGGAGGAGGGGAGACGGTGGTGTGGCCTGCTAGCCCTGCACAGGGCCTCCACATACAGGACCTCTACTAAAACGCCTAACTCTACTAACACTAACCCTAACCCTGACCCTAACCCTAACCCTAACCCTAACACTAACCTAACACTAACCCTATACCTAACACTAACCCTGACCCAAACATTAACCCTAAATCTAAACCTAACCCAAACCCTTAACCTAAACCTAACCCTAACCCAAACCCTAAGCCTAACCCTAACTCAAACCCTAACCCTAACCCTAACCCTAACACTAACCCTAACCCAAACCCAAACCCTAATCCTAACACTAACCCTAACCCTAACCATAACCCTCACCCTAACCCAAACGCAAACCCTAACCCTTACCTAACCCTAATCCAAACCCTAACCCTAACCCTAACCCTAACCATAATCCTAACCCTAACGTTAAACCAAACACTAACCCTAATGCTAACCCTAACCCTAACCGTAACCCAAACTCTTACCCTAACACTAAACCTAAACCTAACCCTAACCCAAACCCAAAACATAACCGTAACCCTAACCATAACCTTAACACAAACCCTAACCCTGACACTAATCTTAGCCCTAACCATAACCCAAACCCTTACCCTAACCCTAACCCTAATCCTAACCCTAACTCTAACCCTAAACCTAAGCCTAACCCAAATCCTAAGCCTAGTCCTAACCCTAACTGTAACCCTAACGCAAACCCTAAACCTAACCCTAAGCGTAAACCTAACCCTAACTCAAACTCTACCCCTAATCCTAACCCTAACACTAACCCTAACACAAAACAAACCCTTACCCTAACCCTAACCCTAACCCCAAACCAAACCCTAACCCTAACCTTAACCCTATCCGTAACACTAACACTAACCCAAACCCTAAACCTATACCAAACCTAACCGAAACCCAAATCCTAACCCTAACTCTAACCCTAACCCAAACCCAAACCCAAACCCTAACACTAACCCTAACCCAAACCGTAAATCTAATCATAACCTTAACCCTAACCCAAACCCTAACCCTAACCCTAACCCTAACCCAAACCCTAACCTAAACCATAACTCTATCCTTAACTTCACCCTTACCATAAACCTAACAGTAACCCAAGCATCACACCCTAAACCTAACCCTAAACCTAACCCAAAACGTAACCGAAACCCTAACACTAAACCTAACTCTATCCCTAACGCTAATCCAAACCCTAACCCAAACCCTAACCCTAACCCTAACCCTAACCCTAAACCTAAAAGTAACCCTAACCCAAACGCAAATCTTAACCCTAACCCTAAACCTAAACCTAACCCAAACCCTAACCGTAACCCTAACCCTAACCCTAACGCTAACACAAACCCTAACCCTAAACCTAACCCAAACCCAAACCATAACCGTAACCCTCACCCAAACCATAACCCTAATCATAACCCTAACCTTAACTCAAACCCTAAACGTAACCCTAACCCTAACCCTAACGCTAACACAAACCCTAACCGTAACCCTAACCCTAACCCAAACCCTAACTCTAACCCTAACCCAAACCCAAACCCTAACCCTAACAATAACCCTAACCCAAACCCTAACCCTAAACCTAACCCTAACCCAAACCCTAAACCTAACCCTAATCCTAACCCTAACCGTAACCCTTACCCTAACCCTAAACCTAAACGTATCCCTAACCCAAACGCAAACCCTAACCCTAACCCTAACCCTAACCCAAACACTAACCGTAACCCTAACCCTAACCCTAACGCTAACACAAACCCTAACCCTAACCCTAACCCTAACCCAAACCCTAACTCTAACCCTAACCCTAACCCAAACACAAACCCTAAACCTAACCCTAACAATAACAAACCCTAACCCTAACCCTAAACATAACCCAAACCCAAACCCTAACCCTAAACCTAACTCTTACCCAAACCCTAACCATAACCAGAACCCAAACCATAACTCTATCCCTAAACCTAACCCTAACCCTAAACCTTACCCTAATCCAAACGAACACCCTAACCCGAACCCTAACCCTAACCCTAAACCTAAACCAAACCCAAGCCCTAACACTAACCTAAGCATAAACTTAACCCTAAACCAAACGCGAAACTTAACCCTAACCCTAACCCTAACCCTAATCCTAACACTAACCCTTACCCAAACACTAACCTTATCGCAAACCCTCACCCTAAACCTAACCTAAACCCTAACACTAACCCTAACCCTAACCCTAACCCAAACCCAAACCCTAACCCTAACCCTAACCCTAAACCAAACTATACACGTACCCTAACCCTAACACTAAACCTAATACTAAACAAACCCCTAACCCTATAACTAAACCTTACCCTAACCCAAACATTAACCCTAAACCTAACCCTAACCCTAACCCAAACTCTAACCGTAACTCGAACCCTAACCCTAATCCTAACCCTAAACCTAACACTAACCCAAACCCTAACACTAACGCTAACCCTAACCCTAACCCTAACCCTAACCCTAACCCAAACATTAAACCTAAACCTAACGCTAACCCAAACCCTAACACTAACCCTAACACAAACCCTAACCCTAACCCTAACCCTAACCCTAAGCCTAAGCCTAAATCTAACGTTAACACAAACCCTAACCCTAACCCTAACCCTAACCCTAACCCTAACCCAAACTCAAACCCTAAACCTAATGCTAACCCTAAACCATACCCTATCCCTAACCCTAACCCTTATCCAAACCCTAAATCTAACCCTAACCCTAACCCGAACCAAAACCTAAACCTAACCCAAACCATAACCCTAAACCTAACCGTAACCCTAACCCTAACCCAAACAGTAACCCTAACCATAACCCTAAACCTACCCCTAACCCTAATTCTAACCCTAACCCTAACCATAAACATTACCCATACCCTAATCCCAGGGTAGCCTTGAACTGATAATCCTCCTGCTTCACCCCCAAGAGTTGAGTTGTACCTTTTTAAGAGCAAAGATTAGATTCTGCAACAATGAAAAGGAAAATATTTTCCCTCAAAGAGAACGATGCCCAAAGTAGTTTTCTGATTCAAATGTAGCTTATAGTCCTGAAGAATCCAATATGAATAATATGGTAATTTC
>JAJHUQ010000058.1:1790000-1795000 GCA_035773235.1 Eospalax fontanierii | reverse complement strand
TCACCCCAAACCTAAACCTAACCCAAACCCTAAACCTAACCCAAACCCTAACCCTAACCGTAAACCTAAACCTAAACCTAAACCTAACCCTAACCCAAATCCAAAACGAAAACCTAACCCTAATCCTAATCCTAACCCTAACCCAAACCCAAACCCTAACCCTAACCCTAAAACAAACCCTAACCCTAACCCTAACCCTAACACAAACATTAACCCAAACCCTAACCCTAAACCAAACCCTAACTCTAAACCTAAGCCTAACTCAAACCGTAACCCTAACACTAATCCTAACCCTAACCCTAAAACAAACCATAACCCTAACCCTAACTCTAACCCAAACCCTAACCCTGACCCTAACCCTAACACTAACACTAATTCTAACCCAAACCCTAACCGTATCCCTAACCCTTACACTAACTGAAACATTAACCCTAAACCTAACCCAAACCCAAACCCTAACCCTAAACCTAACCCTAACCAAAACCATAACCCTAAACCTAACCCTAACACAAACTCTAACTCTAACTCTAACCCAAACCCAAACCCTAACCCTAACATTAAACCTAACCCTAAACCTAACCCAAACTCTAACTGTAACCCTAACCCTAACCCAAACCCAAATCCTAACCCTAACCCTAACCGTAACCCTAAATATAACCCTAACCCTAACTCTAACCCTAACCCTAACCCAATCCAAACCCTAACACTAAACTTAACCCTAACCCTAACCCTAAGTCTAAACCAAACCCTAACCCTAACCCTAACGCAAACCCTAACCCAAACACAAACCCTAACCCTAACCCTAACCCTAAAAATAAACCTAACCCTAACCCAAACACAAACACTGATCCTAACCATAACCCAAACCCTAACCCTAACACTAATTCTAACCCAAACCCTAACCTTAACCCTAATCCTAAACCTAACCCTAACCCAAACCCTAACCCTAACCCTAATCCTAAACCTAACCCTAACCCAAACCATAAACCTAAACCTAACCGTAACCCTAACCCTAACCCTAACCCAAACACTAACCCTAACCATAACCCTAACCCTAACCCTAACCCTAACCCTAACACTAACCTAACACTAACCCTATACCTAACCCTAACCCTAACCCAAACATTAACCTAAACCTAAACCTAACCCAAACCCTTAACCTAAACCTAACCCTAACCCAAACCCTAACCCTAACCCTAACCCAAACGCTAACCCGAACCCTAACCCTAACCCTAACACTAACCCTAACCCAAACCCAAACCCTAATCCTAACACTAACCCTAACCCTAACCATAACCCTCACCCTAACCCAAACGCAAACCCTAACTCTTACCTAACCCTAATCCAAACCCTAACCCTAACCCTAACCCTAACCATAATCCTAACCCTAACGTTAAACCAAACACTAACCCTAATGCTAACCCTAACCCTAACCGTAAACCATACCCTTACCCTAACACTAAACCTAAACCTAACCCTAACCCTAACCCAAACCCAAAACATAACCCTAACCCTAACCATAACCTTAACACAAACCCTAACCCTGACACTAATCTTAGCCCTAACCATAACCCAAACCCTTACCCTAACCCTAACCCAAACCTAACCCTACTCCTCACACTAACTCTCACCCTAAACCTAAGCCTAACCCAAATCCTAAGCCTAGTCTTAATCCTAACTGTAACCCTAACGCAAACCCTAAACCTAACCCTAAGCGTAAACCTAACCCTAACTCAAACTCTACCCCCTAATCCTAACCCTAACACTAACCCTAACACAAAACAAACCCTTACCCTAACCCTAACCCTAACCCCAAACCAAACCCTAACCCTAACCTTAACCCTAACCGTAACACTAACACTAACCCAAACCCTAAACCTATACCAAACCTAACCGAAACCCTAATCCTAACCCTAACCCAAACCCTAACCCAAACCCAAACCCAAACCCTAACACTAACCCTAACCCAAACCGTAAATCTAATCATAACCTTAACCCTAACGCAAACCCTAAACCTAACCCTAACCCTAACCCAAACCATAACCTAAACCATAACTCTATCCTTAACTTCACCCTTACCATAAAACTAACTGTAACCCAAGCATCACACCCTAAACCTAACCCTAAACCTAACCCAAAACGTAACCGAAACCCTAACACTAAACCTAACTCTATCCCTAACGCTAATCCAAACCCTAAACCAAACCCTAACCCTAACCCTAACCCTAACCCTAAACCTAAAAGTAACCCTAACCCAAACGCAAAACCTAACCCTAACCCTAAACCTAAACCTAACCCAAACCCTAACCGTAACCCTAACCCTAACCCTAACGCTAACACAAACCCTAACCCTAAACCTAACCCAAACCCAAACCATAACCGTAACCCTCACCCAAACCATAACCCTAATCATAACCGTAACCCTAACCCAAACCCTAAACGTAACCCTAACCCTAACCCTAACGCTAACACAAAACCTAACCCTAACCCTAACCCTAACCCAAAACCTAACTCTAACCCTAACCCTAACCCAAACCCAAACCGTAACCCTAACCCTAACCCTAACCCAAACCCTAACCCTAACCCTAACCCTAACCCTAACCCAAACCCTAAACCTAACCCTAATCCTAACCCTAACCGTAACCCTGACCCTAACCCTAAACCTAAACGTAACCCTAACCCAAACGCAAACCCTAACCCTAACCCTAACCCTAACCCAAACCCTAACTGTAACCCTAACCCTCACCCTAAACCTAACCTAAACCCTAACCCTAACCCTAACCCTAACCCAAACCCAAACCCAAACCCTAACCCTAACCATAACCCTAAACCATCCTCTACACGTACCCTAACCCTAACACTAAACCTAATACTAAACAAACCCCCAACCCCATAACTAAACCTTACCCTAACCCAAACATTAACCCTAAAACTAACCCTAACCCAAACCCTAACACTAAACCTAACCCTAACCCAAACCCTTATCCTAAACCTAAACCTAACACAAACCCTAACCCTAACCCTAACCCAAACATTAACCATAAACCTAACCCTAACCCAAACGCTAACCCTAAACCTAACCCTAGCCCAAAACCTAACCCTAAACCTAACCATAACACAAACCCTTACCCTAACCCAAACCCAAACCCTAAACCTAACCCTAAACCTAACCAAAACTCTAACCGTAACTCTAACCCTAACCCTAATCCTAACCCTAACCTAACAATAACCCAAACCCTAACACTAACCCTAACCCTAAACCTAGCCCTAACCCTAACCCAAACATTAAACCTAAACAAAACGCTAACCCAAACCCTAACACTAACCCTAACACAAACCCTAACCCTAACCCTAACCCTAACCCTAAGCCTAAGCCTAAATCTAACGCTAACACAAACCCTAACCCTAACCCTAACAATAACCCTAACCCTAACCCTAACCCAAACCCTAACCCTAACCCAAACTCAAACCATAAACCTAATGCTAACCCTAAACCAAACCCTATCCCTAACCCTAACCCTTATCCAAACCTAAATCTAACCCTAACCCAAACCCTAACCCTAACCCTAATCCTAAACCTAACCCTAACCCAAACCATAAACCTAAACCTAACCGTAACCCTAACCCTAACCCTAACCCAAACACTAACCCTAACCATAACCCTAAACCTACCCCTAACCCTAATTCTAACCCTAACCCTAACCATAAACAATACCCATACCCTAATCCCAGGGTAGCCTTGAACTGATAATCCTCCTGCTTCACCCCCAAGAGTTGAGTTGTACTTTTTTAAGAGCAAAGATTAGATTCTGCAACAATGAAAAGGAAAATATTTTCCCTCATAGAGAACGATGCCCAAAGTGGTTTTCTGATTCAAATGTAGCTTATAGTCCTGAAGAATCCAATATGAATAATACGGTAATTTCTAAAAAGAATGAATTTGGTTATTTAGGTAACCACGTACAATCCTGGCAAGAGTTGCAGGACTGGGAAGCAACCTTGGCATGACTTGACCAGTGGAGGAGCACCTGCTCTGAAGCTGTGATAGACAGACAGAGCTTTGCAAGTGAGTGCTGAGTGCTATTGGTCAGTCTCCTTTCATTGGTGTCTGATGTGGCCAGGAGTGCTGAGGTCACAGAATCTTGGACTAAGATTCTGGAACTCCAAGAGACAGTGACCTGGCAAAGCATTGTTTAGGGTGTTGCTAGGTGGCAAACCCTCTCAGATGAATTGCTGCAAAACACAGAGGTTTCTTGTTGGTAGGCTCTAGTGTTTGGGTGACAAGTTTGGAGAGATTTACTTGACTTTAGGTCAAAGTTCTAGTGTTTGACAAAAAGAAGCAGCCAGGAGACGATGGGAGGAGGAGGGGAGACGGTGGTCTGGCCTGCTAGCCCTGCACAGGGCCTCCACATACAGGACCTCTACTAAAACGCCTAACTCTACTAACCCTAACCCTAACCCTAACCCTAACCCTAACCCTAACCCTAACACTAACCTAACACTAACCCTATACCTAACCCTAACCCTAACCCAAACATTAACCTAAACCTAAACCTAACCCAAACCCTTAACCTAAACCTAACCCTAACCCAAACCCTAACCCTAACCCTAACCCAAACGCTAACCCGAACCCTAACCCTAACCCTAACACTAACCCTAACCCAAACCCAAACCCTAATCCTAACACTAACCCTAACCCTAACCATAACCCTCACCCTAACCCAAACGCAAACCCTAACTCTTACCTAACCCTAATCCAAACCCTAACCCTAACCCTAACCCTAACCATAATCCTAACCCTAACGTTAAACCAAACACTAACCCTAATGCTAACCCTAACCCTAACCGTAACCCAAACCCTTACCCTAACACTAAACCTAAACCTAACCCTAACCCAAACCCAAAACATAACCCTAAACCTAACCATAACCTTAACACAAACCCTAACCCTGACACTAATCTTAGCCCTAACCATTACCCAAACCCTTACACTAACCCTA
>JAJHUQ010000058.1:1782500-1785000 GCA_035773235.1 Eospalax fontanierii | reverse complement strand
TGCAGGACTGGGAAGCAACCTTGGCATGACTTGACCAGTGGAGGAGCACCTGCTCTGAAGCTGTGATAGACAGGCAGAGCTTTGCAAGTGAGTGCTGAGTGCTATTGGTCAGTCTCCTTTCATTGGTGTCTGATGTGGCCAGGAGTGCTGAGGTCACAGAATCTTGGACTAAGATTCTGGAACTCCAAGAGACAGTGACCTGGCAAAGCATTGTTTAGGGTGTTGCTAGGTGGCAAACCCTCTCAGATGAATTGCTGCAAAACACAGAGGTTTCTTGGTGGTAGGCTCTAGTGTTTGGGTGACCAGTTTGGAGAGATTTAATTGACTTTAGGTCAAAGTTCTAGTGTTTGACAAAAAGAAGCAGCCAGGAGACGATGGGAGGAGGAGGGGAGACGGTGGTGTGGCCTGCTAGCCCTGCACAGGGCCTCCACATACAGGACCTCTACTAAAACGCCTAACTCTACTAACCCTAACCCTAACCCTAACCATAACCCTAACCCTAAGCCTAAGCCTAAACCTAACGCTAACACAAACCCTAAACCTAACCCTAAGCCTAACCCTAACCCTAACCCAAACGCAAACCCTAAACCTAATTCTAACACTAACCCAAACCCTATCCCTAACCCTAACCCTTACCCAAACCCTAAATCAAACCCTAACCCTAACCCGAACCAAAACCTAAACCTAACCCAAACCCTGAGCATAACACTAACCCTAATCCAAACCCTAAACCTAACCCTAACCCTAACCCAAACATTAACCCTAAACCTAACGCTAACCCTAACGCTAACCATAAAACTAACCTTAACCCAAACCCTAACCCTAACCCTAACCTTAACCCAAACCCTAACCCTAATCCTAACCCTAACCCTATCCCAAACCCTAACCCTAAACCTAACTCAAACCCTAACCCTAACCCTAACACTAACCCTAACCCTAAACCTAACCCTAACCCTAAAACAAACAATAAACCTAAACCTAACGCAAACCCTAACCCTAACCCTAAACCTAAACCTAACCCAAACCTTAACCGTAACCCTAACCCTAACCCTAACGCTAACACAAATCCTAACCCTAAACCTAACCCAAACCCAAACCATAACCGTAACCCTCACCCAAACCATAACCATAATCCTAACCCTAACCCTAACCCAAACCCTAAACGTTACCCTAAACCTAACCCTAACGCTAACACAAACCCTAACCCTAACCCTAACCCTAACCCTAACACAAACCGTAACTCTAACCCTAAACCTAACCCTAACCCTAAACCTAACCCAAACCCTAACCCTAACCTTAACCCTAACCCAAACCCTAAACCTAACCCTAAACCTAACCCTAACCCTAACCCAAACTCTAACCGTAACTCTAACCCTAACCCTAACCCTAACTCTAAACCTAACACTAACCCAAAACCTAACCCAAACCCTAACACAAACCCTAACCCTAACCCTAACCCTAAGCCTAAGCCTAAACCTTACGCTAACACAAACCCTAACCCTAACCCTAACCCTAACCCTATCCCTAACCCTAACCCAAACGCAAACCCTAAACCTAATGCTAACCCTAACCCAAACCCTATCCCTAACCCTAACCCTTATCCAAACCCTAAATCTAACCCTAACCCTAACCCGAACCAAAACCTAAACCTAACCCAAACCCTGACCATAACACTAACACTAACCCAAACCCTAAACCTAACCCAAACCCAAACCCTAATCCTAACACTAACCCTAACCCTAACCATGACCCACACCCTAACCGAAACGCAAACCCTAAACCTTACCTAACCCTAATCCAAACCCTAACCCTAACCCTAACCGTAACCATAATCCTAACCCTAACGTTAAACCAAACACTAACCCTAATGCTAACCCTAACACTAACCGTAACCCAAACCCTTACCCTAACAGTAAACCTAAACCTAACCCTAACCCAAACCCAAAACATAACCCTAACCCTAACCCTAACCTTAACACAAACCCTAAACCTGACACTAATCTTAGCCCTAACCATAACCCAAACCCTTACCCTAACCCTAACCCTAATCCTAACCCTAACTCTAACACTAAACCTAAGCCTAACCCAAATCCTAAGCCTAGTCCTAACCCTAACTGTAACCCTAACGCAGACCCTAAACATAACCCTAAGCGTAAACCTAAACCTAACTCAAACTCTCCCCCTAATCCTAACCCTAACACTAACCCTAACACCAAACAAACCCTTACCCTAACCCTAACCCTAACCCCAAACCAAACCCTAACCCTAACCTTAACCCTAACCGTAACACTAACACTAACCCAAACCCTAAACCTATACCAAACCTAACCGAAACCCTAATCCTAACCCTAACCCTAACCCTAACCCAAACCCAAACCCAAACCCTAACACTAACCCTAACCCAAACAGTAAATCTAATCATAACCTTAACCCTAACCCAAACCCTAACCCTAACCCTAACCCTAACCCAAACCCTAACCTAAACCATAACTCTATCCTT
>JAJHUQ010000058.1:1772500-1775000 GCA_035773235.1 Eospalax fontanierii | reverse complement strand
TAACCCTAACCCTAACCCTAACCCAAACACAAACCAAAACCCTAATACTAACACTAAACATAACCCAAACCCAAACCCTAACCCTAACCCTAAACCTAACCCTTACACAAACCCTAACCATAACCAGAACCCAAACCCTAACTCTATCCCTTAACCTAACCCTAAGCCTAAACCTTACCCTAATCCAAACGCACACCCTAACCCTAACCCTAACCCTAACCCTAAACCTAACCCAAGCCCTAACACTAAACTTAGCCTAAACTTAACCCTAACCCAAACGCTAAACCTAACCCTAACCCTAACCCTTACCCTAATACTAACACTAATCCTTACCCAAACACTAACCTTATCGCAAACCCTCACCCTAAACCTAACCTAAACCCTAACCCTAACCCTAACACTAAACCTAACACAAAACCAAACCCTAATCCTAACACTAACCCTAACCCTAACCCTAACACTCACCCTAAACCAAACGGAAACCCTAACCCTAACCCTAACCCTAACTCAAACCCTAACCCTAAACCTAACTCTAATACAAACCCTAACCCTAACCCTAACCCAAACCCAAACCCTAACGCTAACCATAAACCTAACCCATCCTCTACCCGTACCCTAACCCTAACAATAAACCTAATACTAAACAAAACCCTAACCCTAACCCTAACCCTTACCCGAACCCAAACATTAACACTAAAACTAACACTAACCCAAACCTTAACCCTAAACCTAACCCTAACCCAAACCCCAACCCTAACCCTAACCCTAACCAAAACCCTAAACCTAACCCTAACCCAAACATGAACCCTAAACCTAACCCTAACCCTAACACAAAACCTAAGCCTAAACCAAATCCAAACCCAAACCCTAAACCTAACCCTAAACCTAACCCAAACTCTAACCGTAACTCTAAGCCTAACCCTAAACCTAACACTAACCCAAACCCTAACCCTAACCCTAACCCTAACACTAACCTTAACCCAAACATTAAACCTAAACCTAAGCCTAACCCAAACTCTAACACTAAACCTATCCCTAACCCGAACCCTAACACTAACCCTAACCCTAACCCTAACCCTAACCCTAAACCAAAGCCTAAACCGAAACCTAACCCTAACCCAAATCCTCACACTAATCCTAAACCTAACAAACACCCTAACCCTAACCTTAACCCTAACCCAAATCCAAACCCTAGCCCTAACCCTAACACTAACCCAAACCCAAACCCTAACCCTAACCCTAACCCTAATCCTAACCCTAACCCTAACCCTAACCCTAACGCAAACATTAACCCTAAAACTAACCCTAACCCAAACCCTAACCCTAACCCTAACCCTAACCCTAACCCTAACACAAAACGTAACGCTAAAACAAACCCTAACCCTATCCCTAACCCTAAACCTAAACCTAAAAGTAACCCTAAACCAAACGCAAACTCTAACCCTAACCCTAAACCTAAACCTAACCCAAACCTTAACCGTAACCCTAACCCTAACCCTAACGCTAACACAAACCCTAACCCTAAACCTAACCCAAACCCAAACCATAACCGTAACCCTCACCCAAACCATAACAATAATCCTAACCCTAACCCTAACCCAAACCCTAAACCTTACCCTAAACCTAACCCTAACGCTAACACAAACCCTAACCCTAACCCTAACCCTAACCATAACACAAACCCTAACTCTAACCCTAACCCTAACCCTAACCCAAACCCTTACCCTAACCCTAACCCTAACCCTAACCCTAACCCAAACCCTAAACCTAACCCTAAACCTAACCCTAACCCTAACCCAAACTCTAACCGTAACTCTAACCCTAACCCTAACCCTAACTCTAAACCTAACACTAACCCAAAACCTAACACAAACCCTAACCCTAAACCTAACCCTAACCCTAACCCAAACCCTAACACTAACCCTAACACAAACCCTAACCCTAACCCTAACCCTAAGCCTAAGCCTAAACCTAACGCTAACACAAACCCTAACCCTCACCCTAACCCTAACCCTATCCCTATCCCTATCCCTAACCCAAACGCAAACCCTAAACCTAATGCTAACCCTAACCCAAACCCTATCCCTAACCCTAACCCTTATCCAAACCCTAAATCTAACCCTAACCCTAACCCGAACCAAAACCTAAACCTAACCCAAACCGTGACCATAGCACTAACACTAACCCAAACCCTAAACCTAACCCTAACCCTAACCCAAACTCTAACCGTAACTCTAACCCTAACCCTAACCCTAACCCTAAACCTAACACTAACCCAAACCCTAACACTAACCCTAACCCTAACCCTAACCCTAACCCTAAGCCTAAGCCTAAACCTAAAACTAACACAAACCCTAACCCTAACCCTAAGCCTAACCCTAACCCTAACCCACACGCAAACCCTAAACCTAATGCTAACACTAACCCAAACCCTAACCCTAAGCCTAAGCCTAAACCTAACGCTAACACAAACCCTAAATCTAACCCTAACCCTAACCCG
>JAJHUQ010000058.1:1765000-1770000 GCA_035773235.1 Eospalax fontanierii | reverse complement strand
AACCTAACCCTAACCCTAACCCAAACTCTAACCGTAACTCTAACCCTAACCCTAACCCTAACCCTAAACCTAACACTAACCCAAACCCTAACACTAACCCTAACCCTAACCCTAACCCTAACCCTAAGCCTAAGCCTAAACCTAACGCTAACACAAATCCTAAACCTAACCCTAAGCCTAACCCTAACCCTAACCCAAACGCAAACCCTAAACCTAATGCTAACACTAACCCAAACCCTATCCCTAACCCTAACCCTTACCCAAACCCTAAATCTAACCCTAACCCTAACCCGAACCAAAACCTAAACCTAACCCAAACCCTGACCATAACACTAACCCTAATCCAAACCCTAAACATAACCCTAACCCTAACCCAAACATTAACCCTAAACCTAACGCTAACCCTAACGCTAACCATAAACCTAACCTTAACCCAAACCCTAACCCTAACCCTACCCTTAACCCAAACCCTAACCCTAATCCTAACCCTAACCCAAACCCAAACCCTAACCCTAAACCTAACTCAAACCCTAACCCTAACCCTAACACTAACCCTAACCCTAAACCTAACCCTAACCCTAATACAAACATTAACCCTAAACCTAACGCAAACCCTAACCCTAACCCTAAACCTAAACCTAACCCAAACCTTAACCGTAACCCTAACCCTAAGCCAAACGCCAAGACAAACCGTAAGCCTAACCCTAACCCCAACCCACACCCCAACACTAACCCTAACACAAACCCTAACCCTAACCCTAACCCTAAGCCTAAGCCTAAACCTAACGCTAACACAAACCCTAACCCTAACCCTAACCCTAACCCTAACCCTATCCCTAACCCTAACCCAAACGCAAACCCTAAACCTAATACTAACCCTAACCCAAACCCTGTCCCTAACCCTAACCCTTATCCAAACCCTAAATCTAACCCTAACCCTGACCCGAACCAAAACCTAAGCCTAGCCCAAGCCCTGACCATAACACTAACACTAACCCAAACCCTAAACCTAACCCAAACCCAAACCCTAATCCTAACACTAACCCTAACCATAACCCACACCCTAACCGAAACGCAAACCCTAAACCTTACCTAACCCTAATCCAAACCCTAACCCTAACCCTAACCGTAACCATAATCCTAACCCTAACGTTAAACCAAACACTAACCCTAATGCTAACCCTAACACTAACCGTAACCCAGACCCTTACCCTAACAGTAAACCTAAACCTAACCCTAACCCAAACCCAAAACATAACCCTAACCCTAACCCTAACCTTAACACAAACCCTAACCCTGACACTAATCTTAGCCCTAACCATAACGCAAACCCTTACCCTAACCCTAACCCTAATCCTAACCCTAACTCTAACACTAAACCTAAGCCTAACCCAAATCCTAAGCCTAGTCCTAACCCTAACTGTAACCCTAACGCAAACCCTAAACCTAACCCTAAGCGTAAACCTAAACCTAACTCAAACTCTACCCCTAATCCTAACCCTAACACTAACCCTAACACCAAACAAACCCTTACCCTAACCCTAACCCTAACCCCAAACCAAACCCTAACCCTAACCTTAACCCTAACCGTAACACTAACACTAACCCAAACCCTAAACCTATACCAAACCTAACCGAAACCCTAATCCTAACCCTATCCCTAACCCTAACCCAAACCCAAACCCAAACCCTAACACTAACCCTAACCCAAAGAGTAAATCTAATCATAACCTTAACCCTAACCCAAACCCTAACCCTAACCCTAACCCTAACCCAAACCCTAACCTAAACCATAACTCTATCCTTAACTTCACCCTTACCATAAACCTAACTGTAACCCAAGCATCACACCCTAAACCTAACCCTAAACCTAACCCAAAACGTAACCGAAACCCTAACACTAAACCTAACTCTATCCCTAACGCTAATCCAAACCCTAACCCAAACCCTAACCCTAACCCTAACCCTAACCCTAAAGCTAAAAGTAACCCTAACCCAAACGCAAACCCTAACCCTAACCCTAAACCTAAACCTAACCCAAACCCTAACCGTAACCCTAACCCTAACCCTAACCCTAACGCTAACACAAACCCTAACCCTAAACCTAACCCAAACCCAAACCATACCCGTAACCCTCACCCAAACCATAACCCTAATCATAAACCTAACCCTAACCCAAACCCTAAACGTAACCCTAACCCTAACCCTAACGCTAACACAAACCCTAACCCTAACCCTAACCCTAACCCTAACCCTAATCCTAACACTAACCCTTACCCAAACACTTACCTTATCGCAAACCCTCACCCTAAACCTAACCTAAACCCTAACACTAACCCTAACCCTAACCGTAACCCAAACCCAAACCCTAACCCTAACCATAACCCTAAACCATCCTCTACACGTACCCTAACCCTAACACTAAACCTAATACTAAACAAACCCCTAACCCTATAACTAAACCTTACCCTAACCCAAACATTAACCCTAAAACTAACCCTAACCTAAACCCTAACACCAAACCTAAGCCTAACCCAAACCCTAAGCCTAACCCTAAACCTAACCCAAACCCTAACCCTAACCCTAACCCAAACATTAACCATAAACCTAACCCTAACCCAAACGCTAACCCTAAACCTAACCCTAGCCCAAAACCTAACCCTAAACCTAACCCTAACACAAACCCTAACCCTAACCCAAACCCAAACCCAAACCCTAAACCTAACCCTAACCCTAACCCAAACTCTAACCGTAACTCTAACCCTAACCCTAATCCTAACCCTAACGCAAACATTAAACCTAAACCTAACGCTAACCCAAATCCTAACACTAACCCTAACACAAACCCTAACCCTAACCCTAACCCTAAGCATAAGCCTAAATCTAAAGCTAACACAAACCCTAACCCTAACCCTAACCCTAACCCTAACCCTAACCCAAACTCAAACCCTAAACCTAATACTAACCCTAAACCAAACCCTATCCCTAACCCTAACTGTTATCCAAACCCTAAATCTAACCCTAACCCTAACCCGAACCAAAACCTAAACCTAACCCAAACCCTGACCCTAACACTAACCCTAACCCAAACCCTAAACCTAACCCTAACCCTAACCCTAACCCTATCCCTAAACCTAAACGTAACCCTAACCCAAATGCAAACCCTAAACCTAACCCTAACCCTAAACCTAACACTAACCCAAACCCTAACACTAACCCTAACCCTAACCCTAACCCTAACCCAAACAACAAACCTAAACCTAACCCTAACCCAAACCCTAACACTAACCCTAACACAAACCCTAACCCTAACCCTAACCCTAACCCTAAGCCTAAGCCTAAACCTAATGCTAACACAAACCCTAACCCAAACCCTATCCCTAACCCTAACCCTTATCCAAACCCTAAATCTAACCGTAACCCTAACCCGAACCAAAACCTAAACCTAACCCAAACCCTGACCCTAACACTAACCCTAACCCAAACCCTAAACCTAACCCTAACCCTAACCCAAATATTAACCCTAAACCTAACGCTTACCCTAACGCTAACCATAAACCTAACCCTAACCCAAACCCTAACCCTAACCGTAACCTTAACCCAAACCCTAACCCTAATCCTAACCCTAACCCAAACCCAAACCCTAACTCTAACCCTAACTCAAACCCTAACCCTAACCCAAACACTAACCCTAACCCTAAACCTAACCCTAACCCTAACCCAAACCAAACCCTAACTCAAACCCTAAACCTAACCCTAACCCTAACATTAACCCTAACCGAAACCAAACCCTAACCTTAACCCTAACCCAAACGCAAACCCCTACACTAATCCTCACCCTAACCCTAACCCAAACCCAAACCCAAACACTAAATCTAACCCTAACCCTAACCCTAAACCAAAGCCTAAACCGAAACCTAACCCTAACCCAAATCCTCACACTAATCCTAAACCTAACACACACCCTAACCCTAACCTTAACCCTAACCCAAATCCAAACCCTAACCCTAAACCTAACACTAACCCAAACCCAAACCCTAACCGTAAACCTAACCCTAACCCTAACCCTAACCCTAACCCAAACCCTAACCCTAACCCTAACCCTAATCCAAACCCTAACCCTAACCCAAACCTTAACCCTAACCAAACCAAAACCTAACCCTTACACTAACCCTAACGCCAAGCCTAGTCCTAAACCAAATCCAAACAATAACCCTAATTCTCAACCTAACCCTAAGTGAAAACCTAACACTAACTCTAACCCAAACCATAACTCTATCCAAAAACCTAACCTTAAACCTAAACCAAACACAAAACTTAACCCTAACACTCACCCTAACACTAAACCTAACCTTGACCCTAACCCTAAACCTAACTCTAACACAAAACCTAACCCTAAAACAAACCCTAACCGTATCCCTAACCCTAAACCTAAACCTAAAAGTAACCCTAACACAAACGCAAACACTAACCCTAACCCTAACCCTAAACCTAACCCAAACCCTAACCCTAAACTTAACCCAAACCCAACCATAACCGTAACCCTCACCCAAACCATAACCCTAATCCTAACCCTAACCCTAACCCAAACCCTAACCGTAACCCTAACCCTAACCTTAACGCTAACACAAACCCTAACCCTAACCCTAACCCTAACCCTAACCCTAACCCTAACCCAAACACAAACCAAAACCCTAATACTAACACTAAACATAACCCAAACCCAAACCCTAACCCTAACCCTAAACCTAACCCTTACACAAACCCTAACCATAACCAGAACCCAAACCCTAACTCTATCCCTTAACCTAACCCTAAGCCTAAACCTTACCCTAATCCAAACGCACACCCTAACCCTAACCCTAACCCTAACCCTAAACCTAACCCAAGCCCTAACACTAAACTTAGCCTAAACTTAACCCTAACCCAAACGCTAAACCTAACCATAACCCTAACCCTTACCCTAATACTAACACTAACCCTTACCCAAACACTAACCT
>JAJHUQ010000058.1:1747500-1755000 GCA_035773235.1 Eospalax fontanierii | reverse complement strand
AAACCTAATGCTAACCCTAACCCAAACCCTATCCCTAACCCTAACGCTTATCCAAACCCTAAATCTAACCCTAACCCTAACCCGAACCAAAACCTAAACCTAACCCAAACCCTGACCATAAAACTAACACTAACCCAAACCCTAAACCTAACCCTAACCCTAACCCAAACTCTAACCGTAACTCTAACCCTAACCCTAACCCTAACCCTAAACCTAACACTAACCCAAACCCTAACACTAACCCTAACACAAACCCTAACCCTAAACCTAACCATAAGCCTAAGCCTAAACCTAACGCTAACACAAACCCTAACCCTAACCCTAAGCCTAACCCTAACCCTATCCCAAACGCAAACCCTAAACCTAATGCTAACACTAACCCAAACCCTATCCCTAACCCTAACCCTTACCCAAACCCTAAATCTAACCCTAACCCTAACCCGAACCAAAACCTAAACCTAACCCAAACCCTGACCATAACACTAACCCTAATCCAAACCCTAAACCTAACCCTAACCCTAACCCAAACATTAACCCTAAACCTAACGCTAACCCTAACGCTAACCATAAACCTAACCTTAACCCAAACCCTAACCCTAACCCTAACCTTAACCCAAACCCTAACCCTAATCCTAACCCTAACCCAAACCCAAACCCTAACCCTAAACCTAACTCAAACCCTAACCCTAACCCTAACACTAACCCTAACCCTAAACCTAACCCTAACCCTAATACAAACATTAACCCTAAACCTAACGCAAACCCTCACGCTATCCATAAACCTAACCCTAATCCAAACCCTAATCCTAACCGTAACCTTAACCCAAACCCTAACCCTAATCCTAACCCTAACCCAAACCCAAACCCTAACCCTAACCCTAACTCAAACCCTAACCCTAACCCTATCTCTACCCCTATGCTTAAACCTAACCCTAACCCAATCCCAAACCAAACCCTAACTCAAACCCTAAACCTAACCCTAACCCTAACATTAACCCTAACCGAAACCAAACCCTAACCTTAACCCTAACCCAAACCCAAACCCTTAGACTAATCCTCACCCTAAACCTAACCCAAACCCAAACCCAAACACTAAATCTAACCCTAACCCTAACCCTAACCCTAACCCAAACTCTAAATCTAACCCTAACCCTAACCCAAACCCAAACCCTAACCCTAACCCTAACCCTAACCCCGACCCTAACCCAATCCCTAACCCAAACCCAAACCCTAACCCTAAACCTAACCCTAACCAAAACCATAACCCTAAACCTAACCCTAACACAAACTCTAACCCTAACTCTAACCCAAACCCAAACCCTAACCCTAACATTAAACCTAACCCTAAACCTAACCCAAACTCTAACTGTAACCCTAACCCTAACCCAAACCCAAATCCTAACCCTAACCCTAAGCCTAACCCTAACCGTAACCCTAAATATAACCCTAACCCTAACTCTAACCCTAATCCTAACCCAATCCAAACCCTAACACTAAACTTAACCCTAACCCTAACCCTAAGTCTAAACCAAACCCTAACCCTAACCCTAACGTAAACCCTAACCCAAACACAAACCCTAACCCTAACCCTAACCCTAACAATGAACCTAACCCTAACCCAAACCCAAACACTGATCCTAACCATAACCCAAACCCTAACCCTAACACTAATTCTAACCCAAACCCTAACCATAACCCTAATCCTAAACCTAACCCTAACCCAAACCCTAACCCTAACCCTAATCCTAAACCTAACCCTAACCCAAACCATAAACTTAAACCTAACCGTAACCCTAACCCTAACCCTAACCCAAACACTAACCCTAACCATAACCCTAAACCTACCCCTAACCCTAATTCTAACCCTAACCCTAACCATAAACAATACCCATACCCTAATCCCAGGGTAGCCTTGAACTGATAATCCTCCTGCTTCACCCCCAAGAGTTGAGTTGTACTTTTTTAAGAGCAAAGATTAGATTCTGCAACAATGAAAAGGAAAATATTTTCCCTCATAGAGAACGATGCCCAAAGTAGTTTTCTGATTCAAATGTAGCTTATAGTCCTGAAGAATCCAATATGAATAATACGGTAATTTCTAAAACGAATGAATTTGGTTATTTAGGTAACCACGTACAATCCTGGCAAGAGTTGCAGGACTGGGAAGCAACCTTGGCATGACTTGACCAGTGGAGGAGCACCTGCTCTGAAGCTGTGATAGACAGGCAGAGCTTTGCAAGTGAGTGCTGAGTGCTATTGGTCAGTCTCCTTTCATTGGTGTCTGATGTGGCCAGGAGTGCTGAGGTCACAGAATCTTGGACTAAGATTCTGGAACTCCAAGAGACAGTGACCTGGCAAAGCATTGTTTAGGGTGTTGCTAGGTGGCAAACCCTCTCAGATGAATTGCTGCAAAACACAGAGGTTTCTTGGTGGTAGGCTCTAGTGTTTGGGTGACCAGTTTGGAGAGATTTAATTGACTTTAGGTCAAAGTTCTAGTGTTTGACAAAAAGAAGCAGCCAGGAGACGATGGGAGGAGGAGGGGAGACGGTGGTGTGGCCTGCTAGCCCTGCACAGGGCCTCCACATACAGGACCTCTACTAAAACGCCTAACTCTACTAACCCTAACCCTAACCCTAACCATAACCCTAACCCTAAGCCTAAACCTAACGCTAACACAAACCCTAAACCTAACCCTAAGCCTAACCCTAACCCTAACCCAAACGCAAACCCTAAACCTAATTCTAACACTAACCCAAACCCTATCCCTAACCCTAACCCTTACCCAAACCCTAAATCAAACCCTAACCCTAACCCGAACCAAAACCTAAACCTAACCCAAACCCTGACCATAACACTAACCCTAATCCAAACCCTAAACCTAACCCTAACCCTAACCCAAACATTAACCCTAAACCTAACGCTAACCCTAACGCTAACCATAAAACTAACCTTAACCCAAACCCTAACCCTAACCCTAACCTTAACCCAAACCCTAACCCTAATCCTAACCCTAACCCAAACCCAAACCCTAACCCTAAACCTAACTCAAACCCTAACCCTAACCCTAACACTAACCCTAACCCTAAACCTAACCCTAACCCTAATACAAACATTAACCCTAAACCTAACGCAAACCCTAACCCTAACCCTAAACCTAAACCTAACCCAAACCTTAACCGTAACCCTAACCCTAACCCTAACGCTAACACAAATCCTAACCCTAAACCTAACCCAAACCCAAACCATAACCGTAACCCTCACCCAAACCATAACCATAATCCTAACCCTAACCCTAACCCAAACCCTAAACGTTACCCTAAACCTAACCCTAACGCTAACACAAACCCTAACCCTAACCCTAACCCTAACCCTAACACAAACCCTAACTCTAACCCTAAACCCAACCCCAACCCCAAACCTAACGCAAACCCTAACCCTAACCTTAACCCTAACGCAAACCCTAAACCTAACCCTAAACCTAACCCTAACCCTAACCCAAACTCTAACCGTAACTCTAACCCTAACCCTAACCCTAACTCTAAACCTAACACTAACCCAAAACCTAACACAAACCCTAACACAAACCCTAACCCTAACCCTAAGCCTAAGCCTTAGCCTTAATCTTACGCTAACACAAACCCTAACCCTAACCCTAACCCTAACCCTATCCCTAACCCTAACCCAAACGCAAACCCTAAACCTAATGCTAACCCTAACCCAAACCCTATCCCTAACCCTAACCCTTATCCAAACCCTAAATCTAACCCTAACCCTAACCCGAACCAAAACCTAAACCTAACCCAAACCCTGACCATAACACTAACACTAACCCAAACCCTAAACCTACCCCAAACCCAAACCCTAATCCTAACCCTAACCCTAATCCTAACCATAACCCACACCCTAACCGAAACGCAAACCCTAAACCTTACCTAACCCTAATCCAAACCCTAACCCTAACCCTAACCGTAACCATAATCCTAACCCTAACGTTAAACCAAACACTAACCCTAATGCTAACCCTAACACTAACCGTAACCCAAACCCTTACCCTAACAGTAAACCTAAACCTAACCCTAACCCAAACCCAAAACATAACCCTAACCCTAACCCTAACCTTAACACAAACCCTAAACCTGACACTAATCTTAGCCCTAACCATAACCCAAACCCTTACCCTAACCCTAACCCTAATCCTAACCCTAACTCTAACACTAAACCTAAGCCTAACCCAAATCCTAAGCCTAGTCCTAACCCTAACTGTAACCCTAACGCAAACCCTAAACCTAACCCTAAGCGTAAACCTAAACCTAACTCAAACTCTACCCCTAATCCTAACCCTAACACTAACCCTAACACCAAACAAACCCTTACCCTAACCCTAACCCTAACCCCAGACCAAACCCTAACCCTAACCTTAACCCTAACCGTAACACTAACACTAACCCAAACCCTAAACCTATACCAAACCTAACCGAAACCCTAATCCTAACCCTAACCCTAACCCTAACCCAAACCCAAACCCAAACCCTAACACTAACCCTAACCCAAACAGTAAATCTAATCATAACCTTAACCCTAACCCAAACCCTAACCCTAACCCTAACCCTAACCCAAACCCTAACCTAAACCATAACTCTATCCTTAACTTCACCCTTACCATAAACCTAACTGTAACCCAAGCATCACACCCTAAACCTAACCCTAACCCTACCCCAAACCGTAACCGAAAACCTAACACTAAACCTAACTCTATCCCTAACGCTAATCCAAACCCTAACCCAAACCCTAACCCTAACCCTAACCCTAACCCTAAAGCTAAAAGTAACCCTAACCCAAACGCAAACCCTAACCCTAACCCTAAACCTAAACCCAACCCAAACCCTAACCGTAACCCTAACCCTAACCCTAACCCTAACGCTAACACAAACCCTAACCCTAAACCTAACCCAAACCCAAACCAAAACCGTAACCCTCACCCAAACCATAACCCTAATCATAACCCTAACCCTAACCCAAACCCTAAACGTAACCCTAACCCTAACCCTAACGCTAACACAAACCCTAACCCTAACCCTAAACCTAACCCTAACCCTAACCCTAATCCTAACACTAACCCTTACCCAAACACTTACCTTATCGCAAACCCTCACCCTAAACCTAACCTAAACCCTAACACTAACCCTAACCCTAACCGTAACCCAAACCCAAACCCTAACCCTAACCATAACCCTAAACCATCCTCTACACGTACCCTAACCCTAACACTAAACCTAATACTAAACAAACCCCTAACCCTATAACTAAACCTTACCCTAACCCAAACATTAACCCTAAAACTAACCCTAACCTAAACCCTAACACCAAACCTAACCCTAACCCAAACCCTAAGCCTAACCCTAAACCTAACCCAAACCCTAACCCTAACCCTAACCCAAACATTAACCATAAACCTAACCCTAACCCAAACGCTAACCCTAAACCTAACCCTAGCCCAAAACCTAACCCTAAACCTAACCCTAACACAAACCCTAACCCTAACCCAAACCCAAACCCAAACCCTAAACCTAACCCTAACCCTAACCCAAACTCTAACCGTAACTCTAACCCTAACCCTAATCCTAACCCTAACGCAAACATTAAACCTAAACCTAACGCTAACCCAAATCCTAACACTAACCCTAACACAAACCCTAACCCTAACCCTAAGCATAAGCCTAAATCTAAAGCTAACACAAACCCTAACCCTAACCCTAACCCTAACCCTAACCCTAACCCAAACTCAAACCCTAAACCTAATACTAACCCTAAACCAAACCCTATCCCTAACCCTAACCGTTATCCAAACCCTAAATCTAACCCTAACCCTAACCCGAACCAAAACCTAAACCTAACCCAAACCCTGACCCTAACACTAACCCTAACCCAAACCCTAAACCTAACCCTAACCCTAACCCTAACCCTAACCCTAAACCTAAACGTAACCCTAACCCAAATGCAAACCCTAAACCTAACCCTAACCCTAAACCTAACACTAACCCAAACCCTAACACTAACCCTAACCCTAACCCTAACCCTAACCCAAACATGAAACCTAAACCTAACCCTAACCCAAACCCTAACACTAACCCTAACACAAACCCTAACCCTAACCCTAACCCTAACCCTAAGCCTAAGCCTAAACCTAATGCTAACACAAACCCTAACCCTAACCCTAAGCCTAACCCTAACCCTTATCCAAACCCTAAATCTAACCCTAACCCTAACCCGAACCAAAACCTAAACCTAACCCAAACCCTGACCCTAACACTAACCCTAACCCAAACCCTAAACCTAACCCTAACCCTAACCCAAATATTAACCCTAAACCTAACGCTTACCCTAACGCTAACCATAAACCTAACCCTAACCCAAACCCTAACCCTAACCGTAACCTTAACCCAAACCCTAACCCTAATCCTAACCCTAACCCAAACCCAAACCCTAACTCTAACCCTAACTCAAACCCTAACCCTAACCCAAACACTAACCCTAACCCTAAACCTAACCCTAACCCTAACCCAAACCAAACCCTAATTCAAACCCTAAACCTAACCCTAACCCTAACATTAACCCTAACCGAAACCAAACCCTAACCTTAACCCTAACCCAAACGCAAACCCTTACACTAATCCTCACCCTAACCCTAACCCAAACCCAAACCCAAACACTAAATCTAACCCTAACCCTAACCCTAAACCAAAGCCTAAACCGAAACCTAACCCTAACCCAAATCCTCACACTAATCCTAAACCTAACACACACCCTAACCCTAACCTTAACCCTAACCCAAATCCAAACCCTAACCCTAACCCTAACACTAACCCAAACCCAAACCCTAACCGTAAACCTAACCCTAACCCTAACCCTAACCCTAACCCAAACCCTAACCCTAACCCTAACCCTAATCCAAACCCTAACCCTAACCCAAACCTTAACCCTAACCAACCCAAAACCTACCCCTTACACTAACCCTAACGCCAAGCCTAGTCCTAAACCAAATCCAAACAATAACCCTAATTCTCAACCTAACCCTAAGTGAAAACCTAACACTAACTCTAACCCAAACCATAACTCTATCCAAAAACCTAACCTTAAACCTAAACCAAACACAAAACTTAACCCTAACACTCACCCTAACACTAAACCTAACCTTGACCCTAACCCTAAACCTAACTCTAACACAAAACCTAACCCTAAAACAAACCCTAACCGTATCCCTAACCCTAACCCTAAACCTAAAAGTAACCCTAACACAAACGCAAACACTAACCCTAACCCTAACCCTAAACCTAACCCAAACCCTAACCCTAAACTTAACCCAAACCCAAACCATAACCGTAACCCTCACCCAAACCATAACCCTAATCCTAACCCTAACCCTAACCCAAACCCTAACCGTAACCCTAACCCTAACCTTAACGCTAACACAAACCCTAACCCTAACCCTAACCCTAATCC
>JAJHUQ010000058.1:1737500-1740000 GCA_035773235.1 Eospalax fontanierii | reverse complement strand
ACCCTAACCCTAACACAAACCCTAACTCTAACCCTAACCCTAACCCTAACCCTAACCCTAACCCAAACCCTAACCCTAACCCTAACCCTAACCCAAACCCTAAACCTAACCCTAAACCTAACCCTAACCCTAACCCAAACTCTAACCGTAACTCTAACCCTAACCCTAACCCTAACTCTAAACCTAAACCTAACCCTAAACCTAACACTAACCCAAACCCTAACCCTAACCCTAACCCTAACACTAACCTTAACCCAAACATTAAACCTAAACCTAACCCTAACCCAAACCCTAACACTAAACCTATCCCTAACCCGAACCCTAACACTAACCCTAACCCTAACCCTAACCCTAACCCTAAACCAAAGCCTAAACCGAAACCTAACCCTAACCCAAATCCTCACACTAATCCTAAACCTAACACACACCCTAACCCTAACCTTAACCCTAACCCAAATCCAAACCCTAACCCTAACCCTAACACTAACGCAAACCCAAACCCTAACCCTAACCCTAACCCAAATCCTAACCCTAACCCTAACACTAACCCTAACCCAAACATTAACCCTAAAACTAACCCTAACCCAAACCCTAACCCTAACCCTAACCCTAACCCTAACCCTAACACAAAACCTAACCCTAAAACAAACCCTAACCCTATCCCTAACCCTAACCCTAAACCTAAAAGTAACCCTAACCCAAACGCAAACCCTAACCCTAACCCTAACCCTAACCCTAACCCAAACCCTAACACTAACCCTAACACAAACCCTAACCCTAACCCTAACCCTAAGCCTAAGCCTAAACCTAACGCTAACGCAAACCCTAACCCTAACCCTAACCCTAACCCTAACCCTAACACTAACCCAAACCCAAACCCTAACCCTAACCCTAACCCAAATCCTAACCCTAACCCTAACCCTAACCCTAACCCTAACCCAAACATTAACCCTAAAACTAACCCTAACCCAAACCCTAACCCTAACCCTAACCCTAACACAAAACCTAACCCTAAAACAAACCCTAACCCTATCCCTAACCCTAACCCTAAATCTAAAAGTAACCCTAACCCAAACGCAAACCCTAACCCTAACCCTAACCCTAACCCTAACCCAAACCCTAACACTAACCTAACACAAACCCTAACCCTAACCCTAACCCTAACCCTATCCCTAACCCTAACCCAAACGCAAACCCTAAACCTAATGCTAACCCTAACCCAAACCCTATCCCTAACCCTAACCCTTATCCAAACCCTAAATCTAACCCTAACCCTAACCCGAACCAAAACCTAAACCTAACCCAAACCCTGACCATAACACTAACACTAACCCAAACCTTAAACCTAACCCTAACCCTAACCCAAACTCTAACCGTAACTCTAAACCTAACCCTAACACTAAACCTAACACTAACCCAAACCCTAACACTAACCCTAACCCTAACCCTAACCCTAAGCCTAAGCCTAAACCTAACGCTAACACAAACCCTAACCCTAACCATAAGCCTAACCCTAACCCTAACCCAAACACAAACCCTAAACCTAATGCTAACACTAACCCAAACCCTATCCCTAACCCTAACCCTTACCCAAACCCTAAATCTAACCCTAACCCTAACCCGAACCAAAACCTAAACCTAACCCAAACCCTGACCATAACACTAACCCTAATCCAAACCCTAAACCTAACCCTAACCCTAACCCAAACATTAACCCTAAACCTAACGCTAACCCTAACGCTAACCATAAACCTAACCTTAACCCAAACCCTAACCCTAACCCTAACCTTAACCCGAACCCTAACCCTAATCCTAACCCTAACCCAAACCCAAACCCTAACCCTAAACCTAACTCAAACCCTAACCCTAACCCTAACACTAACCCTAACCCTAAACCTAACCCTAACCCTAATACAAACATTAACCCTAAACCTAACGCAAACCCTAACCCTAACCCTAAACCTAAACCTAACCCAAACCTTAACCGTAACCCTAACCCTAACACTAACGCTAACACAAACCCTAACCCTAAACCTAACCCAAACCCAAACCATAACCGTAACCCTCACCCAAACCATAACCATAATCCTAACCCTAACCCTAACCCAAACCCTAAACGTTACCCTAAACCTAACCCTAACGCTAACACAAACCCTAACCCTAACCCTAACCCTAACCCTAACACAAACCCTAACTCTAACCCTAACCCTAACCCTAACCCTACCCCAAACCCAAACCCTAACCCTAACCCTAACCCTAACCCAAACCCTAAACCTAACCCTAAACCTAACCCTAACCCTAACCCAAACTCTAACCGTAACTCTAACCCTAACCCTAACCCTAACTCTAAACCTAACACTAACCCAAAACCTAACACAAACCCTAACCCTAACCCTAACCCTAACCCTAACCCAAACCCTAACACTAACCCTAACACAAACCCTAACCCTAACCCTAACCCTAAGCCTAAGCCTAAACCTAACGCTAACACAAACCCTAA